>JAANHX010000534.1:0-47294 GCA_011320135.1 Phytophthora betacei
ACGTTCTCTAAACCTGGGTCGGGGAAACCACTTGCTCCAATAGTATTTTGATATTACGATAAACCCGATTTAAAAGAGTAGGGTTATCAACCCAAAAATATTGGATTGCGCAACGTACCATCCAATGATTTATTACTAAGTCTGTATAATTTAATAGGGGCCAAACCGAAATTAGACCCGAAATGATCTATTTGATGTCATTTTCCCTAAAAATCGGTTTTGGTCAAAAAGCTCTTACAAATACCTCATTATCAAGACAAATGTCTGGAAATCACAAAACACTACAGCTATATTGCTGATGTAAAAATGCTTCAATCATAACCTGAACAAGTGTAACGGGGTACGTAGCCCTAAGTGTACCCTGGTTACATGAAGTGTGAGACTAGCACTTAGGGCTACGTACCCCGTTACGTAGCCCTAAGGGTACCCTGTTTACATGAAGTGTGACACGTCATACTCCGGGATATTTGGTACAAAGTACCAAGGTCGTTTAAAGCCAACCATTGGTCAAACGACATTGCATTTCTATAGGTGACTTATAGTTTGTATTAAACCCAAACTTAACCTACCTATAAATATACTCAGTTTACATTCTACCTTATTTAGGTCACTTCGCTCTCTTTTAAATAAAGAGGGGACCTGTGAACTGCCGTTCACTGAGAGTTTGTATACTCTCGGAAGATAACTTCCTCTAGCGCAAGGTGCCGTCACACTTGGTAGCACTTGTAGTCAATCCACGCCACCACGGGTAGACTACCTGAACCTCTCCGAAGTTCGTTGCTATGGATAGGAACGACTTCTCCCATATGAACAACTCTCAGTTCGAGTCGGTTCGGAAGATGGCAGGCATCTTCGGGATGGAGGCCATGCAGAGCCTGGTGGTGTCAACACCGGCTGAGCAGCTCGAGCGCGTCAATGCGTTCGACGCGTACGAGCAGGGCCTCATCGCGCATGTGCGGGAGAACCTGCAGGCTCCGGCGGCGGAAGCAAATCCGCCTCACCCGAAGCCAAAACGGCTGAAGGTTAAGTCGTATGAAGGGAAGGAAGGGGAGAACCTTCACTTCTGGGTCCGAGAAGTAGAGCTCGCGATAGACGCGGCTCTGATCTCGACCGAGCAACTGCGTGTTGCTTTTGCACTCTCCAACCTTAGCGGCCGTGCTAAGAGTTGGGTGTACACACGCGAAGCAACATCCCCTGGATGTTTCACATCCTGGGCTCAGCTGTGTGAACAGCTCCGAGCCGCGTTCCTCCCGACGAACTACGAGTACCGCCAGCGTTCGCGCTTCCTCTCGTGTAAACAAGGGAGGCGCGAACTGCACGAGATACGGGAGCTCACGGTGTCCCTAGTGGGAAATCCACTCAACGAACACATCAAGATGACTGTGTTCATGGACGGCCTTCGAGTGGGCTCCGCACGCACTCAGCTGTTCCGGGTGCAGTTAAACACCCTCGAAGAGGCGATTCAAGTGGCTCTTCAAGAAGAGTACAACCATTGCCAGGCGCGTACGCCGGCCTCAGCGTGGCCTGGGGGTTCCTTGTCGACTCCCGGTCGAACGAGCCCCAACGGACCAGCTCCCATGAAACTCGGGTCCGCCGAACAGCGTGACATCCGCTGCTTCGGCTGCGAGAAGATGGGCCACTTCAAGCGCGACTGTCCCGCGGAAAGACTCCGCAGACGGTCCTTCCCCAAGCCCGTCCTCAAGGGTCGCTGGCAGAAGCCAGGATCCCGGGGACAGGGGAACGCCGGGAACCAGTAGGGGCGGGGCGCCCTACTGGGAAGGAACTAAGTCTTCGTGATGGGTGCGCGGGTGGCGCGTACCACGGGGACTTAACCCCTGAGAGTCTTCGCACTCTTGAATCGGCGAAGAGCAGCGGCGGGTTGCTCGTAGTACACGGATGTGTACGGGGATACGATCATCCCTTTAGAATCTTTATCGATTCTGGGGCGTCGAAGAATTTCGCACGCCGCCAGACGGTTGCTCGCAACAGCAACAAGTTGTCCGATGCTTTGAGAGAAAGCAAGGGCAACGGAACGGTGTCAGTGCGACTGGCCGACGGGAAGGTCGTCACTGTCCCCAACGACCAAGTGGATCTGGCCGTCAAGTTTGAAGCCTTTGACAGACTCGAACAGTTCCCTGTTCTCGATATGGATCCATATGATATAATCCTGGGCATGCCCTGGCTTGAGAAGCACGAGCCCTGGATCGACTGGCGAGGCAAGGCAATCGGTGCCAGCCGCCCTGCGCAGTCCGACAGAGCATTGGTGAGTCATGTTCCCACCTCTGTCAGAACCCGGGGCGCCCGCGAGGGCTGCCAGGATACCAAAGCATCCGGCAGATGCTTGGGAGTCGTCGACGTATATGACGACTCCGAGGATGTTTTGATGGTGGCAGTGCCCAGAAGAGGCGCTGGCCAAGTGGGTAACTTAGGTCCACAGGGGGGGGGGGGGGGGGGGGGTAACTTAGTTCCGCAGACAGCTGCAGCTGTCACGACAAGGCCGGTGGAAGAGTGTTATCACATCTTCGATGGCGAGACCGGTTTACCCGTCAAGGCATCTGGCGTCCACTTGGAACCGTTGCCAGAGGTTGCAGAGATACTGAACCTCGAGAAAAAGACGGCTGAGTCTTTCCTGACCAACCTCAAGGCTGAAGAGATAGTTGAGATGGTACTCATGAGACCTGAGACCACTCGGGAGGAGCTGAACTCCTCCTCTGGCTTGGACGAGAACGTCCTGGATTACCTGAACAAGCCGCGTCAGACGCGCTTGGTTTCTGAGATCCTTAAGAACCCCAAGGATCTGGTGTATCCTTTGGTGACGGAGTATGCGGACGTGGTGAACAAACATCCACCGACCCTACTCCCACCGGATCGAGGCGTACGGCACGAGATTGATCTCGTGCCCGGCACAAAGTATTGTGTCACGAGGCAATGGCCTCTCCCGCGCAAATAGTGCGAGGTCATTGATGCCTTCTTCGCCGCGAAAGCGAAGGCAGGCATGGTGCGGGAGTCGAAATCCCCGCACTCGACGCCGACTCTCTGCGTTCGGAAGCCGAACGGAAAGTGGCGTCTGGTTCACGCTTATAACAAGCTGAACAACGCAACGGTGCCGGCCCAAACACCAATTCCACGAAAGGATGTGTTGTTGAACAACATGGCCGGGAGCGTACTGTACAGTGCGCTGGATTTGGCAGACGGATACTACCAGATCCTGATGCGAGAGAGTGACATCCCGCTCACCGCGGTGAGCACTTCAAGCGGCATGCTTTGGGAGTGTCTCGTCATGCCGCAGGGCCTGTCTAACGCCCCGGCGACGTTCAATCGCCTGGTGACGCAATTGTTCCGCCCTTTGCGTACCTTCGTACAGACGTACTTCGACGACATATTCGTCCACAGCCGTTCCGAGGGAGGCAAGACGGCCATGGAGGTGCATCTAGGACACCTCCGTCGAGCGTTGGACGTAATGCGAGCGAACAAGCCCTACGCCAACATCGACAAGTGCGTTTTCGCGTCACCAGAGATTAAAGTTCTCGGTTGCTTCGTAAGCAACGTGGGCGTTCGGGCTGACCCAGACAAGGTCAAGGCCATAGCAGCATGGCCGACGCCCCGATCCCAGAAGGATCTTCGAAAGTGGTTGGGCTTAGCCAACTACCTTCACAAGTACAGCGCAGGGTAAGCGGGCTTCGCTAAACCCTTGTCGAGCCTCCTTCAGAAGGACGTCGACTGGCGCTGGGAGCAGGAGCACTAGGATGCTTTTGACAGCATCAAGGCCAGTCTCCAAGAGGCCCCTGTCCTGGCCCTGCCGGACGAGACGAAGCCGTTAGCGTCAGCTACGATGCCTCCGATTACGCCATCGGATATGCGTTGCTGCAGGCCGACACGGCTGGACACGAACGAGTCATCTCGTTCCAGTCCAGGCAGCTCAAAGCCGCCGAGCGGAACTACCCTGTCCACGACAAGGAGCTCCTGGCAATGAAATATGCCCTTGTGAAGTTTCGTGTTCACCTCCTGGGCTCTAGGCCCTTTGTGATCTACACAGACCACGCATCCTTGAGAACGGTGACTAACTCGCCTCACCTCTCCCAAAGGATGGCGAGGTGGCTGTCCTTCTTCGCGGAATACAACTTCCGCGACGAATACAAGCCGGGCAAGCTCAATGTGCTTGCGGACGCCCTCTCTCGGCGTCCCGACTATGAGCTGGCCCACATCACGCGGGTGACAATGGATATATATGATCGGATACGCATGGCGTATCGGGACGATGAGGCTGTCGCACCTTTCGTAAAGTTCCTTATGGCAGGAACGAGCGCGAAGTCCGACTGGCCCTCGTCGCGACAGCGCTCACGGCTCCACCGATATGAGTTGAAGGAGGGTCTCCTCTATTACAGGGTGGAGCTCACTGATCCTCCACGGGTGGTCGTACCCAACGCCGAGGATCTGAAGTTCGATATCCTCGCGGAGGCGCATAACGCGCCCTCCAGCGGCCACTTGGGTGGCGAGAAGACCTTTCTGTCGGTCTCTCAGTCCTTCTGGTGGACCCACATGTGCAAGTGGGTCGCCCGGTACGTTAAGACATGCGAAACATGTCAGCGGGTCAAACCCGCAGGGCACTCTTCGGCTCCACTACAGAGCCTGCCCGTACCGGCTGACCGTTGGAAGTCGATGAGTCTTGACTTCATCTTTGGGCTTCCCGCCGACGGACACGGCAACACCGGAATTTTGGTGTTCGTGTGTCGGCTGAGCAAGATGGTACATCTTGCTCCGGTTCCCGTCACTGTTACGGGCGAACAAACCGCAAGGTTGTTCGTCGATGGCGTGTTCCGCTATCACGGTTACCCGGAGACGATTGTCTCGGACCGAGACCCGCGGTTCACTGCTGCGTTTTGGAAAACGCTGTTCACTTTACTGGGAACTCGTCTGCAGATGTCCACTGCGGACCATCCGCAGACAGACGGCCAGACAGAGCGCGTCAATCGAGTGCTCGAGGACACTCGGCGCAGTGTGTGCGCGGCAGCACCACGTACGTGGTCGACGCAGCTTTCAGTTGTTGAGTTTGCGCTCAACAACGCGGTGCACGCGTCCACGGGGTTCACGCCGTTCTACTGGAACGGCTTCCATCACCCCAGAGTGCCTCTCACTCTTCGAGGAGACACTGACCCCTCTATTCTAAGTGGGGGAGAGGTTCGGAAATCCCTTTCCTTCCAGGTCTCGGATGTGAGACCGGTTTCGCTGCGGAAACAAGTGGAATCCTTTATGGATACCAAGCTGAGCGTTGTCAGCAGGGTCCGCGAGGCCATGGTAGCGGCCCAGGATAGACAAAAGGAGTACTCAGTCCAACATGAAAGAGGAAACTTAAGTGTATTTAAAGTGGGGGACTTAGTGTTACTAGACACGAAGAACCTACCTCTTGACACTGTCAGCTCTGTCGACAGCAACAAGTTAAAGCACCGCTTCGTCGGACCATTTGCAGTCCTGGCCAGACATGGTGCGTCGTACACCATCGTCCTACCAACGTCAATGACGACGCACCCGACGTTCTATGTTGGACGTCTTAAGCGGTACTTTGACCCGCAAGGGGTTGCTGACTCGCAGACCCCCCTTGACCCAGCTCCTCGAAGCGAGGGCCGGTCACAGACGTCGACGAGGGCGTCGGAGCAGGCACCCAAGCCTCGGTCGCAACGGCAAGGCTGTGGTCAAGACCGTACGCCGGAGGGGCTCCATACGAACGGACCCCGGCGCCATACGCCGATCACGCTGAGTACGCCGGGTACGCACCATACGCGTACGTCTGGGAGTGTGCCGCAGGCGGCTCCGGACGTGGCAACAGAGCCTCAATCCGTCGGATCATGCGAAAGGCCTCGTCCAGATCGGACGAAGAGGCCCGGCGATCCACCCGCAGGTGCAGGCTCGCGACCTCTCGCTCCAACAGGTCCAGGCGGCCCGCAAGACGAGCGAGCTCGCCCTGAATCCCGGCCTGGGCGGCAGCATCACCGGCAGTCCCAAGGCCAAGTCCAATCTCAAGCACGAGGACACGTTGACGGAGGCGGTCAACCTCAGGGCCCCGTGTCGGACCCGTAGTCGGAGCACTCGGACAAGAGTGGCTTTCGGGAGGCGCCGAGTACTCGTACTCGTACGAGGGCACCTCCGCCCCTGCTTGACCGGAATGGAGAAGTTCACTTCCACGTGGAGCGGATCCTCCAGGAGCAACGGCGTCGCGGTAAGCGACAGCTCCTCGTGAAGTGGAGGGGTTATGCCCACTCCGAGAACTCGTGGGAGCCGATTGAGCGGCTCCTGATTGACTGCCCGAAGGCTGTCGCAATCTGGGAACAGAAGCGGCGGCAGCTTCATAAGTAGTTCGGGGCTTCTTGCCCGAACGGGGTACGGACGATGAATACATTCCGTACCCGTGCTCATCGTGAGTGGTAGAAGCCGCGCGCTTCAGGATGTCCCTTGGCAGCATGCGCTTGCTGATCAAGTGGGCAAACCTCACACGAAGATCACGCTGGTCCAGGATGCGGGACAGCAGCTGATCTTCATAGAGTTCCCGTAACTCCGTGGGGGAGTACTTAAGAGACTCCACCCATGCTCAGAACATGTCCTCACAGGAACTCCATGTGGGACAGTTCTCGGGCATATACCAGGGGTATCCCCAAAGAGGATAGAGACCACCCCGGGTCTCGGGCTTCTTACGACAAGTCGTGAAGTCCTTAAGAGGGATGCGCGCGAGAAGCACACACCGAGCAGCCTCCAAGCTGTCAACGAGTAACTGTTCTTTCTGAACAAGGGCACGTTCGTAGATACCCCTAGAAGTGTGGCCGCCCACAAGGCCATGAGGAGCGACGAGAAGCTCTAAGAAGAGGTCAGCCCCAGAGCTCTCCTCGGGAGGCCAATACCCTCTTGAGTTGATGGCAGCTCCCTGGCTGACGGGTGCCACCACCGAACCCCCACGCACACGATGGGCGGCTTGGAATTTCTCCTGCTGCTGGTCGAGGTCATTCGAGACCTCCCGGGGCTCAGCGATAGCACCCTCCCCCTCGTCTTCTTCCTCCTTCTCCTCCTCTTCATCCGAGGAGTCGAAGATACTCTGATAGGAGTGTTGAGTCGCCTTCTTCTCGCGGAGTGGAGACTTAGAGGCTGTACGCTTCTTTGAGGGCTTAGCGCCTTCGGCTTTAGAGGCCTTAGCACGCGCAAGACCCTCGGCAAGTGAGAGACGTTTGCGAGGATTCTCTTCCTCATCGCCACCGGTTTTGGGAGTGCCCTTAGCCTTGACGGCCGGACTCTCAGAGCGCACAGACGTTCTGGGACTGTGATCACCTTGATCACTAGCGAGCGACTGCACGCTGTCATCCTTGTGCTCACTGGGCACTGGGCTGTGCCCTCCCACAGAGCCCGCAGGAGCATCGTGCGTGCTCTCGGACTCGGCTTCGTCCTCACTGCCAGAGTTGAACTCACGTTCCATGAACCGAGGGTTCGGACGATTGTCTGAGGCCGAGGGCGACGGCCGGCGGCGCTTGCTTGCTCGCTTGCCCACAGCCGCGTCACCCGAGGAACCGATCGCCTCAGAGGCCACCTGAGTAGCCTCCTTGAGTGCCGAGCCTTTGCCGTGAGGCTTAGTGCTCTTGGCTTGCGCCTTACCGGCCGCAGCCTTGGAGCGTGTCTTAGCGCCGCTCTTTGCTGTGCCACGAGGCATGGTAACGGTCGAATTGGAGACCTAGACGAAGAGCGCACAGGTTGCTGCTCGAGGCTCTAACTGTGAAGTGAGCCTCCGCCGCGCTCGCGCAGCCAAGTCGATGGTTTTCGGCTTTGAGAATGAGAGTTTGTGACGAACACCTCTTCATTCTGATTGGTAGGTAAACCGAACCTAAGTGGGGGAGGATGTAACGGGGTACGTAGCCCTAAGTGTACCCTTGTTACATGAAGTGTGAGACTAGCACTTAGGGCTACGTACCCCGTTACGTAGCCCTAAGGGTACCCTGGTTACATGAAGTGTGACACGTCATACTCCGGGATATTTGGTACAAAGTACCAAGGTCGTTTAAAGCCAACCATTGGTCAAACGACATTGCATTTCTATAGGTGACTTATAGTTTGTATTAAACCCAAACTTAACCTACCTATAAATATACTCAGTTTACATTCTACCTTATTTAGGTCACTTCGTCTCTTTTAAATAAAGAGGGGACCTGTGAACTGCCGTTCACTGAGAGTTTGTATACTCTCGGAAGATAACTTCCTCTAGCGCAAGGTGCTGTGTGACCCCGTCACAGCAAGTGTTATGTGAACAGCTAACATACCGAAAGTACTGGTACTTACGGGTAGTTTTAGTCTTTCCACACTGCCCCGACACTTTCATCTGTAGCCCGGCCCACGATATTGTTTGTGTAAGCCAAATTCACCCTCTCTTTATCAGTGCTAGCTGTTACGAAATGCGGATTCCAAACGGGAGCAGCCGACGTCATCACTTTACTATCTGTGTCTTGCAGATAACAAATATTGCAGCAGACACGCAAATCATTCATACATATTGTTTAACAGACCATGTTGGTCGGGTTAAGGATGCGCAAACGACGTCCGTATCCGTTTTCACGTCTCCGTTGAACGAGCAATCCGAAAATTATCAAAGAAGGGATTTGATAGTTGCGTCTACAACAGAATCAAATTGCGCCTTCCTCCATATAGTCGGTGCCTTGGATGACGTGACGAGCTGAGAGAAGATAGCCACCAGCCGAAACAAAGAAGGCCGTTTCGTGCCTAGCGTGGCTCGGTGACGCGATCCATAGGAGTACTCGAGAGTCGGCTATTCTTGCTTGGCGTACTCGATCGTCGGTGATTATTAGGCAAAATCCAGCAGCATCCAAAAGGAGTCTGAGCAAGTCGTTGTTTGTCTGAAGCTGTTGCAGGATGCGCCGTTCAGTCCTTCCGAAGACCATGCTCGATGTTCGTTGGAAATTCAAGAATGATAGGTCACTCGAGGAGCCCATGTGGAGGATAGATCAACCTCGGATCCTTTCGGTCACGCAGAAAAAGGCACAATCCAGGGACGGTATGTGAGTGGGGTCTAAATGAAAGATGATCTTAGCTTCGGCTATCGAGGGAAGGTCAACAAATATCATTATTTGTTTTGTTAGTTAGCTGTGTAGTTCTGACGTTGCTGCGAGCATTTGTGGCTGTCATCCTGGGCGGGTTGTTCCCACACAACGTTGGGTTGTTGCTTGCGCTTGCCGTTTCGTTTACGTTTTGCTTTCATGACATTTTCGATGGCAATTTTAAACCGCTCAACAACCGCAGACTCCGTCTGTTTTACAATAGGGTGATTTTCGAGCTTGAATGAATGTATTTTGCATCAGAGGCGTGGATGCATCGACGAAACGCTCGTCCCTATGATCGCCCCGCCCTCCAATTCTCGAGCTGGATAGTCGCGCAAAGTAGATAAACGTGGATGATTGTCCCTCCCCTTAAGACCCGCTAAACTTTACACGGTCTGTTTAACACGTGACGGTGATTTCATACTTCGTCATGGGATTTTAACGATCTCCAATATGCCACCGAAACCAGTATTTCAAACGCATCGACAGCTTCCAAAATGGGGACGTGATTATCTCCTACATTTCGTGTAGATTAGACATCCCGGCGAATATGTTTTAAATTTACATCGTCACCACGAACGTTGCATTACGATAATGTCGCGCCCAGGTGGCCGATTTGCTTTAAACTTCGGCAAAAAATCCACCGTAATCTAAATGGTAATTTAGACAAAAGAGTCGCTCGTTTGTAAGTTTTCTGTTTGTTTTTAAATTAGCTTTGACCGTCCATCCCGCTTTTATTTTCGGACAAAGGAAGTATTTGTTTGACCGATATCATATAGCAAACAAAAGACATTACATAAAACATGCTGACAGCTCAGCATCTGTGCATAGAGTGTTGCTGCAATTATGATGAGCCGACTTTTCACAAGCTGAGCACGGGTCCGTACATAATTGCTCGGTCATCAAGCATTCCGCTATGCCACACTTCGTGTGAGGTGCTGTAAAAGCTGTACGCGCTTTCTTTGGTCCGTGGTCGATGGGCAGTTGCTGTTATTAAAGTTAATATAGAAATCAAAGTCTTATGCGTGGGTGTGTTGCGATAGGGCGTTAGCGGGCCACCAAGACGCTTTCTAAACCTGGGTCGGGGAAAACCACTTGCTCCAATAGTATTTTGATATTACGATAAACCCGATTTAAAAGAGTAGGGTTATCAACCCCAAACTATTGGATTGCGCAACGTACCATCCGATGATTTACTAAGTCTATTTAATTTAATAGGGGCCACGCCGAAATTGGACACGAAATGATCTATTTGAAGTCATTTTCTCTAAAAGTCGGTTTTGGTCAAAAAGCTCTTACCAATACCTCATTATCAAGACAAATGTCTGACAATCACAAAACACTACAGCTATATTACTGATGTAAAATTCTGTAATCATAGCCTGAGCAAGTGTTATGTGAACCACTAACATACCGAAGTACTGTGGCTTTGGTCTTCCCACACTGCCCCGACACTTTCATCTGTAGCCCGGCCCACGATATTGTTTGTGTAAGCCAAATTCACCCTCTCTTTATCAGTGCTAGCTGTTACGAAATGCGGATTCCAAACGGGAGCAGCCGACGTCATCACTTTACTATCTGTGTCTTGTCAGATAACAAATATTGCAGCAGACACGCAAATCATTCATACATATTGTTTAACAGACCATGTTGGTCGGGTTAAGGATGCGCAAACGACGTCCGTATCCGTTTTCACGTCTCCGTTGAACGAGCAATCCGAAAATTATCAAAGAAGGGATTTGATAGTTGCGTCTACAACAGAATCAAATTGCGCCTTCCTCCATATAGTCGGTGCCGTGGATGACGTGACGAGCTGAGAGAAGATAGCCACCAGCCGAAACAAAGAAGGCCGTTTCGTGCCTAGCGTGGCTCGGTGACGCGATCCATAGGAGTACTCGAGAGTCGGCTATTCTTGCTTGGCGTACTCGATCGTCGGTGATTATTAGGCAAAATCCAGCAGCATCCAAAAGGAGTCTGAGCAAGTCGTTGTTTGTCTGAAGCTGTTGCAGGATGCGCCGTTCAGTCCTTCCGAAGACCATGCTCGATGTTCGTTGGAAATTCAAGAATGATAGGTCACTCGAGGAGCCCATGTGGAGGATAGATCAACCTCGGATCCTTTCGGTCACGCAGAAAAAGGCACAATCCAGGGACGGTATGTGAGTGGGGTCTAAATGAAAGATGATCTTAGCTTCGGCTATCGAGGGAAGGTCAACAAATATCATTATTTGTTTTGTTAGTTAGCTGTGTAGTTCTGACGTTGCTGCGAGCATTTGTGGCTGTCATCCTGGGCGGGTTGTTCCCACACAACGTTGGGTTGTTGCTTGCGCTTGCAGTTTCGTTTACGTTTTGCTTTCATGACATTTTCGATGGCAATTTTAGACCGCTCAACAACCGCAGACTCCGTCTGTTTTACAATAGGGTGATTTTCGAGCTTGAATGAATGTATTTTGCATCAGAGGCGTGGATGCATCGACGAAACGCTCGTCCCCATGATCGCCCCGCCCTCCAATTCTCGAGCTGGATAGTCGCGCAAAGTAGATAAACGTAGATGATTGTCCCTCCCCTTAAGACCCGCTAAACTTTATACGGTCTGCTTAACACGTGACGGTGATTTCATACTTCATCACGTGATTTTAACGATCTCCAATATGCCACCGAAACCAGTATTTCAAACGCATCGACAGCTTCCAAAATGGGGACGTGATTATCTCCTACATTTCGTGTAGATTAGACATCCCGGCGAATATGTTTTAAATTTACATCGTCACCACGAACGTTGCATTACGATAATGTCGCGCCCAGGTGGCCGATTTGCTTTAAACTTCGGCAAAAAATCCACCGTAATCTAAACGGTAATTTAGACAAAAGAGTCGCTCGTTTGTAAGTTTTCTGTTTGTTTTTAAATTAGCTTTGACCGTCCATCCCGCTTTTATTTTCGGACAAAGGAAGTATTTGTTTGACCGATATCATATAGCAAACAAAAGACATTACATAAAACATGCTGACAGCTCAGCATCTGTGCATAGAGTGTTGCTGCAATTATGATGAGCCGACTTTTCACAAGCTGAGCACGGGTCTGTACATAATTGCTCGGCCATCAAGCATTCCGCTATACCACACTTCGTTTGTGGTGCTGTAAAAGCTGTACGCGCTTTCTTTGGTCCGTGGTCGATGGGCAGTTGCTGTTATTAAAGTTAATATAGAAATCAAAGTCTTATGCGTGGGTGTGTTGCGATAGGGCGTTAGCGGGCCACCAAGACGCTTTCTAAACCTGGGTCGGGGAAAACCACTTGCTCCAATAGTATTTTGATATTACGATAAACCCGATTTAAAAGAGTAGGGTTATCAACCCCAAACTATTGGATTGCGCAACGTACCATCCGATGATTTACTAAGTCTATTTAATTTAATAGGGGCCACGCCGAAATTGGACACGAAATGATCTATTTGAAGTCATTTTCTCTAAAAGTCGGTTTTGGTCAAAAAGCTCTTACAAATACCTCATTATCAAGACAAATGTCTGACAATCACAAAACACTACAGCTATATTACTGATGTAAAATTCTGTAATCATAGCCTGAGCAAGTGTTATGTGAACCACTAACATACCGAAGTACTGTGGCTTTGGTCTTCCCACACTGCCCCGACACTTTCATCTGTAGCCCGGCCCACGATATTGTTTGTGTAAGCCAAATTCACCCTCTCTTTATCAGTGCTAGCTGTTACGAAATGCGGATTCCAAACGGGAGCAGCCGACGTCATCACTTTACTATCTGTGTCTTGTCAGATAACAAATATTGCAGCAGACACGCAAATCATTCATACATATTGTTTAACAGTCCATGTTGGTCGGGTTAAGGATGCGCAAACGACTTCCGTATCCGTTTTCACGTCTCCGTTGAACGAGCAATCCGAAAATTATCAAAGAAGGGATTTGATAGTTGCGTCTACAACAGAATCAAATTGCGCCTTCCTTCATATAGTCGGTGCCGTGGATGGCGTGACGAGCTGAGAGAAGATAGCCACCAGCCGAAACAAAGAAGGCCGTTTCGTGCCTAGCGTGGCTCGGTGACGCGATCCATAGGAGTACTCGAGAGTCGGCTATTCTTGCTTGGCGTACTCGATCGTCGGTGATTATTAGGCAAAATCCAGCAGCATCCAAAAGGAGTCTGAGCAAGTCGTTGTTTGTCTGAAGCTGTTGCAGGATGCGCCGTTCAGTCCTTCCGAAGACCATGCTCGATGTTCGTTGGAAATTCAAGAATGATAGGTCACTCGAGGAGCCCATGTGGAGGATAGATCAACCTCGGATCCTTTCGGTCACGCAGAAAAAGGCACAATCCAGGGACGGTATGTGAGTGGGGTCTAAATGAAAGATGATCTTAGCTTCGGCTATCGAGGGAAGGTCAACAAATATCATTATTTGTTTTGTTAGTTAGCTGTGTAGTTCTGACGTTGCTGCGAGCATTTGTGGCTGTCATCCTGGGCGGGTTGTTCCCACACAACGTTGGGTTGTTGCTTGCGCTTGCCGTTTCGTTTACGTTTTGCTTTCATGACATTTTCGATGGCAATTTTAACCGCTCAACAACCGCAGACTCCGTCTGTTTTACAATAGGGTGATTTTCGAGCTTGAATGAATGTATTTTGCATCAGAGGCGTGGATGCATCGACGAAACGCTCGTCCCCATGATCGCCCCGCCCTCCAATTCTCGAGCTGGATAGTCGCGCAAAGTAGATAAACGTGGATGATTGTCCCTCCCCTTAAGACCCGCTAAACTTTATACGGTCTGTTTAACACGTGACGGTGATTTCATACTTCGTCATGGATTTTAACGATCTCCAATATGCCACCGAAACCAGTATTTCAAACGCATCGACAGCTTCCAAAATGGGGACGTGATTATCTCCTACATTTCGTGTAGATTAGACATCCCGGCGAATATGTTTTAAATTTACATCGTCACCACGAACGTTGCATTACGATAATGTCGCGCCCAGGTGGCCGATTTGCTTTAAACTTCGGCAAAAAATCCACCGTAATCTAAATGGTAATTTAGACAAAAGAGTCGCTCGTTTGTAAGTTTTCTGTTTGTTTTTAAATTAGCTTTGACCGTCCATCCCGCTTTTATTTTCGGACAAAGGAAGTATTTGTTTGACCGATATCATATAGCAAACAAAAGACATTACATAAAACATGCTGACAGCTCAGCATCTGTGCATAGAGTGTTGCTGCAATTATGATGAGCCGACTTTTCACAAGCTGAGCACGGGTCCGTACATAATTGCTCGGTCATCAAGCATTCCGCTATGCCACACTTCGTTTGTGGTGCTGTAAAAGCTGTACGCGCTTTCTTTGGTCCGTGGTCGATGGGCAGTTGCTGTTATTAAAGTTAATATAGAAATCAAAGTCTTATGCGTGGGTGTGTTGCGATAGGGCGTTAGCGGGCCACCAAGACGCTTTCTAAACCTGGGTCGGGGAAAACCACTTGCTCCAATAGTATTTTGATATTACGATAAACCCGATTTAAAAGAGTAGGGTTATCAACCCCAAACTATTGGATTGCGCAACGTACCATCCGATGATTTACTAAGTCTATTTAATTTAATAGGGGCCACGCCGAAATTGGACACGAAATGATCTATTTGAAGTCATTTTCTCTAAAAGTCGGTTTTGGTCAATAAGCTCTTACCAATACCTCATTATCAAGACAAATGTCTGACAATCACAAAACACTACAGCTTTTACTGATGTAAAATTCTGTAATCATAGCCTGAGCAAGTGCTATGTGAACCACTAACATACCGAAAGTACTGTGGCTTTGGTCTTCCCACACTGCCCCGACACTTTCATCTGTAGCCCGGCCCACGATATTGTTTGTGTAAGCCAAATTCACCCTCTCTTTATCAGTGCTAGCTGTTACGAAATGCGGATTCCAAACGGGAGCAGCCGACGTCATCACTTTACTATCTGTGTCTTGTCAGATAACAAATATTGCAGCAGACATACGCAAATCATTCATACATATTGTTTAACAGTCCATGTTGGTCGGGTTAAGGATGCGCAAACGACTTCCGTATCCGTTTTCACGTCTCCGTTGAACGAGCAATCCGAAAATTATCAAAGAAGGGATTTGATAGTTGCGTCTACAACAGAATCAAATTGCGCCTTCCTCCATATAGTCGGTGCCGTGGATGACGTGACGAGCTGAGAGAAGATAGCCACCAGCCGAAACAAAGAAGGCCGTTTCGTGCCTAGCGTGGCTCGGTGACGCGATCCATAGGAGTACTCGAGAGTCGGCTATTCTTGCTTGGCGTACTCGATCGTCGGTGATTATTAGGCAAAATCCAGCAGCATCCAAAAGGAGTCTGAGCAAGTCGTTGTTTGTCTGAAGCTGTTGCAGGATGCGCCGTTCAGTCCTTCCGAAGACCATGCTCGATGTTCGTTGGAAATTCAAGAATGATAGGTCACTCGAGGAGCCCATGTGGAGGATAGATCAACCTCGGATCCTTTCGGTCACGCAGAAAAAGGCACAATCCAGGGACGGTATGTGAGTGGGGTCTAAATGAAAGATGATCTTAGCTTCGGTTATCGAGGGAAGGTCAACAAATATCATTATTTGTTTTGTTAGTTAGCTGTGTAGTTCTGACGTTGCTGCGAGCATTTGTGGCTGTCATCCTGGGCGGGTTGTTCCCACACAACGCTGGGTTGTGCTTGCGCTTGCAGTTTCGTTTACGTTTTGCTTTCATGACATTTTCGATGGCAATTTTAGACCGCTCAACAACCGCAGACTCCGTCTGTTTTACAATAGGGTGATTTTCGAGCTTGAATGAATGTATTTTGCATCAGAGGCGTGGATGCATCGACGAAACGCTCGTCCCCATGATCGCCCCGCCCTCCAATTCTCGAGCTGGATAGTCGCGCAAAGTAGATAAACGTGGATGATTGTCCCTCCCCTTAAGACCCGCTAAACTTTATACGGTCTGCTTAACACGTGACGGTGATTTCATACTTCGTCATGTGATTTTAACGATCTCCAATATGCCACCGAAACCAGTATTTCAAACGCATCGACAGCTTCCAAAATGGGGACGTGATTATCTCCTACATTTCGTGTAGATTAGACATCCCGGCGAATATGTTTTAAATTTACATCGTCCACCACGAACGTTGCATTACGATAATGTCCGCCCCAGGTGGCCGATTTGCTTTAAACTTCGGCAAAAAATCCACCGTAATCTAAAGTGGTAATTTAGACAAAAAAGGCGCTCGTTTGTAAGTTTTCCTGTTTGTTATTTAAATTAGCTTTGGCCGTCCATCCCGCTTTTATTTCGGACAAAGGAAGTATTTTGTTGACCGATACTATATAGCAACAAAGAGCATTACATAAACCATGCTGACAGCTCAGCATCTGTGCATAGAGTGTTGCTGCAATTATGATGAGCCGACTTTTCACAAGCTGAGCACGGGTCTGTACATAATTGTTCGGTCATCAAGCATTCCGCTATACCACACTTCGTTTGTGGTGCTGTAAAAGCTGTACGCGCTTCCTTTGGTCCGTGGTCGATGGGCAGTTGCTGTTATTAAAGTTAATATAGAAATCAAAGGCTTATGCGTGGGTGTGTTTGCGATAGGGCGTTAGCGGGCCACCAAGACGTTCTCTAAACCTGGGTCGGGGAAAACCACTTGCTCCAATAGTATTTTGATATTACGATAAACCCGATTTAAAAGAGTAGGGTTATCAACCCCAAACTATTGGATTGCGCAACGTACCATCCGATGATTTACTAAGTCTATTTAATTTAATAGGGGCCACGCCGAAATTGGACACGAAATGATCTATTTGAAGTCATTTTCTCTAAAAGTCGGTTTTGGTCAAAAAGCTCTTACCAATACCTCATTATCAAGACAAATGTCTGACAATCACAAACACTACAGCTATATTACTGATGTAAAATCCTGTAATCATAGCCTGAGCAAGTGCTATGTGAACCACTAACATACCGAAAGTACTGTGGATTTGGTCTTCCCACACTGCCCGACGCTTTCATCTGTAGCCCGGCCCACGATATTGTTTGTGTAAGCCAAATTCACCCCTCTCTTTATCAGTGCTAGCTGTTACGAAATGCGGATTCCAAACGGGAGCAGCCGACGTCATCACTTTACTATCTGTGTCTTGTCAGATAACAAATATTGCAGCAGACATACGCAAATCATTCATACATATTGTTTAACAGTCCATGTTGGTCGGGTTAAGGATGCGCAAACGACTTCCGTATCCGTTTTCACGTCTCCGTTGAACGAGCAATCCGAAAATTATCAAAGAAGGGATTTGATAGTTGCGTCTACAACAGAATCAAATTGCGCCTTCCTCCATATAGTCGGTGCCGTGGATGACGTGACGAGCTGAGAGAAGATAGCCACCAGCCGAACAAAGAAGGCCGTTTCGTGCCTAGCGTGGCTCGGTGACGCGATCCATAGGAGTACTCGAGAGTCGGCTATTCTTGCTTGGCGTACTCGATCGTCGGTGATTATTAGGCAAAATCCAGCAGCATCCAAAAGGAGTCTGAGCAAGTCGTTGTTGTCTGAAGCTGTTGCAGGATGCGCCGTTCAGTCCTTCCGAAGACCATGCTCGATGTTCGTTGATAATTCAAGAATGATAGGTCACTCGAGGAGCCCCATGTGGAGGATAGATCAACCTCGGATCCTTTCGGTCACGCAGAAAAAGGCACAATCCAGGGACGGTATGTGAGTGGGGTCTAAATGAAAGATGATCTTAGCTTCGGTTATCGAGGGAAGGTCAACAAATATCATTATTTGTTTTGTTAGTTAGCTGTGTAGTTCTGACGTTGCTGCGAGCATTTGTGGCTGTCATCCTGGGCGGGTTGTTCCCACACAACGTTGGGTTGTTGCTTGCGCTTGCCGTTTCGTTTACGTTTGCTTTCATGACATTTTCGATGGCAATTTTAGACCGCTCAACAACCGCAGACTCCGTCTGTTTTACAATAGGGTGGTTTTCGAGCTTGAATGAATGTATTTTGCATCAGAGGCGTGGATGCATCGACGAAACGCTCGTCCCCATGATCGCCCCGCCCTCCAATTCTCGAGCTGGATAGTCGCGCAAAGTAGATAAACGTGGATGATTGTCCCTCCCCTTAAGACCCGCTAAACTTTATACGGTCTGCTTAACACGTGACGGTGATTTCATACTTCATCACGTGATTTTAACGATCTCCAATATGCCACCGAAACCAGTATTTCAAACGCATCGACAGCTTCCAAAATGGGGACGTGATTATCTCCTACATTTCGTGTAGATTAGACATCCCGGCGAATATGTTTTAAATTTACATCGTCACCACGAACGTTGCATTACGGTAATGTCGCGCCCAGGTGGCCGATTTGCTTTAAACTTCGGCAAAAAATCCACCGTAATCTAAACGGTAATTTAGACAAAAGAGTCGCTCGTTGTAAGTTTTCTGTTTGTTTTTAAATTAGCTTTGACCGTCCATCCCGCTTTTATTTTCGGACAAAGGAAGTATTTGTTTGACCGATATCATATAGCAAACAAAAGACAGTACAGAACCATGCTGACAGCTCAGCATCTTGTGCATAGAGTGTTGCTGCAATTATGATGAGCCGACTTTTCACAAGCTGAGCACGGGTCTGTACATAATTGTTCGGTCATCAAGCATTCCGCTATACCACACTTCGTTTGTGGTGCTGTAAAAGCTGTACGCGCTTCCTTTGGTCCGTGGTCGATGGGCAGGTTGCTGTTATTAAAGTTAATATAGAAATCAAAGGCTTATGCGTGGGTGTGTTGCGATAGGGGCGTTAGCGGGCCACCAAGACGTTCTCTAAACCTGGGTCGGGGAAAACCACTTGCTCCAATAGTATTTTGATATTACGATAAACCCGATTTAAAAGAGTAGGGTTATCAACCCCAAACTATTGGATTGCGCAACGTACCATCCGATGATTTACTAAGTCTATTTAATTTAATAGGGGCCACGCCGAAATTGGACACGAAAATGATCTATTTGAAGTCATTTTCTCTAAAAGTCGGTTTTGGTCAAAAAGCTCTTACCAATACCTCATTATCAAGACAAATGTCTGACAATCACAAAACACTACAGCTATATTACTGATGTAAAATTCTGTAATCATAGCCTGAGCAAGTGCTATGTGAACCACTAACATACCGAAAGTACTGTGGATTTGGTCTTCCCACACTGCCCCGACGCTTTCATCTGTAGCCCCGCCCACGATATTGTTTGTGTAAGCCAAATTCACCCTCTCTTTATCAGTGCTAGCTGTTACGAAATGCGGATTCCAAACGGGAGCAGCCGACGTCATCACTTTACTATCTGTGTCTTGTCAGATAACAAATATTGCAGCAGACATACGCAAATCATTCATACATATTGTTAACAGGTCCATGTTGGGTCGGGTTAAGGATGCGCAAACGACTTCCGTATCCGTTTTCACGTCTCCGTTGAACGAGCAATCCGAAAATGATCAAAGAAGGGATTTGATAGTTGCGTCTACAACAGAATCAAATTGCGCCTTCCTCCATATAGTCGGTGCCGTGGATTGACGTGACGAGCTGAGAGAAGATAGCCACCAGCCGAAACAAAGAAGGCCGTTCGTGCCTAGCGTGGCTCGGTGACGCGATCCTAGGAGTACTCGAGAGTCGGCTATTCTTGCTTGGCGTACTCGATCGTCGTGATTATTAGGCAAAATCCAGCAGCATCCAAAAGGAGTCTGAGCAAGTCGTTGTTTGTCTGAAGCTGTTGCAGGATGCGCCGTTCAGTCCTTCCGAAGACCATGCTCGATGTTCGTTGATAATTCAAGAATGATAGGTCACTCGAGGAGCCCCATGTGGAGGATAGATCAACCTCGGATCCTTTCGGTTGTTCCCACACAACGTTGGGTTGTTGCTTGCGCTTGCCGTTTCGTTTACGTTTTGCTTTCATGACATTTTCGATGGCAATTTTAGACCGCTCAACAACCGCAGACTCCGTCTGTTTTACAATAGGGTGGTTTTCGAGCTTGAATGAATGTATTTTGCATCAGAGGCGTGGATGCATCGACGAAACGCTCGTCCCATGATCGCCCCGCCCTCCAATTCTCGAGCTGGATAGTCGCGCAAAGTAGATAAACGTGGATGATTGTCCCTCCCCTTAAGACCCGCTAAACTTTATACGGTCTGCTTAACACGTGACGGTGATTTCATACTTCATCACGTGATTTAACGATCTCCAATATGCCACCGAAACCAGTATTTCAAACGCATCGACAGCTTCCAAAATGGGGACGTGATTATCTCCTACATTTCGTGTAGATTAGACATCCCGGCGAATATGTTTTAAATTTACATCGTCACCACGAACGTTGCATTACGGTAATGTCGCGCCCAGGTGGCCGATTTGCTTTAAAACTTCGGCAAAAAATCCACCGTAATCTAAACGGTAATTTAGACAAAAGAGTCGCTCGTTTGTAAGTTTCTGTTTGTTTTTAAATTAGCTTTGACCGTCCATCCCGCTTTTATTTTCGGACAAAGGAAGTATTTGTTTGACCGATATCATATAGCAAACAAAAGACAGTACATAAACCATGCTGACAGCTCAGCATCTGTGCATAGAGTGTTGCTGCAATTATGATGAGCCGACTTTTCACAAGCTGAGCACGGGTCTGTACATAATTGTTCGGTCATCAAGCATTCCGCTATACCACACTTCGTTTGTGGTGCTGTAAAAGCTGTACGCGCTTCCTTTGGTCCGTGGTCGATGGGCAGTTGCTGTTATTAAAGTTAATATAGAAATCAAAGTCTTATGCGTGGGTGTGTTGCGATAGGGCGTTAGCGGGCCACCAAGACGCTTTCTAAACCTGGGTCGGGGAAAACCACTTGCTCCAATAGTATTTTGATATTACGATAAACCCGATTTAAAAGAGTAGGGTTATCAACCCCAAACTATTGGATTGCGCAACGTACCATCCGATGATTTACTAAGTCTATTTAATTTAATAGGGGCCACGCCGAAATTGGACACGAAATGATCTATTTGAAGTCATTTTCTCTAAAAGTCGGTTTGGTCAAAAAGCTCTTACCAATACCTCATTATCAAGACAAATGTCTGACAATCACAAAACACTACAGCTATATTACTGATGTAAAATCCTGTAATCATAGCCTGAGCAAGTGCTATGTGAACCACTAACATACCGAAAGTACTGTGGATTTGGTCTTCCCACACTGCCCCCGACGCTTTCATCTGTAGCCCGGCCCACGATATTGTTTGTGTAAGCCAAATTCACCCTCTCTTTATCAGTGCTAGCTGTTACGAAATGCGGATTCCAAACGGGAGCAGCCGACGTCATCACTTTACTATCTGTGTCTTGTCAGATAACAAATATTGCAGCAGACATACGCAAATCATTCATACATATTGTTTAACAGTCCATGTTGGTCGGGTTAAGGATGCGCAAACGACTTCCGTATCCGTTTTCACGTCTCCGTTGAACGAGCAATCCGAAAATTATCAAAGAAGGGATTTGATAGTTGCGTCTACAACAGAATCAAATTGCGCCTTCCTCCATATAGTCGGTGCCGTGGATGACGTGACGAGCTGAGAGAAGATAGCCACCAGCCGAAACAAAGAAGGCCGTTTCGTGCCTAGCGTGGCTCGGTGACGCGATCCATAGGAGTACTCGAGAGTCGGCTATTCTTGCTTGGCGTACTCGATCGTCGGTGATTATTAGGCAAAATCCAGCAGCATCCAAAAGGAGTCTGAGCAAGTCGTTGTTTGTCTGAAGCTGTTGCAGGATGCGCCGTTCAGTCCTTCCGAAGACCATGCTCGATGTTCGTTGATAATTCAAGAATGATAGGTCACTCGAGGAGCCCCATGTGGAGGATAGATCAACCTCGGATCCTTTCGGTCACGCAGAAAAAGGCACAATCCAGGGACGGTATGTGAGTGGGGTCTAAATGAAAGATGATCTTAGCTTCGGTTATCGAGGGAAGGTCAACAAATATCATTATTTGTTTTGTTAGTTAGCTGTGTAGTTCTGACGTTGCTGCGAGCATTTGTGGCTGTCATCCTGGGCGGGTTGTTCCCACACAACGTTGGGTTGTTGCTTGCGCTTGCCGTTTCGTTTACGTTTTGCTTTCATGACATTTTCGATGGCAATTTTAGACCGCTCAACAACCGCAGACTCCGTCTGTTTTACAATAGGGTGGTTTTCGAGCTTGAATGAATGTATTTTGCATCAGAGGCGTGGATGCATCGACGAAACGCTCGTCCCCATGATCGCCCCGCCCTCCAATTCTCGAGCTGGATAGTCGCGCAAAGTAGATAAACGTGGATGATTGTCCCTCCCCTTAAGACCCGCTAAACTTTATACGGTCTGCTTAACACGTGACGGTGATTTCATACTTCATCACGTGATTTTAACGATCTCCAATATGCCACCGAAACCAGTATTTCAAACGCATCGACAGCTTCCAAAATGGGGACGTGATTATCTCCTACATTTCGTGTAGATTAGACATCCCGGCGAATATGTTTTTAAATTTACATCGTCACCACGAACGTTGCATTACGGTAATGTCGCGCCCAGGTGGCCGATTTGCTTTAAACTTCGGCAAAAAATCCACCGTAATCTAAACGGTAATTTAGACAAAAGAGTCGCTCGTTTGTAAGTTTTCTGTTTGTTTTTAAATTAGCTTTGACCGTCCATCCCGCTTTTATTTTCGGACAAAGGAAGTATTTGTTTGACCGATATCATATAGCAAACAAAAGACAGTACATAAACCATGCTGACAGCTCAGCATCTGTGCATAGAGTGTTGCTGCAATTATGATGAGCCGACTTTTCACAAGCTGAGCACGGGTCTGTACATAATTGTTCGGTCATCAAGCATTCCGCTATACCACACTTCGTTTGTGGTGCTGTAAAAGCTGTACGCGCTTCCTTTGGTCCGTGGTCGATGGGCAGTTGCTGTTATTAAAGTTAATATAGAAATCAAAGGCTTATGCGTGGGTGTGTTGCGATAGGGCGTTAGCGGGCCACCAAGACGCTTCTCTAAACCTGGGTCGGGGAAAACCACTTGCTCCAATAGTATTTTGATATTACGATAAACCCGATTTAAAAGAGTAGGGTTATCAACCCCAAACTATTGGATTGCGCAACGTACCATCCGATGATTTACTAAGTCTATTAATTTAATAGGGGCCACGCCGAAATTGGACACGAAATGATCTATTTGAAGTCATTTTCTCTAAAAGTCGGTTTTGGTCAAAAAGCTCTTACCAATACCTCATTATCAAGACAAATGTCTGACAATCACAAAACACTACAGCTATATTACTGATGTAAAATCCTGTAATCATAGCCTGAGCAAGTGCTATGTGAACCACTAACATACCGAAAGTACTGTGGATTTGGTCTTCCCACACTGCCCCGACGCTTTCATCTGTAGCCCGGCCCACGATATTGTTTGTGTAAGCCAAATTCACCCTCTCTTTATCAGTGCTAGCTGTTACGAAATGCGGATTCCAAACGGGAGCAGCCGACGTCATCACTTTACTATCTGTGTCTTGTCAGATAACAAATATTGCAGCAGACATACGCAAATCATTCATACATATTGTTTAACAGTCCATGTTGGTCGGGTTAAGGATGCGCAAACGACTTCCGTATCCGTTTTCACGTCTCCGTTGAACGAGCAATCCGAAAATTATCAAAGAAGGGATTTGATAGTTGCGTCTACAACAGAATCAAATTGCGCCTTCCTCCATATAGTCGGTGCCGTGGATGACGTGACGAGCTGAGAGAAGATAGCCACCAGCCGAAACAAAGAAGGCCGTTTCGTGCCTAGCGTGGCTCGGTGACGCGATCCATAGGAGTACTCGAGAGTCGGCTATTCTTGCTTGGCGTACTCGATCGTCGGTGATTATTAGGCAAAATCCAGCAGCATCCAAAAGGAGTCTGAGCAAGTCGTTGTTTGTCTGAAGCTGTTGCAGGATGCGCCGTTCAGTCCTTCCGAAGACCATGCTCGATGTTCGTTGATAATTCAAGAATGATAGGTCACTCGAGGAGCCCATGTGGAGGATAGATCAACCTCGGATCCTTCGGTCACGCAGAAAAAGGCACAATCCAGGGACGGTATGTGAGTGGGGTCTAAATGAAAGATGATCTTAGCTTCGGTTATCGAGGGAAGGTCAACAAATATCATTATTTGTTTTGTTAGTTAGCTGTGTAGTTCTGACGTTGCTGCGAGCATTTGTGGCTGTCATCCTGGGCGGGTTGTTCCCACACAACGTTGGGTTGTTGCTTGCGCTTGCCGTTTCGTTTACGTTTTGCTTTCATGACATTTTCGATGGCAATTTTAGACCGCTCAACAACCGCAGACTCCGTCTGTTTTACAATAGGGTGGTTTTCGAGCTTGAATGAATGTATTTTGCATCAGAGGCGTGGATGCATCGACGAAACGCTCGTCCCCATGATCGCCCCGCCCTCCAATTCTCGAGCTGGATAGTCGCGCAAAGTAGATAAACGTGGATGATTGTCCCTCCCCTTAAGACCCGCTAAACTTTATACGGTCTGCTTAACACGTGACGGTGATTTCATACTTCATCACGTGATTTTAAACGATCTCCAATATGCCACCGAAACCAGTATTTCAAACGCATCGACAGCTTCCAAAATGGGGACGTGATTATCTCCTACATTTCGTGTAGATTAGACATCCCGGCGAATATGTTTTAAATTTACATCGTCACCACGAACGTTGCATTACGGTAATGTCGCGCCCAGGTGGCCGATTTGCTTTAAACTTCGGCAAAAAATCCACCGTAATCTAAACGGTAATTTAGACAAAAGAGTCGCTCGTTTGTAAGTTTTCTGTTTGTTTTTAAATTAGCTTTGACCGTCCATCCCGCTTTTATTTTCGGACAAAGGAAGTATTTGTTTGACCGATATCATATAGCAAACAAAAGACAGTACATAAACCATGCTGACAGCTCAGCATCTGTGCATAGAGTGTTGCTGCAATTATGATGAGCCGACTTTTCACAAGCTGAGCACGGGTCTGTACATAATTGTTCGGTCCATCAAGCATTCCGCTATACCACACTTCGTTTGTGGTGCTGTAAAAGCTGTACGCGCTTCCTTTGGTCCGTGGTCGATGGGCAGTTGCTGTTATTAAAGTTAATATAGAAATCAAAGGCTTATGCGTGGGTGTGTTGCGATAGGGCGTTAGCGGGCCACCAAGACGTTCTCTAAACCTGGGTCGGGGAAAACCACTTGCTCCAATAGTATTTTGATATTACGATAAACCCGATTTAAAGAGTAGGGTTATCAACCCCAAACTATTGGATTGCGCAACGTACCATCCGATGATTTACTAAGTCTATTTAATTTAATAGGGGCCACGCCGAAATTGGACACGAAATGATCTATTTGAAGTCATTTTCTCTAAAAGTCGGTTTTGGTCAAAAAGCTCTTACCAATACCTCATTATCAAGACAAATGTCTGACAATCACAAAACACTACAGCTATATTACTGATGTAAAATTCTGTAATCATAGCCTGAGCAAGTGCTATGTGAACCACTAACATACCGAAAGTACTGTGGATTTGGTCTTCCCACACTGCCCCGACGCTTTCATCTGTAGCCCGGCCCACGATATTGTTTGTGTAAGCCAAATTCACCCTCTCTTTATCAGTGCTAGCTGTTACGAAATGCGGATTCCAAACGGGAGCAGCCGACGTCATCACTTTACTATCTGTGTCTTGTCAGATAACAAATATTGCAGCAGACATACGCAAATCATTCATACATATTGTTTAACAGTCCATGTTGGTCGGGTTAAGGATGCGCAAACGACTTCCGTATCCGTTTTCACGTCTCCGTTGAACGAGCAATCCGAAAATTATCAAAGAAGGGATTTGATAGTTGCGTCTACAACAGAATCAAATTGCGCCTTCCTCCATATAGTCGGTGCCGTGGATGACGTGACGAGCTGAGAGAAGATAGCCACCAGCCGAAACAAAGAAGGCCGTTTCGTGCCTAGCGTGGCTCGGTGACGCGATCCATAGGAGTACTCGAGAGTCGGCTATTCTTGCTTGGCGTACTCGATCGTCGGTGATTATTAGGCAAATCCAGCAGCATCCAAAAGGAGTCTGAGCAAGTCGTTGTTTGTCTGAAGCTGTTGCAGGATGCGCCGTTCAGTCCTTCCGAAGACCATGCTCGATGTTCGTTGATAATTCAAGAATGATAGGTCACTCGAGGAGCCCATGTGGAGGATAGATCAACCTCGGATCCTTTCGGTCACGCAGAAAAAGGCACAATCCAGGGACGGTATGTGAGTGGGGTCTAAATGAAAGATGATCTTAGCTTCGGTTATCGAGGGAAGGTCAACAAATATCATTATTTGTTTTGTTAGTTAGCTGTGTAGTTCTGACGTTGCTGCGAGCATTTGTGGCTGTCATCCTGGGAGGGTTGTTCCCACACAACGTTGGGTTGTTGCTTGCGCTTGCCGTTTCGTTTACGTTTTGCTTTCATGACATTTTCGATGGCAATTTTAGACCGCTCAACAACCGCAGACTCCGTCTGTTTTACAATAGGGTGATTTTCGAGCTTGAATGAATGTATTTTGCATCAGAGGCGTGGATGCATCGACGAAACGCTCGTCCCCATGATCGCCCCGCCCTCCAATTCTCGAGCTGGATAGTCGCGCAAAGTAGATAAACGTGGATGATTGTCCCTCCCCTTAAGACCCGCTAAACTTTATACGGTCTGCTTAACACGTGACGGTGATTTCATACTTCATCACGTGATTTTAACGATCTCCAATATGCCACCGAAACCAGTATTTCAAACGCATCGACAGCTTCCAAAATGGGGACGTGATTATCTCCTACATTTCGTGTAGATTAGACATCCCGGCGAATATGTTTTAAATTTACAATCGTCACCACGAACGTTGCATTACGGTAATGTCGCGCCCAGGTGGCCGATTTGCTTTAAACTTCGGCAAAAAATCCACCGTAATCTAAACGGTAATTTAGACAAAAGAGTCGCTCGTTTGTAAGTTTTCTGTTTGTTTTTAAATTAGCTTTGACCGTCCATCCCGCTTTTATTTTCGGACAAAGGAAGTATTTGTTTGACCGATATCATATAGCAAACAAAAGACAGTACATAAACCATGCTGACAGCTCAGCATCTGTGCATAGAGTGTTGCTGCAATTATGATGAGCCGACTTTTCACAAGCTGAGCACGGGTCTGTACATAATTGTTCGGTCATCAAGCATTCCGCTATACCACACTTCGTTTGTGGTGCTGTAAAAGCTGTACGCGCTTCCTTTGGTCCGTGGTCGATGGGCAGTTGCTGTTATTAAAGTTAATATAGAAATCAAAGTCTTATGCGTGGGTGTGTTGCGATAGGGCGTTAGCGGGCCACCAAGACGCTTTCTAAACCTGGGTCGGGGAAAACCACTTGCTCCAATAGTATTTTGATATTACGATAAACCCGATTTAAAAGAGTAGGGTTATCAACCCCAAACTATTGGATTGCGCAACGTACCATCCGATGATTTACTAAGTCTATTTAATTTAATAGGGGCCACGCCGAAATTGGACACGAAATGATCTATTTGAAGTCATTTTCTCTAAAAGTCGGTTTTGGTCAAAAAGCTCTTACCAATACCTCATTATCAAGACAAATGTCTGACAATCACAAAACACTACAGCTATATTACTGATGTAAAATCCTGTAATCATAGCCTGAGCAAGTGCTATGTGAACCACTAACATACCGAAAGTACTGTGGATTTGGTCTTCCCACACTGCCCCGACGCTTCAATCTGTAGCCCGGCCCACGATATTGTTTGTGTAAGCCAAATTCACCCTCTCTTTATCAGTGCTAGCTGTTACGAAATGCGGATTCCAAACGGGAGCAGCCGACGTCATCACTTTACTATCTGTGTCTTGTCAGATAACAAATATTGCAGCAGACATACGCAAATCATTCATACATATTGTTTAACAGTCCATGTTGGTCGGGTTAAGGATGCGCAAACGACTTCCGTATCCGTTTTCACGTCTCCGTTGAACGAGCAATCCGAAAATTATCAAAGAAGGGATTTGATAGTTGCGTCTACAACAGAATCAAATTGCGCCTTCCTCCATATAGTCGGTGCCGTGGATGACGTGACGAGCTGAGAGAAGATAGCCACCAGCCGAAACAAAGAAGGCCGTTTCGTGCCTAGCGTGGCTCGGTGACGCGATCCATAGGAGTACTCGAGAGTCGGCTATTCTTGCTTGGCGTACTCGATCGTCGGTGATTATTAGGCAAAATCCAGCAGCATCCAAAAGGAGTCTGAGCAAGTCGTTGTTTGTCTGAAGCTGTTGCAGGATGCGCCGTTCAGGTCCTTCCGAAGACCATGCTCGATGTTCGTTGATAATTCAAGAATGATAGGTCACTCGAGGAGCCCCATGTGGAGGATAGATCAACCTCGGATCCTTTCGGTCACGCAGAAAAAGGCACAATCCAGGGACGGTATGTGAGTGGGGTCTAAATGAAAGATGATCTTAGCTTCGGTTATCGAGGGAAGGTCAACAAATATCATTATTTGTTTTGTTAGTTAGCTGTGTAGTTCTGACGTTGCTGCGAGCATTTGTGGCTGTCATCCTGGGAGGGTTGTTCCCACACAACGTTGGGTTGTTGCTTGCGCTTGCCGTTTCGTTTACGTTTTGCTTTCATGACATTTTCGATGGCAATTTTAGACCGCTCAACAACCGCAGACTCCGTCTGTTTTACAATAGGGTGATTTTCGAGCTTGAATGAATGTATTTTGCATCAGAGGCGTGGATGCATCGACGAAACGCTCGTCCCCATGATCGCCCCGCCCTCCAATTCTCGAGCTGGATAGTCGCGCAAAGTAGATAAACGTGGATGATTGTCCCTCCCCTTAAGACCCGCTAAACTTTATACGGTCTGCTTAACACGTGACGGTGATTTCATACTTCATCACGTGATTTTAACGATCTCCAATATGCCACCGAAACCAGTATTTCAAACGCATCGACAGCTTCCAAAATGGGGACGTGATTATCTCCTACATTTCGTGTAGATTAGACATCCCGGCGAATATGTTTTAAATTTACATCGTCACCACGAACGTTGCATTACGGTAATGTCGCGCCCAGGTGGCCGATTTGCTTTAAACTTCGGCAAAAAATCCACCGTAATCTAAACGGTAATTTAGACAAAAGAGTCGCTCGTTTGTAAGTTTTCTGTTTGTTTTTAAATTAGCTTTGACCGTCCATCCCGCTTTTATTTTCGGACAAAGGAAGTATTTGTTTGACCGATATCATATAGCAAACAAAAGACAGTACATAAACCATGCTGACAGCTCAGCATCTGTGCATAGAGTGTTGCTGCAATTATGATGAGCCGACTTTTCACAAGCTGAGCACGGGTCTGTACATAATTGCTTCGGTCATCAAGCATTCCGCTATACCACACTTCGTTTGTGGTGCTGTAAAAGCTGTACGCGCTTCCTTTGGTCCGTGGTCGATGGGCAGTTGCTGTTATTAAAGTTAATATAGAAATCAAAGGCTTATGCGTGGGTGTGTTGCGATAGGGCGTTAGCGGGCCACCAAGACGCTTTCTAAACCTGGGTCGGGGAAAACCACTTGCTCCAATAGTATTTTGATATTACGATAAACCCGATTTAAAAGAGTAGGGTTATCAACCCCAAACTATTGGATTGCGCAACGTACCATCCGATGATTTACTAAGTCTATTTAATTTAATAGGGGCCACGCCGAAATTGGACACGAAATGATCTATTTGAAGTCATTTTCTCTAAAAGTCGGTTTTGGTCAAAAAGCTCTTACCAATACCTCATTATCAAGACAAATGTCTGACAATCACAAAACACTACAGCTATATTACTGATGTAAAATTCTGTAATCATAGCCTGAGCAAGTGCTATGTGAACCACTAACATACCGAAAGTACTGTGGATTTGGTCTTCCCACACTGCCCCGACGCTTTCATCTGTAGCCCGGCCCACGATATTGTTTGTGTAAGCCAAATTCACCCTCTCTTTATCAGTGCTAGCTGTTACGAAATGCGGATTCCAAACGGGAGCAGCCGACGTCATCACTTTACTATCTGTGTCTTGTCAGATAACAAATATTGCAGCAGACATACGCAAATCATTCATACATATTGTTTAACAGTCCATGTTGGTCGGGTTAAGGATGCGCAAACGACTTCCGTATCCGTTTTCACGTCTCCGTTGAACGAGCAATCCGAAAATTATCAAAGAAGGGATTTGATAGTTGCGTCTACAACAGAATCAAATTGCGCCTTCCTCCATATAGTCGGTGCCGTGGATGACGTGACGAGCTGAGAGAAGATAGCCACCAGCCGAAACAAAGAAGGCCGTTTCGTGCCTAGCGTGGCTCGGTGACGCGATCCATAGGAGTACTCGAGAGTCGGCTATTCTTGCTTGGCGTACTCGATCGTCGGTGATTATTAGGCAAAATCCAGCAGCATCCAAAAGGAGTCTGAGCAAGTCGTTGTTTGTCTGAAGCTGTTGCAGGATGCGCCGTTCAGTCCTTCCGAAGACCATGCTCGATGTTCGTTGATAATTCAAGAATGATAGGTCACTCGAGGAGCCCCATGTGGAGGATAGATCAACCTCGGATCCTTTCGGTCACGCAGAAAAAGGCACAATCCAGGGACGGTATGTGAGTGGGGTCTAAATGAAAGATGATCTTAGCTTCGGTTATCGAGGGAAGGTCAACAAATATCATTATTTGTTTTGTTAGTTAGCTGTGTAGTTCTGACGTTGCTGCGAGCATTTGTGGCTGTCATCCTGGGAGGGTTGTTCCCACACAACGTTGGGTTGTTGCTTGCGCTTGCCGTTTCGTTTACGTTTTGCTTTCATGACATTTTCGATGGCAATTTTAGACCGCTCAACAACCGCAGACTCCGTCTGTTTTACAATAGGGTGGATTTTCGAGCTTGAATGAATGTATTTTGCATCAGAGGCGTGGATGCATCGACGAAACGCTCGTCCCCATGATCGCCCCCGCCCTCCAATTCTCGAGCTGGATAGTCGCGCAAAGTAGATAAACGTGGATGATTGTCCCTCCCCTTAAGACCCGCTAAACTTTATACGGTCTGCTTAACACGTGACGGTGATTTCATACTTCATCACGTGATTTTAACGATCTCCAATATGCCACCGAAACCAGTATTTCAAACGCATCGACAGCTTCCAAAATGGGGACGTGATTATCTCCTACATTTCGTGTAGATTAGACATCCCGGCGAATATGTTTTAAATTTACATCGTCACCACGAACGTTGCATTACGGTAATGTCGCGCCCAGGTGGCCGATTTGCTTTAAACTTCGGCAAAAAAATCCACCGTAATCTAAACGGTAATTTAGACAAAAGAGTCGCTCGTTTGTAAGTTTTCTGTTTGTTTTTAAATTAGCTTTGACCGTCCATCCCGCTTTTATTTTCGGACAAAGGAAGTATTTGTTTGACCGATATCATATAGCAAACAAAAGACATTACATAAACCATGCTGACAGCTCAGCATCTGTGCATAGAGTGTTGCTGCAATTATGATGAGCCGACTTTTCACAAGCTGAGCACGGGTCTGTACATAATTGTTCGGTCATCAAGCATTCCGCTATACCACACTTCGTTTGTGGTGCTGTAAAAGCTGTACGCGCTTCCTTTGGTCCGTGGTCGATGGGCAGTTGCTGTTATTAAAGTTAATATAGAAATCAAAGTCTTATGCGTGGGTGTGTTGCGATAGGGCGTTAGCGGGCCACCAAGACGCTTTCTAAACCTGGGTCGGGGAAAACCACTTGCTCCAATAGTATTTTGATATTACGATAAACCCGATTTAAAAGAGTAGGGTTATCAACCCCAAACTATTGGATTGCGCAACGTACCATCCGATGATTTACTAAGTCTATTTAATTTAATAGGGGGCCACGCCGAAATTGGACACGAAATGATCTATTTGAAGTCATTTTCTCTAAAAGTCGGTTTTGGTCAAAAAGCTCTTACCAATACCTCATTATCAAGACAAATGTCTGACAATCACAAAACACTACAGCTATATTACTGATGTAAAATTCTGTAATCATAGCCTGAGCAAGTGCTATGTGAAGCCACTAACATACCGAAAGTACTGTGGCTTTGGTCAGTGCTAACTGTTACGAAATGCGGATTGCAAACGGGAGCAGCTGATGCCATCACTTTACTATCTGTGTCTTGTCAGATAACAAATATTGCAGCAGACATACGCAAATCATTCATACATATTGTTTAACAGAGCATGTTGGTCGGGTTAAGGATGCGCAAACGACTTCCGTATCCGTTTTCACGTCTCCGTTGAACGAGCAATCCGAAAATTATCAAAGAAGGGATTTGATAGTTGCGTCTACAACAGAATCAAATTGCGCCTTCCTCCATATAGTCGGTGCCGTGGATGACGTGACGAGCTGAGAGAAGATAGCCACCAGCCGAAACAAAGAAGGCCGTTTCGTGCCTAGCGTGGCTCGGTGACGCGATCCATAGGAGTACTCGAGAGTCGGCTATTCTTGCTTGGCGTACTCGATCGTCGGTGATTATTAGGCAAAATCCAGCAGCATCCAAAAGGAGTCTGAGCAAGTCGTTGTTTGTCTGAAGCTGTTGCAGGATGCGCCGTTCAGTCCTTCCGAAGACCATGCTCGATGTTCGTTGATAATTCAAGAATGATAGGTCACTCGAGGAGCCCATGTGGAGGATAGATCAACCTCGGATCCTTTCGGTCACGCAGAAAAAGGCACAATCCAGGGACGGTATGTGAGTGGGGTCTAAATGAAAGATGATCTTAGCTTCGGTTATCGAGGGAAGGTCAACAAATATCATTATTTGTTTTGTTAGTTAGCTGTGTAGTTCTGACGTTGCTGCGAGCATTGTGGCTGTCATCCTGGGCGGGTTGTTCCCACACAACGTTGGGTTGTTGCTTGCGCTTGCCGTTTCGTTTACGTTTTGCTTTCATGACATTTTCGATGGCAATTTTAGACCGCTCAACAACCGCAGACTCCGTCTGTTTTACAATAGGGTGGATTTTCGAGCTTGAATGAATGTATTTTGCATCAGAGGCGTGGATGCATCGACGAAACGCTCGTCCCCATGATCGCCCCGCCCTCCAATTCTCGAGCTGGATAGTCGCGCAAAGTAGATAAACGTGGATGATTGTCCCTCCCCTTAAGACCCGCTAAACGTTATACGGTCTGCTTAACACGTGACGGTGATTTCATACTTCATCACGTGATTTTAACGATCTCCAATATGCCACCGAAACCAGTATTTCAAACGCATCGACAGCTTCCAAAATGGGGACGTGATTATCTCCTACATTTCGTGTAGATTAGACATCCCGGCGAATATGTTTTAAATTTACATCGTCACCACGAACGTTGCATTACGGTAATGTCGCGCCCAGGTGGCCGATTTGCTTTAAACTTCGGCAAAAAATCCACCGTAATCTAAACGGTAATTTAGACAAAAGAGTCGCTCGTTTGTAAGTTTTCTGTTTGTTTTTAAATTAGCTTTGACCGTCCATCCCGCTTTTATTTTCGGACAAAGGAAGTATTTGTTTGACCGATATCATATAGCAAACAAAAGACAGTACATAAACCATGCTGACAGCTCAGCATCTGTGCATAGAGTGTTGCTGCAATTATGATGAGCCGACTTTTCACAAGCTGAGCACGGGTCTGTACATAATTGTTCGGTCATCAAGCATTCCGCTATACCACACTTCGTTTGTGGTGCTGTAAAAAGCTGTACGCGCTTCTTTGGTCCGTGGTCGATGGGCAGTTGCTGTTATTAAAGTTAATATAGAAATCAAAGGCTTATGCGTGGGTGTGTTGCGATAGGGCGTTAGCGGGCCACCAAGACGTTCTCTAAACCTGGGTCGGGGAAAACCACTTGCTCCAATAGTATTTTGATATTACGATAAACCCGATTTAAAAGAGTAGGGTTATCAACCCCAAACTATTGGATTGCGAAACGTACCATCCGATGATTTACTAAGTCTATTTAATTTAATAGGGGCCACGCCGAAATTGGACACGAAATGATCTATTTGAAGTCATTTTCTCTAAAAGTCGGTTTTGGTCAAAAAGCTCTTACCAATACCTCATTATCAAGACAAATGTCTGACAATCACAAAACACTACAGCTATATTACTGATGTAAATTCTGTAATCATAGCCTGAGCAAGTGCTATGTGAACCACTAACATACCGAAAGTACTGTGGATTTGGTCTTCCCACACTGCCCGACGCTTTCATCTGTAGCCCGGCCCACGATATTGTTTGTGTAAGCCAAATTCACCCTCTCTTTATCAGTGCTAACTGTTACGAAATGCGGATTGCAAACGGGAGCAGCCTGATGCCATCACTTTACTATCTGTGTCTTGTCAGATAACAAATATTGCAGCAGACATACGCAAATCATTCATACATATTGTTTAACAGAGCATGTTGGTCGGGTTAAGGATGCGCAAACGACTTCCGTATCCGTTTTCACGTCTCCGTTGAACGAGCAATCCGAAAATTATCAAAGAAGGGATTTGATAGTTGCGTCTACAACAGAATCAAATTGCGCCTTCCTCCATATAGTCGGTGCCGTGGATGACGTGACGAGCTGAGAGAAGATAGCCACCAGCCGAAACAAAGAAGGCCGTTTCGTGCCTAGCGTGGCTCGGTGACGCGATCCATAGGAGTACTCGAGAGTCGGCTATTCTTGCTTGGCGTACTCGATCGTCGGTGATTATTAGGCAAAATCCAGCAGCATCCAAAAGGAGTCTGAGCAAGTCGTTGTTTGTCTGAAGCTGTTGCAGGATGCGCCGTTCAGTCCTTCCGAAGACCATGCTCGATGTTCGTTGATAATTCAAGAATGATAGGTCACTCGAGGAGCCCATGTGGAGGATAGATCAACCTCGGATCCTTTCGGTCACGCAGAAAAAGGCACAATCCAGGGACGGTATGTGAGTGGGGTCTAAAATGAAAGATGATCTTAGCTTCGGTTATCGAGGGAAGGTCAACAAATATCATTATTTGTTTTGTTAGTTAGCTGTGTAGTTCTGACGTTGCTGCGAGCATTTGTGGCTGTCATCCTGGGCGGGTTGTTCCCACACAACGTTGGGTTGTTGCTTGCGCTTGCCGTTTCGTTTACGTTTTTGCTTTCATGACATTTTCGATGGCAATTTTAGACCGCTCAACAACCGCAGACTCCGTCTGTTTTACAATAGGGTGATTTTCGAGCTTGAATGAATGTATTTTGCATCAGAGGCGTGGATGCATCGACGAAAACGCTCGTCCCCATGATCGCCCCGCCCTCCAATTCTCGAGCTGGATAGTCGCGCGCAAAGTAGATAAACGTGGATGATTGTCCCTTCCCCTTAAGACCCGCTAAACTTTATACGGTCTGCTTAACACGTGACGGTGATTTCATACTTCATCACGTGATTTTAACGATCTCCAATATGCCACCAGAAACCAGTAATTTCAAAACGCATCGACAGCTTCCAAAATGGGGACGTGATTATCTCCTACATTTCGTGTAGATTAGACATCCCGGCGAATATGTTTTAAATTTACATCGTCACCACGAACGTTGCATTACGGTAATGTCGCGCCCAGGTGGCCGATTTGCTTTAAACTTCGGCAAAAAATCGCCCGTAATCAAACGGTAATTTAGACAAAAGAGTCGCTCGTTTGTAAGTTTTCTGTTTGTTTTTAAATTTAGCTTTGACCGTCCATCCCGCTTTTATTTTCGGACAAAGGAAGTATTTGTTTGACCGATATCATATAGCAAACAAAAGACAGTACATAAACCATGCTGACAGCTCAGCATCTGTGCATAGAGTGTTGCTGCAATTATGATGAGCCGACTTTTCACAAGCTGAGCACGGGTCTGTACATAATTGTTCGGTCATCAAGCATTCCGCTATACCACACTTCGTTTGTGGTGCTGTAAAAGCTGTACGCGCTTCTTTGGTCCGTGGTCGATGGGCAGTTGCTGTTATTAAAGTTAATATAGAAATCAAAGGCTTATGCGTGGGTGTGTTGCGATAGGGCGTTAGCGGGCCACCAAGACGTTCTCTAAACCTGGGTCGGGGAAAACCACTTGCTCCAATAGTATTTTGATATTACGATAAACCCGATTTAAAAGAGTAGGGTTATCAACCCCAAACTATTGGATTGCGCAACGTACCATCCGATGATTTACTAAGTCTATTTAATTTAATAGGGGCCACGCCGAAATTGGACACGAAATGATCTATTTGAAGTCATTTTCTCTAAAAGTCGGTTTTGGTCAAAAAGCTCTTACCAATACCTCATTATCAAGACAAATGTCTGACAATCACAAAACACTACAGCTATATTACTGATGTAAAATTCTGTAATCATAGCCTGAGCAAGTGCTATGTGAACCACTAACATACCGAAAGTACTGTGGCTTTGGTCAGTGCTAACTGTTACGAAATGCGGATTGCAAACGGGAGCAGCTGATGCCATCACTTTACTATCTGTGTCTTGTCAGATAACAAATATTGCAGCAGACATACGCAAATCATTCATACATATTGTTTAACAGAGCATGTTGGTCGGGTTAAGGATGCGCAAACGACTTCCGTATCCGTTTTCACGTCTCCGTTGAACGAGCAATCCGAAAATTATCAAAGAAGGGATTTGATAGTTGCGTCTACAACAGAATCAAATTGCGCCTTCCTCCATATAGTCGGTGCCGTGGATGACGTGACGAGCTGAGAGAAGATAGCCACCAGCCGAAACAAAGAAGGCCGTTTCGTGCCTAGCGTGGCTCGGTGACGCGATCCATAGGAGTACTCGAGAGTCGGCTATTCTTGCTTGGCGTACTCGATCGTCGGTGATTATTAGGCAAAATCCAGCAGCATCCAAAAGGAGTCTGAGCAAGTCGTTGTTTGTCTGAAGCTGTTGCAGGATGCGCCGTTCAGTCCTTCCGAAGACCATGCTCGATGTTCGTTGGAAATTCAAGAATGATAGGTCACTCGAGGAGCCCATGTGGAGGATAGATCAACCTCGGATCCTTTCGGTCACGCAGAAAAAGGCACAATCCAGGGACGGTATGTGAGTGGGGTCTAAATGAAAGATGATCTTAGCTTCGGTTATCGAGGGAAGGTCAACAAATATCATTATTTGTTTTGTTAGTTAGCTGTGTAGTTCTGACGTTGCTGCGAGCATTTGTGGCTGTCATCCTGGGCGGGTTGTTCCCACACAACGTTGGGTTGTTGCTTGCGCTTGCCGTTTCGTTTACGTTTTGCTTTCATGACATTTTCGATGGCAATTTTAGACCGCTCAACAACCGCAGACTCCGTCTGTTTTACAATAGGGTGATTTTCGAGCTTGAATGAATGTATTTTGCATCAGAGGCGTGGATGCATCGACGAAACGCTCGTCCCCATGATCGCCCCGCCCTCCAATTCTCGAGCTGGATAGTCGCGCAAAGTAGATAAACGTGGATGATTGTCCCTCCCCTTAAGACCCGCTAAACTTTATACGGTCTGCTTAACACGTGACGGTGATTTCATACTTCATCACGTGATTTTAACGATCTCCAATATGCCACCGAAACCAGTATTTCAAACGCATCGACAGCTTCCAAAATGGGGACGTGATTATCTCCTACATTTCGTGTAGATTAGACATCCCGGCGAATATGTTTTAAATTTACATCGTCACCACGAACGTTGCATTACGGTAATGTCGCGCCCAGGTGGCCGATTTGCTTTAAACTTCGGCAAAAAATCCACCGTAATCTAAACGGTAATTTAGACAAAAGAGTCGCTCGTTTGTAAGTTTTCTGTTTGTTTTTAAATTAGCTTTGACCGTCCATCCCGCTTTTATTTTCGGACAAAGGAAGTATTTGTTTGACCGATATCATATAGCAAACAAAAGACAGTACATAAACCATGCTGACAGCTCAGCATCTGTGCATAGAGTGTTGCTGCAATTATGATGAGCCGACTTTTCACAAGCTGAGCACGGGTCTGTACATAATTGTTCGGTCATCAAGCATTCCGCTATACCACACTTCGTTTGTGGTGCTGTAAAAGCTGTACGCGCTTTCTTTGGTCCGTGGTCGATGGGCAGTTGCTGTTATTAAAGTTAATATAGAAATCAAAGGCTTATGCGTGGGTGTGTTGCGATAGGGCGTTAGCGGGCCACCAAGACGTTCTCTAAACCTGGGTCGGGGAAAACCACTTGCTCCAATAGTATTTTGATATTACGATAAACCCGATTTAAAAGAGTAGGGTTATCAACCCCAAACTATTGGATTGCGCAACGTACCATCCGATGATTTACTAAGTCTATTTAATTTAATAGGGGCCACGCCGAAATTGGACACGAAATGATCTATTTGAAGTCATTTTCTCTAAAAGTCGGTTTTGGTCAAAAAGCTCTTACCAATACCTCATTATCAAGACAAATGTCTGACAATCACAAAACACTACAGCTATATTACTGATGTAAAATTCTGTAATCATAGCCTGAGCAAGTGCTATGTGAACCACTAACATACCGAAAGTACTGTGGCTTTGGTCAGTGCTAACTGTTACGAAATGCGGATTGCAAACGGGAGCAGCTGATGCCATCACTTTACTATCTGTGTCTTGTCAGATAACAAATATTGCAGCAGACATACGCAAATCATTCATACATATTGTTTAACAGAGCATGTTGGTCGGGTTAAGGATGCGCAAACGACTTCCGTATCCGTTTTCACGTCTCCGTTGAACGAGCAATCCGAAAATTATCAAAGAAGGGATTTGATAGTTGCGTCTACAACAGAATCAAATTGCGCCTTCCTCCATATAGTCGGTGCCGTGGATGACGTGACGAGCTGAGAGAAGATAGCCACCAGCCGAAACAAAGAAGGCCGTTTCGTGCCTAGCGTGGCTCGGTGACGCGATCCATAGGAGTACTCGAGAGTCGGCTATTCTTGCTTGGCGTACTCGATCGTCGGTGATTATTAGGCAAAATCCAGCAGCATCCAAAAGGAGTCTGAGCAAGTCGTTGTTTGTCTGAAGCTGTTGCAGGATGCGCCGTTCAGTCCTTCCGAAGACCATGCTCGATGTTCGTTGGAAATTCAAGAATGATAGGTCACTCGAGGAGCCCATGTGGAGGATAGATCAACCTCGGATCCTTTCGGTCACGCAGAAAAAGGCACAATCCAGGGACGGTATGTGAGTGGGGTCTAAATGAAAGATGATCTTAGCTTCGGTTATCGAGGGAAGGTCAACAAATATCATTATTTGTTTTGTTAGTTAGCTGTGTAGTTCTGACGTTGCTGCGAGCATTTGTGGCTGTCATCCTGGGCGGGTTGTTCCCACACAACGTTGGGTTGTTGCTTGCGCTTGCCGTTTCGTTTACGTTTTGCTTTCATGACATTTTCGATGGCAATTTTAGACCGCTCAACAACCGCAGACTCCGTCTGTTTTACAATAGGGTGATTTTCGAGCTTGAATGAATGTATTTTGCATCAGAGGCGTGGATGCATCGACGAAACGCTCGTCCCCATGATCGCCCCGCCCTCCAATTCTCGAGCTGGATAGTCGCGCAAAGTAGATAAACGTGGATGATTGTCCCTCCCCTTAAGACCCGCTAAACTTTATACGGTCTGCTTAACACGTGACGGTGATTTCATACTTCATCACGTGATTTTAACGATCTCCAATATGCCACCGAAACCAGTATTTCAAACGCATCGACAGCTTCCAAAATGGGGACGTGATTATCTCCTACATTTCGTGTAGATTAGACATCCCGGCGAATATGTTTTAAATTTACATCGTCACCACGAACGTTGCATTACGGTAATGTCGCGCCCAGGTGGCCGATTTGCTTTAAACTTCGGCAAAAAATCCACCGTAATCTAAACGGTAATTTAGACAAAAGAGTCGCTCGTTTGTAAGTTTTCTGTTTGTTTTTAAATTAGCTTTGACCGTCCATCCCGCTTTTATTTTCGGACAAAGGAAGTATTTGTTTGACCGATATCATATAGCAAACAAAAGACAGTACATAAACCATGCTGACAGCTCAGCATCTGTGCATAGAGTGTTGCTGCAATTATGATGAGCCGACTTTTCACAAGCTGAGCACGGGTCTGTACATAATTGTTCGGTCATCAAGCATTCCGCTATACCACACTTCGTTTGTGGTGCTGTAAAAGCTGTACGCGCTTCCTTTGGTCCGTGGTCGATGGGCAGTTGCTGTTATTAAAGTTAATATAGAAATCAAAGGCTTATGCGTGGGTGTGTTGCGATAGGGCGTTAGCGGGCCACCAAGACGTTCTCTAAACCTGGGTCGGGGAAAACCACTTGCTCCAATAGTATTTTGATATTACGATAAACCCGATTTAAAAGAGTAGGGTTATCAACCCCAAACTATTGGATTGCGCAACGTACCATCCGATGATTTACTAAGTCTATTTAATTTAATAGGGGCCACGCCGAAATTGGACACGAAATGATCTATTTGAAGTCATTTTCTCTAAAAGTCGGTTTTGGTCAAAAAGCTCTTACCAATACCTCATTATCAAGACAAATGTCTGACAATCACAAAACACTACAGCTATATTACTGATGTAAAATTCTGTAATCATAGCCTGAGCAAGTGCTATGTGAACCACTAACATACCGAAAGTACTGTGGCTTTGGTCAGTGCTAACTGTTACGAAATGCGGATTGCAAACGGGAGCAGCTGATGCCATCACTTTACTATCTGTGTCTTGTCAGATAACAAATATTGCAGCAGACATACGCAAATCATTCATACATATTGTTTAACAGAGCATGTTGGTCGGGTTAAGGATGCGCAAACGACTTCCGTATCCGTTTTCACGTCTCCGTTGAACGAGCAATCCGAAAATTATCAAAGAAGGGATTTGATAGTTGCGTCTACAACAGAATCAAATTGCGCCTTCCTCCATATAGTCGGTGCCGTGGATGACGTGACGAGCTGAGAGAAGATAGCCACCAGCCGAAACAAAGAAGGCCGTTTCGTGCCTAGCGTGGCTCGGTGACGCGATCCATAGGAGTACTCGAGAGTCGGCTATTCTTGCTTGGCGTACTCGATCGTCGGTGATTATTAGGCAAAATCCAGCAGCATCCAAAAGGAGTCTGAGCAAGTCGTTGTTTGTCTGAAGCTGTTGCAGGATGCGCCGTTCAGTCCTTCCGAAGACCATGCTCGATGTTCGTTGGAAATTCAAGAATGATAGGTCGCTCGAGGAGCCCATGTGGAGGATAGATCAACCTCGGATCCTTTGGGTCACGCAGAAAAAGGCACAATCCAGGGACGGTATGTGAGTGGGGTCTAAATGAAAGATGATCTTAGCTTCGGTTATCGAGGGAAGGTCAACAAATATCATTATTTGTTTTGTTAGTTAGCTGTGTAGTTCTGACGTTGCTGCGAGCATTTGTGGCTGTCATCCTGGGCGGGTTGTTCCCACACAACGTTGGGTTGTTGCTTGCGCTTGCCGTTTCGTTTACGTTTTGCTTTCATGACATTTTCGATGGCAATTTTAGACCGCTCAACAACCGCAGACTCCGTCTGTTTTACAATAGGGTGATTTTCGAGCTTGAATGAATGTATTTTGCATCAGAGGCGTGGATGCATCGACGAAACGCTCGTCCCCATGATCGCCCCGCCCTCCAATTCTCGAGCTGGATAGTCGCGCAAAGTAGATAAACGTGGATGATTGTCCCTCCCCTTAAGACCCGCTAAACTTTATACGGTCTGCTTAACACGTGACGGTGATTTCATACTTCATCACGTGATTTTAACGATCTCCAATATGCCACCGAAACCAGTATTTCAAACGCATCGACAGCTTCCAAAATGGGGACGTGATTATCTCCTACATTTCGTGTAGATTAGACATCCCGGCGAATATGTTTTAAATTTACATCGTCACCACGAACGTTGCATTACGGTAATGTCGCGCCCAGGTGGCCGATTTGCTTTAAACTTCGGCAAAAAATCCACCGTAATCTAAACGGTAATTTAGACAAAAGAGTCGCTCGTTTGTAAGTTTTCTGTTTGTTTTTAAATTAGCTTTGACCGTCCATCCCGCTTTTATTTTCGGACAAAGGAAGTATTTGTTTGACCGATATCATATAGCAAACAAAAGACAGTACATAAACCATGCTGACAGCTCAGCATCTGTGCATAGAGTGTTGCTGCAATTATGATGAGCCGACTTTTCACAAGCTGAGCACGGGTCTGTACATAATTGTTCGGTCATCAAGCATTCCGCTATACCACACTTCGTTTGTGGTGCTGTAAAAGCTGTACGCGCTTCCTTTGGTCCGTGGTCGATGGGCAGTTGCTGTTATTAAAGTTAATATAGAAATCAAAGGCTTATGCGTGGGTGTGTTGCGATAGGGCGTTAGCGGGCCACCAAGACGTTCTCTAAACCTGGGTCGGGGAAAACCACTTGCTCCAATAGTATTTTGATATTACGATAAACCCGATTTAAAAGAGTAGGGTTATCAACCCCAAACTATTGGATTGCGCAACGTACCATCCGATGATTTACTAAGTCTATTTAATTTAATAGGGGCCACGCCGAAATTGGACACGAAATGATCTATTTGAAGTCATTTTCTCTAAAAGTCGGTTTTGGTCAAAAAGCTCTTACCAATACCTCATTATCAAGACAAATGTCTGACAATCACAAAACACTACAGCTATATTACTGATGTAAAATTCTGTAATCATAGCCTGAGCAAGTGCTATGTGAACCACTAACATACCGAAAGTACTGTGGCTTTGGTCAGTGCTAACTGTTACGAAATGCGGATTGCAAACGGGAGCAGCTGATGCCATCACTTTACTATCTGTGTCTTGTCAGATAACAAATATTGCAGCAGACATACGCAAATCATTCATACATATTGTTTAACAGAGCATGTTGGTCGGGTTAAGGATGCGCAAACGACTTCCGTATCCGTTTTCACGTCTCCGTTGAACGAGCAATCCGAAAATTATCAAAGAAGGGATTTGATAGTTGCGTCTACAACAGAATCAAATTGCGCCTTCCTCCATATAGTCGGTGCCGTGGATGACGTGACGAGCTGAGAGAAGATAGCCACCAGCCGAAACAAAGAAGGCCGTTTCGTGCCTAGCGTGGCTCGGTGACGCGATCCATAGGAGTACTCGAGAGTCGGCTATTCTTGCTTGGCGTACTCGATCGTCGGTGATTATTAGGCAAAATCCAGCAGCATCCAAAAGGAGTCTGAGCAAGTCGTTGTTTGTCTGAAGCTGTTGCAGGATGCGCCGTTCAGTCCTTCCGAAGACCATGCTCGATGTTCGTTGGAAATTCAAGAATGATAGGTCGCTCGAGGAGCCCATGTGGAGGATAGATCAACCTCGGATCCTTTCGGTCACGCAGAAAAAGGCACAATCCAGGGACGGTATGTGAGTGGGGTCTAAATGAAAGATGATCTTAGCTTCGGTTATCGAGGGAAGGTCAACAAATATCATTATTTGTTTTGTTAGTTAGCTGTGTAGTTCTGACGTTGCTGCGAGCATTTGTGGCTGTCATCCTGGGCGGGTTGTTCCCACACAACGCTGGGTTGTTGCTTGCGCTTGCCGTTTCGTTTACGTTTTGCTTTCATGACATTTTCGATGGCAATTTTAGACCGCTCAACAACCGCAGACTCCGTCTGTTTTACAATAGGGTGATTTTCGAGCTTGAATGAATGTATTTTGCATCAGAGGCGTGGATGCATCGACGAAACGCTCGTCCCCATGATCGCCCCGCCCTCCAATTCTCGAGCTGGATAGTCGCGCAAAGTAGATAAACGTGGATGATTGTCCCTCCCCTTAAGACCCGCTAAACTTTATACGGTCTGCTTAACACGTGACGGTGATTTCATACTTCATCACGTGATTTTAACGATCTCCAATATGCCACCGAAACCAGTATTTCAAACGCATCGACAGCTTCCAAAATGGGGACGTGATTATCTCCTACATTTCGTGTAGATTAGACATCCCGGCGAATATGTTTTAAATTTACATCGTCACCACGAACGTTGCATTACGGTAATGTCGCGCCCAGGTGGCCGATTTGCTTTAAACTTCGGCAAAAAATCCACCGTAATCTAAACGGTAATTTAGACAAAAGAGTCGCTCGTTTGTAAGTTTTCTGTTTGTTTTTAAATTAGCTTTGACCGTCCATCCCGCTTTTATTTTCGGACAAAGGAAGTATTTGTTTGACCGATATCATATAGCAAACAAAAGACAGTACATAAACCATGCTGACAGCTCAGCATCTGTGCATAGAGTGTTGCTGCAATTATGATGAGCCGACTTTTCACAAGCTGAGCACGGGTCTGTACATAATTGTTCGGTCATCAAGCATTCCGCTATACCACACTTCGTTTGTGGTGCTGTAAAAGCTGTACGCGCTTCCTTTGGTCCGTGGTCGATGGGCAGTTGCTGTTATTAAAGTTAATATAGAAATCAAAGGCTTATGCGTGGGTGTGTTGCGATAGGGCGTTAGCGGGCCACCAAGACGTTCTCTAAACCTGGGTCGGGGAAAACCACTTGCTCCAATAGTATTTTGATATTACGATAAACCCGATTTAAAAGAGTAGGGTTATCAACCCCAAACTATTGGATTGCGCAACGTACCATCCGATGATTTACTAAGTCTATTTAATTTAATAGGGGCCACGCCGAAATGGACACGAAATGATCTATTTGAAGTCATTTTCTCTAAAAGTCGGTTTTGGTCAAAAGCTCTTACCAATACCTCATTATCAAGACAAATGTCTGACAATCACAAAACACTACAGCTATATTACTGATGTAAAATTCTGTAATCATAGCCTGAGCAAGTGCTATGTGAACCACTAACATACCGAAAGTACTGTGGATTTGGTCTTCCCACACTGCCCCGACGCTTTCATCTGTACTCCCGCCTACGATATTGTTTGTGTAAGCCAAATTCCACCTCTCTTTATCAGTGCTAACTGTTACGAAATGCGGATTGCAAACGGGAGCAGCTGATGCCATCACTTTACTATCTGTGTCTTGTCAGATACAATATTGCAGCAGACATACGCAAATCATTCATATATTGTTTAACAGAGCATGTTGATTTTCGGAAATGCGCAAACGACTTCCGTATCCGTTTTCACGTCTCCGTTGAACGAGCAATCCGAAAATTATCAAAGAAGGGATTTGATAGTTGCGTCTACAACAGAATCAAATTGCGCCTTCCTCATATAGTCGGTGCCGTGGATGACGTGACGAGCTGAGAGAAGATAGCCACCAGCCGAAACAAAGAAGGCCGTTTCGTGCCTAGCGTGGCTCGGTGACGCGATCCATAGGAGTACTCGAAGTCGGCTATCTTGCTTGGCGTACTCGATCGTCGGTGATTATTAGGCAAAATCCAGCAGCATCCAAAAGGAGTCTGGCAAGTCGTTTGTTTGTTGAGAGCTTTGTTGTCGAAGCTGTTGCATATGCGCGTTCAGTCCTTCCGAGACCATGCTCGATGTTCGTTGGAAATTCAAGAATGATAGGTCGCTCGAGGAGCCCATGTGGAGGATAGATCAACCTCGGATTCTTTGGGTCACGCAGAAAAAGGCACAATCCAGGGACGGTATGTGAGTGGGGTCTAAATGAAAGATGATCTTAGCTTCGGCTATCGAGGGAAGGTCAACAAATATCATTATTTGTTTTGTTAGTTAGCTGTGTAGTTCTGACGTTGCTGCGAGCATTTGTGGCTGTCATCCTGGGAGGGTTGTTCCCACCAACGCTGGGTTGTTGCTTGCGCTTGCCGTTTCGCTTACGTTTTGCTTTCATGACATTTTCGATGGCAATTTTAGACGCGCTCAACAACCGCAGACTCCGTCTGTTTTACAATAGGGTGATTTTCGAGCTTGAATGAATGTATTTTGCATCAGAGGCGTGGATGCATCGACGAAACGCTCGTCCCCATGATCGCCCCGCCCTCCAATTCTCGAGCTGGATAGTCGCGCAAAGTAGATAAACGTGGGTGATTGTCCCTCCCCTTAAGACCGCTGAACTTTATATGAGAGGCTTGAATAGGCAGTGGGCTGCGTCAGCATTCCAATACGTTTTGTACATGTCTTTCCAGTCTTTCGCTGGTAGAAGAACTGATACTTGCGCTACCCTCGCCTTCTTGACCGCGACCTCAGGTGGCGTGTTCTGAGCTTGTTGGTGTGCTGGTTGCATAGTGGTGAGAAGCATGTCGATTTTGTCTTCGAGAGCTTTGACCGAGTTTTCAGCAGCTCTTAACCTCTTTTCTCGATAAGGTTGTGGCGCTGACGCCGGGAAAATGTGGTAGGACAGCCTACATGCGCAGCACGATCAGGGGCTAAGCAGTCCGCCAGTGGGTGTCTTCGTCCGTAGCGGCTTTATCAAGAAAATAACGCATTAGAGTCTCCTCCGACTCATGTTGTGTCCATCCATCTCATCACTTCACCATGCTAGTGACCACCTACGTTGAGGTGGCGCACACTAAATCTGCACTGCGCACCATCGCGGCGGAAAGTGGGAGAAGTCAACCATACATCGCGCCATTGCTGTCGTATGTACCCACGCGTTGGCACTCTATTACGATTTAGATCTTGTACGCGCACCACTTGGCAAGGTAATGAATGACTGTTCAGACATCTTCTGACTTCACTCTACTCGAGCGTTCTCACATCCTGTAGATAAGATGTCTGTCTTGATAACACATTTCGATATATTGGACAGTGCTGGGAAATTGTAATCGTTGTCATTCCACTCGTTGATCCGTTTTCGCTGGTACATAGGTCAGCCACGCTGTCAATTTCGCGCGAGAGTACGTCCATTGGCTTTTCGAAGTCATCGAAGTTGTGGGATGTTGTAGCAGCGACCTTCTGCAACACTGTTCTCCGTCCTTCCAGCTTGTAGACGCCATAGGTAATGGACACACTAGGTCGGTAGTACTCGGTCGCGTGAGGCTCAGGGTGAGATTCTTCCACTGGAGGCTCAGTACTTCGTTTATTCTGCACATGCCGTAAAGAGCAAGCGCCGTCACAGAAAAGAACCAAAAACGACTCGCTTCCG
>JAANHX010000535.1:0-443871 GCA_011320135.1 Phytophthora betacei
CTCGTCCCCATGATCGCCCCGCCCTCCAATTCTCGAGCTGGAATAGTCGCGCAAAGTAGATAAACGTGGATGATTGTCCCTCCCCTTAAGACCCGCTAAAATTTATCGGTCTGCTTAACACGTGACGGTGATTTCATACTTCATCACGTGATTTTAACGATCTCCAATATGCCACCGAAACCAGTATTTCAAACGCATCGACAGCTTCCAAAATGGGGACGTGATTATCTCCTACATTTCGTGTAGATTAGACATCCGGCGAATATGTTTTAAATTACATCGTCCACGAACGTTGCATTACGATATGTCGCGCCCAGGTGGCCGATTTGCTTTAAACTTCGGCAAAAAATCCACCGTAAATCTAAACGGTAATTTAGACAAAAGAGTCGCTCGTTTGTAAGTTTTCTGTGTGTTTTAAATTAGCTTTGACCGTCCATCCCGCTTTATTTTCGGACAAAGGAAGTATTTGTTTGACCGATATCATATAGCAAACAAAAGACATTACATAAACCATGCTGACAGCTCAGCATCTGTGCATAGAGTGTTGCTGCAGAATTATGATGAGCCGACTTTTCACAAGCTGAGCACGGGTCTGTACATAATTGCTCGGTCATCAAGCATTCCGCTATACCACACTTCGTGTGTGGTGCTGTAAAAGCTGTACGCGCTTCCTTTGGTCCGTGGTCGATGGGCAGTTGCTGTTATTAAAGTTAATATAGAAATCAAAGGCTTATGCGTGGGTGTGTTGCGATAGGGCGTTAGCGGGCCACCAAAGACGTTTCTAAACCTGGGTCGGGGAAAACCACTTGCTCCAATAGTATTTTGATATTACGATAAACCCGATTTAAAAGAGTAGGGTTATCAACCCCAAACTATTGGATTGCGCAACGTACCATCCGATGATTTACTAAGTCTATTTAATTTAATAGGGGCCACGCCGAAATTGGACACGAAATGATCTATTTGAAGTCATTTTCTCTAAAAGTCGGTTTTGGTCAAAAGCTCTTACCAATACCTCATTATCAAGACAAATGTCTGACAATCACAAAACACTACAGCTATATTACTGATGTAAAATTCTGTAATCATAGCCTGAGCAAGTGCTATGTGAACCACTAACATACCGAAAGTACTGTGGCTTTGGTCTTCCCACACTGCCCCGACACTTTCATCTGTAGCCCGGCCCACGATATTGTTTGTGTAAGCCAAATTCCTCTCTTTATCAGTGCTAGCTGTTACGAAATGCGGATTCCAAACGGGAGCAGCCGACGTCATCACTTTACTATCTGTGTCTTGTCAGATAACAAATATTGCAGCAGACATACGCAAATCATTCATACATATTGTTTAACAGTCCATGTTGGTCGGGTTAAGGATGCGCAAACGACTTCCGTATCCGTTTTTCACGTTCGTTGAACGAGCAATCCGAAAATTATCAAAGAAGGGATTTGATAGTTGCGTCTACAACAGAATCAAATTGCGCCTTCCTCCATATAGTCGGTGCCGTGGATGACGTGACGAGCTGAGAGAAGATAGCCACCAGCCGAAACAAAGAAGGCCGTTTCGTGCCTAGCGTGGCTCGGTGACGCGATCCATAGGAGTACTCGAGAGTCGGCTATTCTTGCTTGGCGTACTCGATCGTCGGTGATTATTAGGCAAAATCCAGCAGCATCCAAAAGGAGTCTGAGCAAGTCGTTGTTTGTCTGAAGCTGTTGCAGGATGCGCCGTTCAGTCCTTCCGAAGACCATGCTCGATGTTCGTTGAAATTCAAGAATGATAGGTCACTCGAGGAGCCCATGTGGAGGATAGATCAACCTCGGATCCTTTCGGTCACGCAGAAAAAGGCACAATCCAGGGACGGTATGTGAGTGGGGTCTAAATGAAAGATGATCTTAGCTTCGGTTATCGAGGGAAGGTCAACAAATATCATTATTTGTTTTGTTAGTTAGCTGTGTAGTTCTGACGTTGCTGCGAGCATTTGTGGCTGTCATCCTGGGCGGGTTGTTCCCACACAACGTTGGGTTGTTGCTTGCGCTTGCCGTTTCGTTTACGTTTTGCTTTCATGACATTTTCGATGGCAATTTTAGACCGCTCAACAACCGCAGACTCCGTCTGTTTTACAATAGGGTGATTTTCGAGCTTGAATGAATGTATTTTGCATCAGAGGCGTGGATGCATCGACGAAACGCTCGTCCCCATGATCGCCCCGCCCTCCAATTCTCGAGCTGGATAGTCGCGCAAAGTAGATAAACGTGGATGATTGTCCCTCCCTTAAGACCCGCTAAACTTTATACGGTCTGCTTAACACGTGACGGTGATTTCATACTTCATCACGTGATTTTAACGATCTCCAATATGCCACCGAAACCAGTATTTCAAACGCATCGACAGCTTCCAAAATGGGGACGTGATTATCTCCTACATTTCGTGTAGATTAGACATCCCGGCGAATATGTTTTAAATTTACATCGTCACCACGAACGTTGCATTACGATAATGTCGCGCCCAGGTGGCCGATTTGCTTTAAACTTCGGCAAAAAATCCACCGTAATCTAAACGGTAATTTAGACAAAAGAGTCGCTCGTTTGTAAGTTTTCTGTTTGTTTTAAATTAGCTTTGACCGTCCATCCCGCTTTTATTTTCGGACAAAGGAAGTATTTGTTTGACCGATATCATATAGCAAACAAAAAGACAGTACATAAACCATGCTGACAGCTCAGCATCTGTGCATAGAGTGTTGCTGCAATTATGATGAGCCGACTTTTCACAAGCTGAGCACGGGTCTGTACATAATTGTTCGGTCATCAAGCATTCCGCTATACCACACTTCGTTTGTGGTGCTGTAAAAGCTGTACGCGCTTCCTTTGGTCCGTGGTCGATGGGCAGTTGCTGTTATTAAAGTTAATATAGAAATCAAAGGCTTATGCGTGGGTGTGTTGCGATAGGGCGTTAGCGGGCCACCAAGACGTTCTCTAAACCTGGGTCGGGGAAAACCACTTGCTCCAATAGTATTTTGATATTACGATAAACCCGATTTAAAAGAGTAGGGTTATCAACCCCAAACTATTGGATTGCGCAACGTACCATCCGATGATTTACTAAGTCTATTTAATTTAATAGGGGCCACGCCGAAATTGGACACGAAATGATCTATTTGAAGTCATTTTCTCTAAAAGTCGGTTTTGGTCAAAAAGCTCTTACCAATACCTCATTATCAAGACAAATGTCTGACAATCACAAAACACTACAGCTATATTACTGATGTAAAATCCTGTAATCATAGCCTGAGCAAGTGCTATGTGAACCACTAACATACCGAAAGTACTGTGGATTGGTCTTCCCACACTGCCCCGACGCTTTCATCTGTAGCCCGGCCTACGATATTGTTTGTGTAAGCCAAATTCACCCTCTCTTTATCAGTGCTAACTGTTACGAAATGCGGATTGCAAACGGGAGCAGCTGATGCCATCACTTTACTATCTGTGTCTTGTCAGATAACAAATATTGCAGCAGACATACGCAATCATTCATACATATTGTTTAACAGAGCATGTTGGTCGGGTTAAGGATGCGCAAACGACTTCCGTATCCGTTTTCACGTCTCCGTTGAACGAGCAATCCGAAAATTATCAAAGAAGGGATTTGATAGTTGCGTCTACAACAGAATCAAATTGCGCCTTCCTCCATATAGTCGGTGCCGTGGATGACGTGACGAGCTGAGAGAAGATAGCCACCAGCCGAAACAAGAAGGCCGTTTCGTGTCTAGCGTGGCTCGGTGACGCGATCCATAGGAGTACTCGAGAGTCGGCTATTCTTGCTTGGCGTACTCGATCGTCGGTGATTATTAGGCAAAATCCAGCAGCATCCAAAAGGAGTCTGAGCAAGTCGTTGTTTGTCTGAAGCTGTTGCAGGATGCGCCGTTCAGTCCTTCCGAAGACCATGCTCGATGTTCGTTGGAAATTCAAGAATGATAGGTCACTCGAGGAGCCCCATGTGGAGGATAGATCAACCTCGGATCCTTTCGGTCACGCAGAAAAAGGCACAATCCAGGGACGGTATGTGAGTGGGGTCTAAATGAAAGATGATCTTAGCTTCGGTTATCGAGGGAAGGTCAACAAATATCATTATTTGTTTTGTTAGTTAGCTGTGTAGTTCTGACGTTGCTGCGAGCATTTGTGGCTGTCATCCTGGGCGGGTTGTTCCCACACAACGTTGGGTTGTTGCTTGCGCTTGCCGTTTCGTTTACGTTTTGCTTTCATGACATTTTCGATGGCAATTTTAGACCGCTCAACAACCGCAGACTCCGTCTGTTTTACAATAGGGTGATTTTCGAGCTTGAATGAATGTATTTTGCATCAGAGGCGTGGATGCATCGACGAAACGCTCGTCCCCATGATCGCCCCGCCCTCCAATTCTCGAGCTGGATAGTCGCGCAAAGTAGATAAACGTGGATGATTGTCCCTCCCCTTAAGACCCGCTAAACTTTATACGGTCTGCTTAACACGTGACGGTGATTTCATACTTCATCACGTGATTTTAACGATCTCCAATATGCCACCGAAACCAGTATTTCAAACGCATCGACAGCTTCCAAAATGGGGACGTGATTATCTCCTACATTTCGTGTAGATTAGACATCCCGGCGAATATGTTTTAAATTTACATCGTCACCACGAACGTTGCATTACGGTAATGTCGCGCCCAGGTGGCCGATTTGCTTTAAACTTCGGCAAAAAATCCACCGTAATCTAAACGGTAATTTAGACAAAAGAGTCGCTCGTTTGTAAGTTTTCTGTTTGTTTTTAAATTAGCTTTGACCGTCCATCCCGCTTTTATTTTCGGACAAAGGAAGTATTTGTTTGACCGATATCATATAGCAAACAAAAGACAGTACATAAACCATGCTGACAGCTCAGCATCTGTGCATAGAGTGTTGCTGCAATTATTATGAGCCGACTTTTCACAAGCTGAGCACGGGTCTGTACATAATTGTTCGGTCATCAAGCATTCCGCTATACCACACTTCGTTTGTGGTGCTGTAAAAGCTGTACGCGCTTTCTTTGGTCCGTGGTCGATGGGCAGTTGCTGTTATTAAAGTTAATATAGAAATCAAAGGCTTATGCGTGGGTGTGTTGCGATAGGGCGTTAGCGGGCCACCAAGACGTTCTCTAAACCTGGGTCGGGGAAAACCACTTGCTCCAATAGTATTTTGATATTACGATAAACCCGATTTAAAAGAGTAGGGTTATCAACCCCAAACTATTGGATTGCGCAACGTACCATCCGATGATTTACTAAGTCTATTTAATTTAATAGGGGCCACGCCGAAATTGGACACGAAATGATCTATTTGAAGTCATTTTCTCTAAAAGTCGGTTTTGGTCAAAAAGCTCTTACCAATACCTCATTATCAAGACAAATGTCTGACAATCACAAAACACTACAGCTATATTACTGATGTAAAATTCTGTAATCATAGCCTGAGCAAGTGCTATGTGAACCACTAACATACCGAAAGTACTGTGGATTTGGTCTTCCCACACTGCCCCGACACTTTCATCTGTAGCCCCGCCTACGATATTGTTTGTGTAAGCCAAATTCACCCTCTCTTTATCAGTGCTAACTGTTACGAAATGCGGATTGCAAACGGGAGCAGCTGATGCCATCACTTTACTATCTGTGTCTTGTCAGATAACAAATATTGCAGCAGACATACGCAAATCATTCATACATATTGTTTAACAGAGCATGTTGGTCGGGTTAAGGATGCGCAAACGACTTCCGTATCCGTTTTCACGTCTCCGTTGAACGAGCAATCCGAAAATTATCAAAGAAGGGATTTGATAGTTGCGTCTACAACAGAATCAAATTGCGCCTTCCTCCATATAGTCGGTGCCGTGGATGACGTGACGAGCTGAGAGAAGATAGCCACCAGCCGAAACAAAGAAGGCCGTTTCGTGCCTAGCGTGGCTCGGTGACGCGATCCATAGGAGTACTCGAGAGTCGGCTATTCTTGCTTGGCGTACTCGATCGTCGGTGATTATTAGGCAAAATCCAGCAGCATCCAAAAGGAGTCTGAGCAAGTCGTTGTTTGTCTGAAGCTGTTGCAGGATGCGCCGTTCAGTCCTTCCGAAGACCATGCTCGATGTTCGTTGATAATTCAAGAATGATAGGTCACTCGAGGAGCCCCATGTGGAGGATAGATCAACCTCGGATCCTTTCGGTCACGCAGAAAAAGGCACAATCCAGGGACGGTATGTGAGTGGGGTCTAAATGAAAGATGATCTTAGCTTCGGTTATCGAGGGAAGGTCAACAAATATCATTATTTGTTTTGTTAGTTAGCTGTGTAGTTCTGACGTTGCTGCGAGCATTTGTGGCTGTCATCCTGGGCGGGTTGTTCCCACACAACGTTGGGTTGTTGCTTGCGCTTGCCGTTTCGTTTACGTTTTGCTTTCATGACATTTTCGATGGCAATTTTAGACCGCTCAACAACCGCAGACTCCGTCTGTTTTACAATAGGGTGGTTTTCGAGCTTGAATGAATGTATTTTGCATCAGAGGCGTGGATGCATCGACGAAACGCTCGTCCCCATGATCGCCCCGCCCTCCAATTCTCGAGCTGGATAGTCGCGCAAAGTAGATAAACGTGGATGATTGTCCCTCCCCTTAAGACCCGCTAAACTTTATACGGTCTGCTTAACACGTGACGGTGATTTCATACTTCATCACGTGATTTTAACGATCTCCAATATGCCACCGAAACCAGTATTTCAAACGCATCGACAGCTTCCAAAATGGGGACGTGATTATCTCCTACATTTCGTGTAGATTAGACATCCCGGCGAATATGTTTTAAATTTACATCGTCACCACGAACGTTGCATTACGGTAATGTCGCGCCCAGGTGGCCGATTTGCTTTAAACTTCGGCAAAAAATCCACCGTAATCTAAACGGTAATTTAGACAAAAGAGTCGCTCGTTTGTAAGTTTTCTGTTTGTTTTTAAATTAGCTTTGACCGTCCATCCCGCTTTTATTTTCGGACAAAGGAAGTATTTGTTTGACCGATATCATATAGCAAACAAAAGACAGTACATAAACCATGCTGACAGCTCAGCATCTGTGCATAGAGTGTTGCTGCAATTATGATGAGCCGACTTTTCACAAGCTGAGCACGGGTCTGTACATAATTGTTCGGTCATCAAGCATTCCGCTATACCACACTTCGTTTGTGGTGCTGTAAAAGCTGTACGCGCTTCCTTTGGTCCGTGGTCGATGGGCAGTTGCTGTTATTAAAGTTAATATAGAAATCAAAGGCTTATGCGTGGGTGTGTTGCGATAGGGCGTTAGCGGGCCACCAAGACGTTCTCTAAACCTGGGTCGGGGAAAACCACTTGCTCCAATAGTATTTTGATATTACGATAAACCCGATTTAAAAGAGTAGGGTTATCAACCCCAAACTATTGGATTGCGCAACGTACCATCCGATGATTTACTAAGTCTATTTAATTTAATAGGGGCCACGCCGAAATTGGACACGAAATGATCTATTTGAAGTCATTTTCTCTAAAAGTCGGTTTTGGTCAAAAAGCTCTTACCAATACCTCATTATCAAGACAAATGTCTGACAATCACAAAACACTACAGCTATATTACTGATGTAAAATTCTGTAATCATAGCCTGAGCAAGTGCTATGTGAACCACTAACATACCGAAAGTACTGTGGCTTTGGTCAGTGCTAACTGTTACGAAATGCGGATTGCAAACGGGAGCAGCTGATGCCATCACTTTACTATCTGTGTCTTGTCAGATAACAAATATTGCAGCAGACATACGCAAATCATTCATACATATTGTTTAACAGAGCATGTTGGTCGGGTTAAGGATGCGCAAACGACTTCCGTATCCGTTTTCACGTCTCCGTTGAACGAGCAATCCGAAAATTATCAAAGAAGGGATTTGATAGTTGCGTCTACAACAGAATCAAATTGCGCCTTCCTCCATATAGTCGGTGCCGTGGATGACGTGACGAGCTGAGAGAAGATAGCCACCAGCCGAAACAAAGAAGGCCGTTTCGTGCCTAGCGTGGCTCGGTGACGCGATCCATAGGAGTACTCGAGAGTCGGCTATTCTTGCTTGGCGTACTCGATCGTCGGTGATTATTAGGCAAAATCCAGCAGCATCCAAAAGGAGTCTGAGCAAGTCGTTGTTTGTCTGAAGCTGTTGCAGGATGCGCCGTTCAGTCCTTCCGAAGACCATGCTCGATGTTCGTTGGAAATTCAAGAATGATAGGTCGCTCGAGGAGCCCATGTGGAGGATAGATCAACCTCGGATTCTTTCGGTCACGCAGAAAAAGGCACAATCCAGAGACGGTATGTGAGTGGGGTCTAAATGAAAGATGATCTTAGCTTCGGTTATCGAGGGAAGGTCAACAAATATCATTATTTGTTTTGTTAGTTAGCTGTGTAGTTCTGACGTTGCTGCGAGCATTTGTGGCTGTCATCCTGGGAGGGTTGTTCCCACACAACGTTGGGTTGTTGCTTGCGCTTGCCGTTTCGTTTACGTTTTGCTTTCATGACATTTTCGATGGCAATTTTAGACCGCTCAACAACCGCAGACTCCGTCTGTTTTACAATAGGGTGGTTTTCGAGCTTGAATGAATGTATTTTGCATCAGAGGCGTGGATGCATCGACGAAACGCTCGTCCCCATGATCGCCCCGCCCTCCAATTCTCGAGCTGGATAGTCGCGCAAAGTAGATAAACGTGGATGATTGTCCCTCCCCTTAAGACCCGCTAAACTTTATACGGTCTGCTTAACACGTGACGGTGATTTCATACTTCATCACGTGATTTTAACGATCTCCAATATGCCACCGAAACCAGTATTTCAAACGCATCGACAGCTTCCAAAATGGGGACGTGATTATCTCCTACATTTCGTGTAGATTAGACATCCCGGCGAATATGTTTTAAATTTACATCGTCACCACGAACGTTGCATTACGGTAATGTCGCGCCCAGGTGGCCGATTTGCTTTAAACTTCGGCAAAAAATCCACCGTAATCTAAACGGTAATTTAGACAAAAGAGTCGCTCGTTTGTAAGTTTTCTGTTTGTTTTTAAATTAGCTTTGACCGTCCATCCCGCTTTTATTTTCGGACAAAGGAAGTATTTGTTTGACCGATATCATATAGCAAACAAAAGACAGTACATAAACCATGCTGACAGCTCAGCATCTGTGCATAGAGTGTTGCTGCAATTATGATGAGCCGACTTTTCACAAGCTGAGCACGGGTCTGTACATAATTGTTCGGTCATCAAGCATTCCGCTATACCACACTTCGTTTGTGGTGCTGTAAAAGCTGTACGCGCTTTCTTTGGTCCGTGGTCGATGGGCAGTTGCTGTTATTAAAGTTAATATAGAAATCAAAGGCTTATGCGTGGGTGTGTTGCGATAGGGCGTTAGCGGGCCACCAAGACGTTCTCTAAACCTGGGTCGGGGAAAACCACTTGCTCCAATAGTATTTTGATATTACGATAAACCCGATTTAAAAGAGTAGGGTTATCAACCCCAAACTATTGGATTGCGCAACGTACCATCCGATGATTTACTAAGTCTATTTAATTTAATAGGGGCCACGCCGAAATTGGACACGAAATGATCTATTTGAAGTCATTTTCTCTAAAAGTCGGTTTTGGTCAAAAAGCTCTTACCAATACCTCATTATCAAGACAAATGTCTGACAATCACAAAACACTACAGCTATATTACTGATGTAAAATTCTGTAATCATAGCCTGAGCAAGTGCTATGTGAACCACTAACATACCGAAAGTACTGTGGATTTGGTCTTCCCACACTGCCCCGACGCTTTCATCTGTAGCCCGGCCCACGATATTGTTTGTGTAAGCCAAATTCACCCTCTCTTTATCAGTGCTAGCTGTTACGAAATGCGGATTCCAAACGGGAGCAGCCGACGTCATCACTTTACTATCTGTGTCTTGTCAGATAACAAATATTGCAGCAGACATACGCAAATCATTCATACATATTGTTTAACAGTCCATGTTGGTCGGGTTAAGGATGCGCAAACGACTTCCGTATCCGTTTTCACGTCTCCGTTGAACGAGCAATCCGAAAATTATCAAAGAAGGGATTTGATAGTTGCGTCTACAACAGAATCAAATTGCGCCTTCCTCCATATAGTCGGTGCCGTGGATGACGTGACGAGCTGAGAGAAGATAGCCACCAGCCGAAACAAAGAAGGCCGTTTCGTGCCTAGCGTGGCTCGGTGACGCGATCCATAGGAGTACTCGAGAGTCGGCTATTCTTGCTTGGCGTACTCGATCGTCGGTGATTATTAGGCAAAATCCAGCAGCATCCAAAAGGAGTCTGAGCAAGTCGTTGTTTGTCTGAAGCTGTTGCAGGATGCGCCGTTCAGTCCTTCCGAAGACCATGCTCGATGTTCGTTGGAAATTCAAGAATGATAGGTCACTCGAGGAGCCCCATGTGGAGGATAGATCAACCTCGGATCCTTTCGGTCACGCAGAAAAAGGCACAATCCAGGGACGGTATGTGAGTGGGGTCTAAATGAAAGATGATCTTAGCTTCGGTTATCGAGGGAAGGTCAACAAATATCATTATTTGTTTTGTTAGTTAGCTGTGTAGTTCTGACGTTGCTGCGAGCATTTGTGGCTGTCATCCTGGGCGGGTTGTTCCCACACAACGTTGGGTTGTTGCTTGCGCTTGCCGTTTCGTTTACGTTTTGCTTTCATGACATTTTCGATGGCAATTTTAGACCGCTCAACAACCGCAGACTCCGTCTGTTTTACAATAGGGTGATTTTCGAGCTTGAATGAATGTATTTTGCATCAGAGGCGTGGATGCATCGACGAAACGCTCGTCCCCATGATCGCCCCGCCCTCCAATTCTCGAGCTGGATAGTCGCGCAAAGTAGATAAACGTGGATGATTGTCCCTCCCCTTAAGACCCGCTAAACTTTATACGGTCTGCTTAACACGTGACGGTGATTTCATACTTCATCACGTGATTTTAACGATCTCCAATATGCCACCGAAACCAGTATTTCAAACGCATCGACAGCTTCCAAAATGGGGACGTTATTATCTCCTACATTTCGTGTAGATTAGACATCCCGGCGAATATGTTTTAAATTTACATCGTCACCACGAACGTTGCATTACGGTAATGTCGCGCCCAGGTGGCCGATTTGCTTTAAACTTCGGCAAAAAATCCACCGTAATCTAAACGGTAATTTAGACAAAAGAGTCGCTCGTTTGTAAGTTTTCTGTTTGTTTTTAAATTAGCTTTGACCGTCCATCCCGCTTTTATTTTCGGACAAAGGAAGTATTTGTTTGACCGATATCATATAGCAAACAAAAGACAGTACATAAACCATGCTGACAGCTCAGCATCTGTGCATAGAGTGTTGCTGCAATTATTATGAGCCGACTTTTCACAAGCTGAGCACGGGTCTGTACATAATTGTTCGGTCATCAAGCATTCCGCTATACCACACTTCGTTTGTGGTGCTGTAAAAGCTGTACGCGCTTTCTTTGGTCCGTGGTCGATGGGCAGTTGCTGTTATTAAAGTTAATATAGAAATCAAAGGCTTATGCGTGGGTGTGTTGCGATAGGGCGTTAGCGGGCCACCAAGACGTTCTCTAAACCTGGGTCGGGGAAAACCACTTGCTCCAATAGTATTTTGATATTACGATAAACCCGATTTAAAAGAGTAGGGTTATCAACCCCAAACTATTGGATTGCGCAACGTACCATCCGATGATTTACTAAGTCTATTTAATTTAATAGGGGCCACGCCGAAATTGGACACGAAATGATCTATTTGAAGTCATTTTCTCTAAAAGTCGGTTTTGGTCAAAAAGCTCTTACCAATACCTCATTATCAAGACAAATGTCTGACAATCACAAAACACTACAGCTATATTACTGATGTAAAATTCTGTAATCATAGCCTGAGCAAGTGCTATGTGAACCACTAACATACCGAAAGTACTGTGGCTTTGGTCAGTGCTAACTGTTACGAAATGCGGATTGCAAACGGGAGCAGCTGATGCCATCACTTTACTATCTGTGTCTTGTCAGATAACAAATATTGCAGCAGACATACGCAAATCATTCATACATATTGTTTAACAGAGCATGTTGGTCGGGTTAAGGATGCGCAAACGACTTCCGTATCCGTTTTCACGTCTCCGTTGAACGAGCAATCCGAAAATTATCAAAGAAGGGATTTGATAGTTGCGTCTACAACAGAATCAAATTGCGCCTTCCTCCATATAGTCGGTGCCGTGGATGACGTGACGAGCTGAGAGAAGATAGCCACCAGCCGAAACAAAGAAGGCCGTTTCGTGCCTAGCGTGGCTCGGTGACGCGATCCATAGGAGTACTCGAGAGTCGGCTATTCTTGCTTGGCGTACTCGATCGTCGGTGATTATTAGGCAAAATCCAGCAGCATCCAAAAGGAGTCTGAGCAAGTCGTTGTTTGTCTGAAGCTGTTGCAGGATGCGCCGTTCAGTCCTTCCGAAGACCATGCTCGATGTTCGTTGGAAATTCAAGAATGATAGGTCGCTCGAGGAGCCCATGTGGAGGATAGATCAACCTCGGATTCTTTGGGTCACGCAGAAAAAGGCACAATCCAGAGACGGTATGTGAGTGGGGTCTAAATGAAAGATGATCTTAGCTTCGGCTATCGAGGGAAGGTCAACAAATATCATTATTTGTTTTGTTAGTTAGCTGTGTAGTTCTGAAGTTGCTGCGAGCATTTGTGGCTGTCATCCTGGGAGGGTTGTTCCCACACAACGTTGGGTTGTTGCTTGCGCTTGCCGTTTCGTTTACGTTTTGCTTTCATGACATTTTCGATGGCAATTTTAGACCGCTCAACAACCGCAGACTCCGTCTGTTTTACAATAGGGTGGTTTTCGAGCTTGAATGAATGTATTTTGCATCAGAGGCGTGGATGCATCGACGAAACGCTCGTCCCCATGATCGCCCCGCCCTCCAATTCTCGAGCTGGATAGTCGCGCAAAGTAGATAAACGTGGATGATTGTCCCTCCCCTTAAGACCCGCTAAACTTTATACGGTCTGCTTAACACGTGACGGTGATTTCATACTTCATCACGTGATTTTAACGATCTCCAATATGCCACCGAAACCAGTATTTCAAACGCATCGACAGCTTCCAAAATGGGGACGTGATTATCTCCTACATTTCGTGTAGATTAGACATCCCGGCGAATATGTTTTAAATTTACATCGTCACCACGAACGTTGCATTACGGTAATGTCGCGCCCAGGTGGCCGATTTGCTTTAAACTTCGGCAAAAAATCCACCGTAATCTAAACGGTAATTTAGACAAAAGAGTCGCTCGTTTGTAAGTTTTCTGTTTGTTTTTAAATTAGCTTTGACCGTCCATCCCGCTTTTATTTTCGGACAAAGGAAGTATTTGTTTGACCGATATCATATAGCAAACAAAAGACAGTACATAAACCATGCTGACAGCTCAGCATCTGTGCATAGAGTGTTGCTGCAATTATGATGAGCCGACTTTTCACAAGCTGAGCACGGGTCTGTACATAATTGTTCGGTCATCAAGCATTCCGCTATACCACACTTCGTTTGTGGTGCTGTAAAAGCTGTACGCGCTTTCTTTGGTCCGTGGTCGATGGGCAGTTGCTGTTATTAAAGTTAATATAGAAATCAAAGGCTTATGCGTGGGTGTGTTGCGATAGGGCGTTAGCGGGCCACCAAGACGTTCTCTAAACCTGGGTCGGGGAAAACCACTTGCTCCAATAGTATTTTGATATTACGATAAACCCGATTTAAAAGAGTAGGGTTATCAACCCCAAACTATTGGATTGCGCAACGTACCATCCGATGATTTACTAAGTCTATTTAATTTAATAGGGGCCACGCCGAAATTGGACACGAAATGATCTATTTGAAGTCATTTTCTCTAAAAGTCGGTTTTGGTCAAAAAGCTCTTACCAATACCTCATTATCAAGACAAATGTCTGACAATCACAAAACACTACAGCTATATTACTGATGTAAAATTCTGTAATCATAGCCTGAGCAAGTGCTATGTGAGCCACTAACATACCGAAAGTACTGTGGCTTTGGTCAGTGCTAACTGTTACGAAATGCGGATTGCAAACGGGAGCAGCTGATGCCATCACTTTACTATCTGTGTCTTGTCAGATAACAAATATTGCAGCAGACATACGCAAATCATTCATACATATTGTTTAACAGAGCATGTTGGTCGGGTTAAGGATGCGCAAACGACTTCCGTATCCGTTTTCACGTCTCCGTTGAACGAGCAATCCGAAAATTATCAAAGAAGGGATTTGATAGTTGCGTCTACAACAGAATCAAATTGCGCCTTCCTCCATATAGTCGGTGCCGTGGATGACGTGACGAGCTGAGAGAAGATAGCCACCAGCCGAAACAAAGAAGGCCGTTTCGTGCCTAGCGTGGCTCGGTGACGCGATCCATAGGAGTACTCGAGAGTCGGCTATTCTTGCTTGGCGTACTCGATCGTCGGTGATTATTAGGCAAAATCCAGCAGCATCCAAAAGGAGTCTGAGCAAGTCGTTGTTTGTCTGAAGCTGTTGCAGGATGCGCCGTTCAGTCCTTCCGAAGACCATGCTCGATGTTCGTTGGAAATTCAAGAATGATAGGTCGCTCGAGGAGCCCATGTGGAGGATAGATCAACCTCGGATTCTTTGGGTCACGCAGAAAAAGGCACAATCCAGGGACGGTATGTGAGTGGGGTCTAAATGAAAGATGATCTTAGCTTCGGTTATCGAGGGAAGGTCAACAAATATCATTATTTGTTTTGTTAGTTAGCTGTGTAGTTCTGACGTTGCTGCGAGCATTTGTGGCTGTCATCCTGGGCGGGTTGTTCCCACACAACGCTGGGTTGTTGCTTGCGCTTGCCGTTTCGTTTACGTTTTGCTTTCATGACATTTTCGATGGCAATTTTAGACCGCTCAACAACCGCAGACTCCGTCTGTTTTACAATAGGGTGATTTTCGAGCTTGAATGAATGTATTTTGCATCAGAGGCGTGGATGCATCGACGAAACGCTCGTCCCCATGATCGCCCCGCCCTCCAATTCTCGAGCTGGATAGTCGCGCAAAGTAGATAAACGTGGATGATTGTCCCTCCCCTTAAGACCCGCTAAACTTTATACGGTCTGCTTAACACGTGACGGTGATTTCATACTTCATCACGTGATTTTAACGATCTCCAATATGCCACCGAAACCAGTATTTCAAACGCATCGACAGCTTCCAAAATGGGGACGTGATTATCTCCTACATTTCGTGTAGATTAGACATCCCGGCGAATATGTTTTAAATTTACATCGTCACCACGAACGTTGCATTACGGTAATGTCGCGCCCAGGTGGCCGATTTGCTTTAAACTTCGGCAAAAAATCCACCGTAATCTAAACGGTAATTTAGACAAAAGAGTCGCTCGTTTGTAAGTTTTCTGTTTGTTTTTAAATTAGCTTTGACCGTCCATCCCGCTTTTATTTTCGGACAAAGGAAGTATTTGTTTGACCGATATCATATAGCAAACAAAAGACAGTACATAAACCATGCTGACAGCTCAGCATCTGTGCATAGAGTGTTGCTGCAATTATTATGAGCCGACTTTTCACAAGCTGAGCACGGGTCTGTACATAATTGTTCGGTCATCAAGCATTCCGCTATACCACACTTCGTTTGTGGTGCTGTAAAAGCTGTACGCGCTTTCTTTGGTCCGTGGTCGATGGGCAGTTGCTGTTATTAAAGTTAATATAGAAATCAAAGGCTTATGCGTGGGTGTGTTGCGATAGGGCGTTAGCGGGCCACCAAGACGTTCTCTAAACCTGGGTCGGGGAAAACCACTTGCTCCAATAGTATTTTGATATTACGATAAACCCGATTTAAAAGAGTAGGGTTATCAACCCCAAACTATTGGATTGCGCAACGTACCATCCGATGATTTACTAAGTCTATTTAATTTAATAGGGGCCACGCCGAAATTGGACACGAAATGATCTATTTGAAGTCATTTTCTCTAAAAGTCGGTTTTGGTCAAAAAGCTCTTACCAATACCTCATTATCAAGACAAATGTCTGACAATCACAAAACACTACAGCTATATTACTGATGTAAAATTCTGTAATCATAGCCTGAGCAAGTGCTATGTGAGCCACTAACATACCGAAAGTACTGTGGCTTTGGTCAGTGCTAACTGTTACGAAATGCGGATTGCAAACGGGAGCAGCTGATGCCATCACTTTACTATCTGTGTCTTGTCAGATAACAAATATTGCAGCAGACATACGCAAATCATTCATACATATTGTTTAACAGAGCATGTTGGTCGGGTTAAGGATGCGCAAACGACTTCCGTATCCGTTTTCACGTCTCCGTTGAACGAGCAATCCGAAAATTATCAAAGAAGGGATTTGATAGTTGCGTCTACAACAGAATCAAATTGCGCCTTCCTCCATATAGTCGGTGCCGTGGATGACGTGACGAGCTGAGAGAAGATAGCCACCAGCCGAAACAAAGAAGGCCGTTTCGTGCCTAGCGTGGCTCGGTGACGCGATCCATAGGAGTACTCGAGAGTCGGCTATTCTTGCTTGGCGTACTCGATCGTCGGTGATTATTAGGCAAAATCCAGCAGCATCCAAAAGGAGTCTGAGCAAGTCGTTGTTTGTCTGAAGCTGTTGCAGGATGCGCCGTTCAGTCCTTCCGAAGACCATGCTCGATGTTCGTTGGAAATTCAAGAATGATAGGTCGCTCGAGGAGCCCATGTGGAGGATAGATCAACCTCGGATTCTTTGGGTCACGCAGAAAAAGGCACAATCCAGGGACGGTATGTGAGTGGGGTCTAAATGAAAGATGATCTTAGCTTCGGCTATCGAGGGAAGGTCAACAAATATCATTATTTGTTTTGTTAGTTAGCTGTGTAGTTCTGACGTTGCTGCGAGCATTTGTGGCTGTCATCCTGGGCGGGTTGTTCCCACACAACGCTGGGTTGTTGCTTGCGCTTGCCGTTTCGTTTACGTTTTGCTTTCATGACATTTTCGATGGCAATTTTAGACCGCTCAACAACCGCAGACTCCGTCTGTTTTACAATAGGGTGGTTTTCGAGCTTGAATGAATGTATTTTGCATCAGAGGCGTGGATGCATCGACGAAACGCTCGTCCCCATGATCGCCCCGCCCTCCAATTCTCGAGCTGGATAGTCGCGCAAAGTAGATAAACGTGGATGATTGTCCCTCCCCTTAAGACCCGCTAAACTTTATACGGTCTGCTTAACACGTGACGGTGATTTCATACTTCATCACGTGATTTTAACGATCTCCAATATGCCACCGAAACCAGTATTTCAAACGCATCGACAGCTTCCAAAATGGGGACGTGATTATCTCCTACATTTCGTGTAGATTAGACATCCCGGCGAATATGTTTTAAATTTACATCGTCACCACGAACGTTGCATTACGGTAATGTCGCGCCCAGGTGGCCGATTTGCTTTAAACTTCGGCAAAAAAATCCACCGTAATCTAAACGGTAATTTAGACAAAAGAGTCGCTCGTTTGTAAGTTTTCTGTTTGTTTTTAAATTAGCTTTGACCGTCCATCCCGCTTTTATTTTCGGACAAAGGAAGTATTTGTTTGACCGATATCATATAGCAAACAAAAGACAGTACATAAACCATGCTGACAGCTCAGCATCTGTGCATAGAGTGTTGCTGCAATTATGATGAGCCGACTTTTCACAAGCTGAGCACGGGTCTGTACATAATTGTTCGGTCATCAAGCATTCCGCTATACCACACTTCGTTTGTGGTGCTGTAAAAGCTGTACGCGCTTTCTTTGGTCCGTGGTCGATGGGCAGTTGCTGTTATTAAAGTTAATATAGAAATCAAAGGCTTATGCGTGGGTGTGTTGCGATAGGGCGTTAGCGGGCCACCAAGACGTTCTCTAAACCTGGGTCGGGGAAAACCACTTGCTCCAATAGTATTTTGATATTACGATAAACCCGATTTAAAAGAGTAGGGTTATCAACCCCAAACTATTGGATTGCGCAACGTACCATCCGATGATTTACTAAGTCTATTTAATTTAATAGGGGCCACGCCGAAATTGGACACGAAATGATCTATTTGAAGTCATTTTCTCTAAAAGTCGGTTTTGGTCAAAAAGCTCTTACCAATACCTCATTATCAAGACAAATGTCTGACAATCACAAAACACTACAGCTATATTACTGATGTAAAATTCTGTAATCATAGCCTGAGCAAGTGCTATGTGAACCACTAACATACCGAAAGTACTGTGGCTTTGGTCAGTGCTAACTGTTACGAAATGCGGATTGCAAACGGGAGCAGCTGATGCCATCACTTTACTATCTGTGTCTTGTCAGATAACAAATATTGCAGCAGACATACGCAAATCATTCATACATATTGTTTAACAGAGCATGTTGGTCGGGTTAAGGATGCGCAAACGACTTCCGTATCCGTTTTCACGTCTCCGTTGAACGAGCAATCCGAAAATTATCAAAGAAGGGATTTGATAGTTGCGTCTACAACAGAATCAAATTGCGCCTTCCTCCATATAGTCGGTGCCGTGGATGACGTGACGAGCTGAGAGAAGATAGCCACCAGCCGAAACAAAGAAGGCCGTTTCGTGCCTAGCGTGGCTCGGTGACGCGATCCATAGGAGTACTCGAGAGTCGGCTATTCTTGCTTGGCGTACTCGATCGTCGGTGATTATTAGGCAAAATCCAGCAGCATCCAAAAGGAGTCTGAGCAAGTCGTTGTTTGTCTGAAGCTGTTGCAGGATGCGCCGTTCAGTCCTTCCGAAGACCATGCTCGATGTTCGTTGGAAATTCAAGAATGATAGGTCGCTCGAGGAGCCCATGTGGAGGATAGATCAACCTCGGATTCTTTGGGTCACGCAGAAAAAGGCACAATCCAGGGACGGTATGTGAGTGGGGTCTAAATGAAAGATGATCTTAGCTTCGGTTATCGAGGGAAGGTCAACAAATATCATTATTTGTTTTGTTAGTTAGCTGTGTAGTTCTGACGTTGCTGCGAGCATTTGTGGCTGTCATCCTGGGCGGGTTGTTCCCACACAACGCTGGGTTGTTGCTTGCGCTTGCCGTTTCGTTTACGTTTTGCTTTCATGACATTTTCGATGGCAATTTTAGACCGCTCAACAACCGCAGACTCCGTCTGTTTTACAATAGGGTGATTTTCGAGCTTGAATGAATGTATTTTGCATCAGAGGCGTGGATGCATCGACGAAACGCTCGTCCCCATGATCGCCCCGCCCTCCAATTCTCGAGCTGGATAGTCGCGCAAAGTAGATAAACGTGGATGATTGTCCCTCCCCTTAAGACCCGCTAAACTTTATACGGTCTGCTTAACACGTGACGGTGATTTCATACTTCATCACGTGATTTTAACGATCTCCAATATGCCACCGAAACCAGTATTTCAAACGCATCGACAGCTTCCAAAATGGGGACGTGATTATCTCCTACATTTCGTGTAGATTAGACATCCCGGCGAATATGTTTTAAATTTACATCGTCACCACGAACGTTGCATTACGGTAATGTCGCGCCCAGGTGGCCGATTTGCTTTAAACTTCGGCAAAAAATCCACCGTAATCTAAACGGTAATTTAGACAAAAGAGTCGCTCGTTTGTAAGTTTTCTGTTTGTTTTTAAATTAGCTTTGACCGTCCATCCCGCTTTTATTTTCGGACAAAGGAAGTATTTGTTTGACCGATATCATATAGCAAACAAAAGACAGTACATAAACCATGCTGACAGCTCAGCATCTGTGCATAGAGTGTTGCTGCAATTATGATGAGCCGACTTTTCACAAGCTGAGCACGGGTCTGTACATAATTGTTCGGTCATCAAGCATTCCGCTATACCACACTTCGTTTGTGGTGCTGTAAAAGCTGTACGCGCTTCCTTTGGTCCGTGGTCGATGGGCAGTTGCTGTTATTAAAGTTAATATAGAAATCAAAGGCTTATGCGTGGGTGTGTTGCGATAGGGCGTTAGCGGGCCACCAAGACGTTCTCTAAACCTGGGTCGGGGAAAACCACTTGCTCCAATAGTATTTTGATATTACGATAAACCCGATTTAAAAGAGTAGGGTTATCAACCCCAAACTATTGGATTGCGCAACGTACCATCCGATGATTTACTAAGTCTATTTAATTTAATAGGGGCCACGCCGAAATTGGACACGAAATGATCTATTTGAAGTCATTTTCTCTAAAAGTCGGTTTTGGTCAAAAAGCTCTTACCAATACCTCATTATCAAGACAAATGTCTGACAATCACAAAACACTACAGCTATATTACTGATGTAAAATTCTGTAATCATAGCCTGAGCAAGTGCTATGTGAACCACTAACATACCGAAAGTACTGTGGATTTGGTCTTCCCACACTGCCCCGACGCTTTCATCTGTACTCCCGCCTACGATATTGTTTGTGTAAGCCAAATTCACCCTCTCTTTATCAGTGCTAACTGTTACGAAATGCGGATTGCAAACGGGAGCAGCTGATGCCATCACTTTACTATCTGTGTCTTGTCAGATAACAAATATTGCAGCAGACATACGCAAATCATTCATACATATTGTTTAACAGAGCATGTTGGTCGGGTTAAGGATGCGCAAACGACTTCCGTATCCGTTTTCACGTCTCCGTTGAACGAGCAATCCGAAAATTATCAAAGAAGGGATTTGATAGTTGCGTCTACAACAGAATCAAATTGCGCCTTCCTCCATATAGTCGGTGCCGTGGATGACGTGACGAGCTGAGAGAAGATAGCCACCAGCCGAAACAAAGAAGGCCGTTTCGTGCCTAGCGTGGCTCGGTGACGCGATCCATAGGAGTACTCGAGAGTCGGCTATTCTTGCTTGGCGTACTCGATCGTCGGTGATTATTAGGCAAAATCCAGCAGCATCCAAAAGGAGTCTGAGCAAGTCGTTGTTTGTCTGAAGCTGTTGCAGGATGCGCCGTTCAGTCCTTCCGAAGACCATGCTCGATGTTCGTTGGAAATTCAAGAATGATAGGTCGCTCGAGGAGCCCATGTGGAGGATAGATCAACCTCGGATTCTTTGGGTCACGCAGAAAAAGGCACAATCCAGGGACGGTATGTGAGTGGGGTCTAAATGAAAGATGATCTTAGCTTCGGCTATCGAGGGAAGGTCAACAAATATCATTATTTGTTTTGTTAGTTAGCTGTGTAGTTCTGACGTTGCTGCGAGCATTTGTGGCTGTCATCCTGGGAGGGTTGTTCCCACACAACGCTGGGTTGTTGCTTGCGCTTGCCGTTTCGCTTACGTTTTGCTTTCATGACATTTTCGATGGCAATTTTAGACCGCTCAACAACCGCAGACTCCGTCTGTTTTACAATAGGGTGATTTTCGAGCTTGAATGAATGTATTTTGCATCAGAGGCGTGGATGCATCGACGAAACGCTCGTCCCCATGATCGCCCCGCCCTCCAATTCTCGAGCTGGATAGTCGCGCAAAGTAGATAAACGTGGGTGATTGTCCCTCCCCTTAAGACCCGCTGAACTTTATATGAGAGGCTTGAATAGGCAGTGGGCTGCGTCAGCATTCCAATACGTTTTGTACATGTCTTTCCAGTCTTTCGCTGGTAGAAGAACTGATACTTGCGCTACCCTCGCCTTCTTGACCGCGACCTCAGGTGGCGTGTTCTGAGCTTGTTGGTGTGCTGGTTGCATAGTGGTGAGAAGCATGTCGATTTTGTCTTCGAGAGCTTTGACCGAGTTTTCAGCAGCTCTTAACCTCTTTTCCATCGATAAGGTTGTGGCGCTGACGCCGGGAAAATGTGGTAGGACAGCCTACATGCGCAGCACGATCAGGGGCTAAGCAGTCCGCCAGCTGGGTGTCTTCGTCCGTAGCGGCTTTATCAAGAAAATAACGCATTAGAGTCTCCTCCGACTCATTTTGTGTCCATCCATCTCATCACTTCACCATGCCTAGTGACCACCTACGTTGAGGTGGCGCAAACATAAATCTGCACTGCGCACCATCGCGGCGGAAAGTGGGAGAAGTCAACCATACATCGCGCCATTGCTGTCGTATGTACCCACGCGTTGGCACTCTATTACGATTTAGATCTTGTACCGCACACTTGGCAAGGTAATGAATGACTGTTCAGACATCTTCTGACTTCACTCTACTCGAGCGTTCTCACATCCTGTAGATAAGATGTCTGTCTTGATAACACATTTCGATATATTGGACAGTGCTGGGAAATTGTAATCGTTGTCATTCCACTCGTGATCCGTTTTCGCTGGTACATAGGTCAGCCACGCTGTCAATTTCGAGCGTACGTCCATTGGCTTTTCGAAGTCATCGAAGTTGTGGATGTTGTAGCAGCGACCTTCTGCAACAACTGTTCTCCGTCCTTCCAGCTTGTAGACGCCATAGGTAATGGACACACTAGGGTCGGTAGTACTCGGTCGCGTGAGGCTCAGGGTGAGATTCTTCCACTGGAGGCTCAGTACTTCGTTTATTCTGCACATGCCGTAAAGAGCAAGCGCCGTCACAGAAAAGAACCAAAAACGACTCGCTTCCGTGAATCCGGACATTACTTCTAAGTGGGAGTGGAGTACTCGAAGCATATCCAGCATAATAGGGGTGAATTGGCGCTATGTAAGCTCACTACTCTTTCGCTTCTTCAGTCCACGCATAAACGGCCGGACAAATGCATCCTTGGATGAATTTCCGAGTCCGTACTTGTTACCTTGATCGTCTGTAATAACCATCCGCTTGTCCGGACCTGCTTTGTCTCGGCGCTCATAGCTGCCGTAGTAGTACACAATGGCGCTTGTCAGGGTGCAATAGCAGGTAGACTTTTTTAACCGTAGCTTTGACAATAAGTCTACGTTCTTCATATATAGTACGGTACGACCGTCAATATAGAGTATAATAACTGCTGCTCAATAGACATGCCTTCGAAAAATGAAGTTGAAAAAGGCCGCGTTACGACTTAGCACCTCTAGTGGGTGCTTCCGTAGTCTTTTCGGTTCGGGTTTAGGGGGTAGAGGTTCTCCCTGCAGTTCGCATAGCTGCTGTCGGAGTCCTGGTTTCAATAAATTAAATGGTAAATAGCATTATATTATAAAAGTCAGCATTTACATGTTAATATATGGTACCATCAAGTTTCTTTAATAAATAACTAGCGCGGCGGCTGCGCTGCTCTCCGACACGCTTGTCGCGGTGCTTATTCCACAACCTCTTCTGGATATCACTCTGAGAGTCGCGCACTTAAATGCCGTTGCATTTCTTCTTGTACTTGGAGAAGTTCGTGCGAGATATTGCCTTCTCGCACAACTCACACTGGTTGGTCGCGGCGCTGTCGTAAGACGCCTTGGCATGTTTGGGATTGTAATTGTAATTTTAGCCCTGAGTGGCTGATATTATTGAAATGATATATTTGATTCTGATTGGCTAAACTATTTTTGCATGAGGTGGTGCGTCAGTGAAAGAAGAAGGACTTCGTTGGGTTTGTGCGATTTTGAGTAGGGGTAGGTTATTTAGTGTACACATGCCACACATTTTTTTAATACTACAACAGGCATGCCCTTTCAGAGGACCGTAGTAGGGTTAGGGTTATAGTTTTTCTGATGCCAATTGGATACATTTTGCACGGGACGCATCCGGAACCTGCGCGCGTTTGAAAAAAAACTGCTCTTCACTATCGAATCTACCGCGAAGCTATCTGCTCTACTAGTGAGGAAGGTCGACAGCGCACATGCGACTATCAAGGTTATAGACACACGTAATTTATGAATAGTCCGTTTTGATCTAACGTAATATATTTGTTTTGGTTATTGTATGTGACACCCCCGAGCTGTTATCGTCACCACAACTTTGGGCGCTCAGACCACCTACGGCTGCACCAGCAAGGACGCTGCCGTGGCGCCCCGTGCCAGCTTTGTGACTTGTGCTGGCATTGGGTCAAGAGGAGCAGGCACCATGTCACGCGCCATCAGCGAGGAAGTAGGTGCCGCAATATCGCCGAACGCATCGAGCACCGGAGCCAACTGGCTGCAGCGAGGCGACAACGCGACACAGCATACCACCGAGAGCGACAGCGGAAGTCCGCTGGAACCCAAGACCAGCTTGGTGGAATCTGATGATGTGCAAGATCAGCTGGACCAGCTGCTCGAGTCGGATGGTAGGCATGATCGGTCGGACCAGGTGGATGATTGCGACACGGACAATCCGACTCAACATGATTACACCCGAGATCAAGTTGCTCGTGATGACGCCGAGGACCAGGTGGATGATGATTGTGCACATGATTTCTTGATCAGCTGCTGTTGACTGGGGATGATGAGCTTTCGGACATCGTTGCCGTGCCCACCTTTTCGGAGCTAGAACATCAAGACAATGACGGCCACCAAGCGATTCAAGGTGCACAAGAAGATCAAGTTCGTCAGGAAAATGGGAAAGAGGGGCATGTCCAGGCACCTGGTCACCAAGAATCAAGCAAGGCTACGGGGGGCGACGGTGTTACCGATTGCGTCATTTGCCTGGATCCTCTCGATGGTGAGACATGGGTGTGTGACCAAGATAGCTGTCGGCAGCCGTACCACCGTGAGTGCATCAAGCGGACAATCCCCGTTGACCGTGCAGCTTGAAGTTGAAGACGATAAAGTGATAATTGTCAAGCATGTGGCAGCACCACCAACGTGTGTGGTTTGCCTCAGGGTCATCACGGGCGTGGAACTGGAACGACCTCAATGCCACACGGCTGACTACGAGTGTCTCGTGGCGTACAACGCTCAGTATCTGCGCATCATTCGAGCCCGTGGCTTGCAGTGCCCAGCGTGCTCGCAGCCATTCCCAGTCCCCGGCGATCTAATCTTCAGTGATGAGGAAAACGACGAAGAATCGGAAGACAACGCATTTGGGTATAAAGAACCGGATGAAGAATTAGAAAAATCAGAAGTTGCGCAAGATGATGGAGACAACGAGGGAAGCTAACGAGGGCCCTCCCGATGAGGGCCCTCGCACAGAAAGTACACGGCTGGGACAGGTAGATGAGATAGTCAGTAAGTATCAGTGTCGTATCGGATTAAATGGATGTAGACGAACTGTAGACGAACCACAAAAGGTTGTCAAATACAAAGAGTTCACCAATGAATAATACCGGCCCTCAACGTGTTGTCATCTTACCTCCACCCCAGTCTGTGTATGCCTCGCATGACTTAGCTGAAGAAGCGTTGCATCAGTGGGCTAAAGATCACGGGCTCAATCTTTCACGTCGCCAAGTTCGGTACACATATGACGCTGACAGGAAGGTGTGGGCACGAAACTATGAGTGCGATCGCTCCGAAGCCGTGAAGAACACTCAGCACTTGACCGAAGAGACCTGAACGCGCACCATGCGAGGTTCAAAACGCTCAGGATGCCCCATGCGCATCGCACTGCATGCTGTCAGCAAGGCAGAAACAGACGGGCCTTGGAAGGTTGTTCACACGGCACGGAGCGCTCACCATAGCCACGAACCGCCCCGGGACATTCGTGCTCATGCTGCTGGCAGGCGCCGTGTTTCTCAAAGATCTCAGGAACAAACGTCGGCGACCACGTCAGACCTGGTGGAACTCGTAGCAGGGGTTGCCGTTTCGACCAATCAATCCACGCTTATAAGAGCCGATCCAGATTTTCTCGTGATCGCGACAATAGGACTGCCCCTGCAAGCATTCAAGACCCTGCTACACTGCAACAATGTAGGTCCAAGAAAAGCACGCGCAGAACGCGGCTAGCAAACAAGGTACTACAGGGACCGGCCGCGACCCGACATAAAGTGAACGAATCGACAGAAATCACCCAGCTACACATCCAAGGTCTACTGAGGATGCCCCTCAGGATCCTCAAGTTTTTGGGACTCAAGCGGGTGATCACGTAAAGCCATTCGAATCACCCTTTATACCAGCGAGGTCGTGGGGGTATGCAGGAAGAGTATCTTACCTAGATCAGAGTGAAAGACAGGAATAGGCGCTGTATAAACACATTCGTAGTTCCATCAATACATTGTGGATGACACCGCTAAACAACAAATCGCAGAGAAGACAGGTAGTTTTTATATTAAAAAGATTAATTGTAACGGGAACGCTGTACCAAAGTTGAAATTCTCGACCAATCAATAACGAGTTAACATAATTTTGTCCAGTCAGGTGGGCTCTTCATCTTACATCCATTTATGATCACCGTACCTCTCAATTCTAAGCGGAGTGTTCCCTCATCTTGTGGACTCGTAGCGAGCTCTGGTGCTTGAACACCTTATCGCGCACCTTTCATTTGTACTCACCTTCCTCGTACTCATTTTTGCGCTTCTGTTTGCTCGCAGCCCCCTTGGGGTTCTTCTCGCAATAGAAACAGTGTTTCCGAATTGCTTGACCCTTCTCCACCTTTTCGCCGCAAAACATACACTCACCGCGTTCAGGAAGTGCGTCTTGAACGATATCTGGTTTCCATTTCATCACTGAGTAGGTAAGGTAGTAGTGAATGCGGTAGTTACTCGTGGTGTACGGCATTCCGTTGTATAAGGTCACCTCTGAACAGAACACAGAATCCAACCGGAATGTCCACGACGCGCGCCTTGGAGTTGTCTCTCGCAGTAAAGTAACCAGCATAGATGCGGCGCTTCGTGCCGGGCTCCAAAGCAAAATTCATGCTGGCTGGAACACCATCCGGGCAAAGGTTACGGGCTCTCACCAGGTCACTCTCTTGGTAGTCTTGGTGGGGCTCCTGTTCTGAGGCCCCGGGCATCGACCGGATGAAAGCGAAAATACCAGGCTCCCACCCAGGGTGGAGCATGGCGACAACCACCTTTAGTGTCTTGCTCAACTCTTGTAGAGGCGATGACATGGTGCGAGAGCTCACGCGCGATTGCTGTCGGAAGTTGTCATCTTTACCACCCACGCGATTGAAGACGCCGTAGTACGGACGCGCTTTGGCTTCCGCTAGGAGCGACATGACTACCGTGTCAGAAAGCACAAGCCCCCCAGGCAGATAGCCATGCGGAAGCAATAGCCCTTTTGGTAGTTTCTCCATTTGAGGCTTTGGAGGGAGATCTGAGAGTGGTAGATGTAGCGGGAACGCGATTTGTAACGGGAGCGGTTTTTAATTTTTTTAATTCCGGTACGATACTGGTGCTTACTGACTATCTCATCTGCCTATGCCAACCGTGTACTTTTTGTGCAAAGGCCCTCCCGATGAGCCCTCGTTAGTTTCTCACGAGACAACAGTGTCGACGAATATCACGCGAGTGACTTAAGCAGCTCTTTTGACAGCGATAAGGATTACGCTCCCTAAAGATAGGGGGTAGGCATGAGAGGTGGTGCTTAAAAATTGAAGGTGCAAATTCGTCGTATTAATTTATATAGGAATTTGTAAGTATCAAAAGTACAGTAGGGGACGATAGTACAATAAAGGACGACGGTACAATAAGGGGTACGACTGTACTACTTTACTAGCTCTCCTATGCTTACGAACTGCTGCAAGAATCTTGTTGACGGTGAGGTCCTCGCCAATGAATGTTGCGAAGTCCTTCTTGAACTTGTCTTGGTCATCGTCGTACTGCTCGCGAATGAGCTCGACGATGGTCTTCATCCTGAAGAGACGCGAGGGATGGACTTTTCGCTCATTTGAAAGCATGTCAACTCCCGCGCGATACTAGTGGCAGTCCGGGCTCCCATTCCAGTACTGATGAACACGATTTGGCGTCCAAACGTTCAGACACTAGTGCTGTCGTATCCGATCCTGGCTAAAGATTAGCAGGCGCTGGCACTTCAAATTCTTCGTCACACAGTTGTTCCTGGGTTGAGTGCGGTGTCTCGCTAATAGTCTTGACCGTATCATGCAGCCCTTGAAGCAAGGACTTAAGCTCTCCCAACTCGGTGTTAGAGGTATCTGTGTGCTCTTATGCGGCTGCTGATTCGGTCGTATGCTGAGTATCCTGTGTAGTGTCGTCTGATAGCTGGGAGCCTCCAAAGTCGATATCCCGTATACATTTGAGAGTCGCGCAACTGCATGACGTCGTGTCCGGAGCTAGCGAGTCGCCCAGCTGGTTCTCTTCTCGACTCAGTACGTCGTCCAGCAGATATCAAGTTACTGTTTCGGACTTTTCGCTTGGTGCCCACTTTGTCCACCACTTCACGAGCTTCAGTGACCACCGTCGATCTTCAGGGGCAAACATGAACTGGTACTGTGCACCACCTCGACGGAAACATTCGGATGTAAACCAAATCTCGTTACCAAGTACGTTTCGGCTGATTCCAGCGGCCTCAGCGATAATGTTAAATACCTGAGTTAAGTTGCTGTCTGACATTGGCGAGCCCCATCTTATTCCCACGTTAGCAAAAGAGTCGCCGCTCGCCAAAATACCTGCCTCCCTCCTTCGCTTCTTGGATATGCCGCGTGGTACCTTCGTCAATGATGGAAACGCGTAGTCGCTGTCACGCCAGGTGTGGTGAAACTTTTTCCGCGCGTACGTAAACCATCTATTCAAGAAAATAAATGCTTCAGCTGCCCGATTTTTCATCGTAAGATGATGGAGTGAGTAGGTTCGACTTGCGATGGGATCAAGATCTGTGATCCGGTCACGAATAGTGAAACAGCCAAACTCGATGTAGCTGTCATACACGCGCGATTTTCGCTTGAGACCAAGCTGAATGTCGCCCTTCTTCATGAGCAAGACTTCGTTGATACGGCACATACCATAGACGATGAGAGAACAAACCGCAGAAAACCACAACCGCATAGTTTCGTTGAACATCGAATTCGCCTCAAAGAATGTAATGATCTTCGTTAGCATCAACGGGGACATCGGAGACGCACGCTTTGGAGTCTGCTCGTGCTTCTTGGACTTGCTGAGACCGGCGAGAATCTGCTTGATGGCTGCTGACCGTGCCGGGTTGCCTCGAGGTACTGGGGTGCCGTTTGGAGAAGTCTCAGCAACCCAACAATCGTGTGGGTGGCCACCAGCTAGCATCTCAGGTTTCGTGTAGTACCAGCTAAGCGCAGCGCGAAGCTTTTCAGCGGGCCATTGAGTTGAGTTGGAGGTGGCGAGTAAGTTGATGTACACGGCAACCACACCGGGCACCTCCACAAATCGTTCCTTCATTGGGTCTGGGTAGCCTTCGCTTTTACAGAGCGCTGAGAATCGTCAAATACTGCTGCTGTAGTCGCTACGCGTCCGGATCTCGAGTCTTTGATCGCTGCAACGATAGCGGCTTGGTAGAGTCGACTTGTGGCTGGCAGGTCCATTAGCGCCTTCGTCACGTGTTGGTCTTAGCAGCAAAAGGTGAAATGAAGGTCTCTTTCCTTTGGAGGAGGGTCTCGGGTATCCGTCATCTTTTAATGTACCCAAACTGTCGTCCCTTTTAGTCCTCTGCGTCAAATGCACAAGCATGGTGCTGACAAATAAGCTATGCAGTAAATCAATGACTTTTCATGTATGCATATTTTTGGCCAATCAAGGCACATCGCACGGTCATTTTTTTGGGCTCGCACACGTTCAAAAACAAAGAGATCACTTTTGATAGGCACGTAAAAATAAGATTTTTTACTGCTACTGAACATTTATAAAATACCGGTTATTTTTGTAATTTCAGTATGTTAGTGGTCCACATAACACTTGATGATTAACGAATTTTTACATTAGCAATAAAACTGTAGTGCTTTGTGATTGTCAGACATTTGAAAACAAAATAATAAATTTGTGAGAGTTTTTTGCCCAAACACAATATTTAGGGAAAATGACTTCTCTCACTGGTCCAAGCCGTCGGGATTATGTACATGGAGGGAGAGGCTGCCAATGGTAATAGTGATGCACAAGCTACGATATATGGCTGTCTATCCCTCTACAAGATATGATTGTCATTGGAAAAGTACGCGAACAAAGAGTGCATCCGGGTAAGGAGAGACCGAGCAAAGGTGCTATGAGTATGATTGAAAAGCCTTCAGGGGCCAGTAGCCTAACGAGTATGGTACAGAGGTCACCCTGTCTATTTTCTTGCTGCTTCCACTTCATCCTGCTTCACTTCGTCGGCAATAACGTCTAAGATCTCTCTCTTCACCTCTCCTAGTCCCTCGTAGTTAAGCTGCTTGGTCTCAACACTCTTGGGTGTCTTCTGTAGTCGCTGTCGAAGCCCCGTCATCTAGCAATTTAGCACCAAAAACTCAGTAATTTATCACGCCGACCGCAATTAATTGGCTCTCACATTGGTCACTCCCAGAGTGGCAGCGGCCCCGCCCACCAACAGGCAGCAGCCCGTGACGGAAATGAGCGTCACACCTAGCAGAGCCTTCCGAGCAGCTGTACTGGGTGCCAAAGGCTTGTCTAATGCCAGCTTCCGCTCGAAAAACGTGGCGTTCTTGGGATCAAACTTCTTTTTGCTAGCTGATGGTTTGCCCAGACTCTTCTCCTCCTCTTCCAGCGCCTTCTTTTGCTTGGTCATGCCATAGTAGAAGCCTGCACCATCGATGTCACAATAAGGATGGTCAATGTTTTGGGGCATCGGCGGTGATGAAGACGCTGATAGAATATCTGCTTGGTAAACTAATGTACCTCCGCCTAGAAACACCGCAGCTACCGCAGAAACGGCTGTGGACACGACGTTAATGGCGCGCTGCTCCACCACGTCCGCTTCGGCAGCGCCGCTCATCTTTTACGTTATTGGTACTGCCTAATATTTCATCTCAGAGCTCAACAGATGATTGGTAGGAACAGTTTTATCCAATCATGTTGTGTTTAAAAAAACATTTTTCAGACACAATATTTATTTATTTTATAAATCGTTATTTTACGATTGGCATGATACGGCGCCACATGCTTATCGGAGCTCGACGCTTCCTAAGCTCCAGACACAAGCCGGAGCGCTTCTCGTTGCTTGCCACTGCTCTGCGAGTGTTTCACGAACAGAATGGCCATTTTCTCATTCCTTACACGTTCCAGGTGCCTCAAAAAGAAGCCCAAAGTTCCGACAACAATCCGTGGCCACAGGAGACGCACGGGCTCAATTTGGGCCGCGAGATCCGTAAATTCGTCGATGTGTCTAACTCTAAGAGCTCACTAGAGCTTCATAATGTACGTCGCCAATTGTATACCGTCGGTTTCCCCCAGATCCGCGACTGGAAGCGCTTCCAGTGGGAACAGAAGTCGCTTTCGGCATTAAAGACATTCAAGCAAATTCAGGGCGATCTGCTGGTGCCTCGCAAGTTTGTGGTACCTGAGGAAGATCGTCAATGGCCGAAACCCACGTGGGGACTGAAATTGGGCTCTCATGTAAATTTTCTGCGTCAAACGAGAGAGAAATTAACGACATTCCAGGTTCAGGACCTCGACGATATTGGGTTCGTGTGGGTGGTGGCAGACTACAATTGGGACGTGCTGTTCATGCCCGCCCTTCGGCGATATCGACAGCTCTATGGTCACTCTGATATACCTCAGAATTTCGTGATTAAAGAGGAGAAAAACAACGAGTGGCCGAAAGAGCTGCAAGGATACCGGCTGGGGTCGATGGTGAACCGTATTCGAACCGCTTCGGGTTATGTGGAATTTGTGGAGCGTGACAAGGAAGAATTGGAGCAATTGAGTTTTTATCTCAATAGCAACGACCAAAAATGGCAAGAAAACATCCTTCCTGCTTTCGAAATGTATCATCGTGTCTATAGAAACTGCAACATCAACACGCACTTTATTGTACCAGAAGAGGAGCCATGGCCGCAGTCGATGTGGGGCATGCGACTTGGGTTTATTGCACGGAACATTCGGAACAGAGGAGACTTTTTCCTACAAGTTGCGCGAGACTATGAGAAACTCAAAAGCATCGGCTTTGTATGGAACGTATTTGCAGCCAAGTGGCAATACGCGGTGCTCCCGGCGTTGCATACCTACGTGCGTGTGTATGGCGATGCCAACGTCCCAGTCGACTTTGTGGTGCCACCGGAGGATCCGTGGCCAGAGGAGTCGCATGGACTGAAGCTAGGAGAGCTGGCAGCGAGCCCTATGCGACGGAAAAACTTCGCTGACTTTATCGAGATCGACCGCATGCAGCTTGAAGCGCTGGGTTTCTTTTGGTCTGCTCTTCCAGACGACGATATCAGTGGCGATGACACGTTTCGGTTGCTACTATAGAATGAAGAGGATGTCTTGAATCTATTGTTCTGTATCCAGTTTGACTCATTCCAGCGTTTTCGCTCGTAGGTGTCTAGTTACTCTCCGCGTCGCGTCTTATCGATGTTCTTCCACATAGAGGACGATGACTTCTCCTGCGCAGGTTCCGCCTCGTGTCGCGACGTACGTTCGCGGCCCTTCTGCGCCATGGTGCTGAATCGAGGCAGGTATATACCCAATGCACCCGCCACGCCCACTAGCGTCGCGCCGAAGCCCAAGATGACTGCCTGACCCTTCTTCATCGTCCTAGCGTCCAGCACACCGGAAAAACTTGGCTGCTTGTCAAAATGGTTGTCACAAAAATGCGCTTGCTTCATTATATGTGGTCTACACAATTTCAATTAGCAAATCACAAAAATACACTGATCACAAACATTATTTTCTGTGTCTGCAGATCATTTTTGTGTTCGATCTGATGAGCGTGGTGAACGTGGCCGAAGAGGTCCTGGGTGGCGTGCTACAGGCCGCTGAGCAGCTACAAGGCGCTGTCATAGCCGCTGAGACCGGCTGCATCGAGAGCTTGCGTTGGTCTGGAGCTATGCCGCTGCTACTGCGCGATTTAGGCGTGCAGAACGTGATTTGTGCCTCGGATCTACTCAATTGTGCATCTCCCCAAGAATTACGACACCTGCTGCTGCTAGAGGAGAACGAGAGTGTTTGTCACGTAGCGTTGCTACTTTCGGGCTTCCTATGGGACTACGAGGCTGCACTAAAGCGGCTACTAGCGCTAGGTGTCGTACACCGACTCACAGTCTGCAGCAGCTTGTCGGAGAGGGCGCACGAGTGCTACGACTTCAGTAAATTAGGTGGAGACGCCGCACTAGCCGCCACCGGCGCCAGAGCTACTAAAGTCATGAAATTCGAGGAGTTCACAACGGAAATTAGCAAGAACGCGACGTTCCCAGTGGGAAACAGGGCAAAATCGACCGCGCAACAATCAGGAGAAGACGAGGACTGGGACTGGAATGATACTGACACCAAGACGGCCAATCACGAGACCGCAGATGTCCAGAATGGCGTGCAAGTCGTTCATCTGCCGCTCAACGTGGTGCCACTCCTGTCGACCAAGACCCTTAGTCCAGAGTCGTCGCTGTTTGTGCTCTCTCACCCGACCTGTGCGTCGGCGTTCCCGTTGCTGCTGCACCAGGTGGAAGCTAACAGCACGGCGTCGCCTGCGTCGCCTACGGGACGTGGTGGCCCAGGATTTAGCTCAGTGGATGGAGGGAAGAGGTACAAACACGTGAAAGACGTGCTGCCTGAGCATATTCCGAGTGCGTTTAGACGCTCTATGAGACTGTTGGCGTACACACTAGCGGAGATGCTGCTTGGAGCGCAGCTAGATGTGAAGGAGCGTATCTTTGCAGTGGGAGCGACGTCACTGAAGATTGGACACACTTTACTTCGGATTTTGAACGAGTTACAAGAAGACACAACCCCTCAAATGTTGCAAGGACAACAGACGGCCTCTATGGTCATCATCGATCGGTGAGACTCAACGCTGCTAGTGTTTATATGCAGAGGAAACTGACGTGTGTGTTTTGTGCTACTAGGACGGCTGACTTGGCCTCGCCGTGCTCGTTCGGGAGCTCTCTCCTTGATCGAATTCTGGCCCTTTTACACCAGACACCAACACAAACTACAAGTGGAGAGGATACGGCTCAAGACAGCGCTACAGTACGTCGAGAATCAACGTATATCATGGTCCTTTTATTGACGATTTGAGTGTGCCACTTTAGAAACGACCGAATGTGACGGAGATTTTCCCGCTTCATGGATGCGACCCAACGCCATTGACAATTGCTGCGGCGTTTGATCAAGTATCTGGTTACAAACCGTCGGCGTTTGTTGCCCAGATCCAGTGGAAAGGAGGCGCGAGTTTGTGCCATCCGACGATTCCTAGCGGCTCAAATGTGTTTCGATCTTTAGCCTTTCGACCAGCCAAGTTGGCGCTCCGAGATCTCGATAAGCGGCTCCAAGCGGTGGAACAAACGTTACTGCAACAGGGGAAGCTTGAGACTGCCGCAGTTACGCGTAGACCAGGAGAGAAAGTGCGTGGTCGTGACGTTGTTCTGCGTCGTATCAGCAAGATTCTCGAGGCTGGAGAGCCTACTAATCTGGAGCACAGCTCGCTAGTTGAGCTCGGTGTGATCGTGTTGGAAGCGTTGGAGAGAATGGACCAATCGCAGAGCCTATGGGACAAATGTCATGAGCGCGCAGTGCGTCAACTGGAGCTGTGCAAACAAGGAGGAGCCGAGTGGATTCTACCTGAGATGGCTGACATTATGCAGCGCCAAGTGTCCGCGATGCAGTCCAAGACAGCGGGAGATAGCGAGGAATTCTCTTCTCTGCAGGATTTACTGACGCTATTGGTGAATGCGTTCGCGCTCTCGGCTGGCACACCGGTGGAAGATTTCACCATCCAGATGGTTCGGAAAGCTCTTGTGGACAGCGTTGTGCAGGTAATAGCTTGTAGAGTCTGGTTGTGCTACGGTTATTGCCACTAAACTGTCCTTTGTTGCTCTTGTAGGCGGTACAAATGAATCCATTGTCGGTGCAAGCGGCACTTCCGGAGCTATATACGCAGCTATCTCCACTCATCAGGACAAGTGGGGCACCAGCTGGACACTTTACTGAGCATGACACTGAAGGTGATGATTGGGATTGGAATGATGGCGGCAGTTCCCCAACTCCATCGAGAGAAGCCTCTGATAGTGGCAGTGGCATTCAACTGACTGAAGCGAAGGCGGTTATCGAAACCTACGTGGACAGCTTGATAGGTCCTCTGAAGGTAATGCTGGCTGAGTACGTTGAAGCTACACTTGAGTTTGCTGACACGATATTTTCGATACTTTTCTTTCGCGGTAGGATTGCCAGCAGCAGTTTGTTAAGGTTAGCGATACAGCAGCAGCGAAGGATCCCCCGCGTTCGTTGCTTGCACAACTCTGTAGCTCGATTGTGGACCCATCGTCAGCAGCGATTCCAGAGATGCAACACGTACGTTGACATATCGACACCCCGTAGCATGGCGCTGACACTGATTATTTCTGCTGTGTAGGTTGTTGATGCGTCCGAACAGCTGACACGAGCAGGTATTGACCTCCTGAAGAGTGGCTTCAGTAAGTTTGGATTCGGCGGTAGCGGCGGTGGCCAACGCGGAACCACAAGCAGTCGGCTGCTGGGAGATGCGAACGTCCTTGTTGTATTTGTAGTGGGCGGCGTCACGTTTGAAGAGGTAAGTTCTTGTAGCCTGGCATTATAATGACTAGTGGGTACATTGACTCCAGCGATTGTTGCTGTAGATCCAAGAAGTGCACGATGTGTTGAGCGACAACACCAAGTATCAACTTATCCTCGGAGGAACGACGATCACTAACAACCAAGTGATTTTGAACAAGCTGTTCACGGTTTAAACGGCCAATCAAATGCTCATATCCGACGTGACGTATCGCGAGTATTTGAGCTCCTTACTTGTTGACGTTCCCCCGAAACAGAGCAGTTGTCTTGGAGCTAATTGCCAGCGGTGGCAAGCGTGGATCGCCCGCTGTTGACGGTGTGTTGATAGCTTGTCTCTCGTAGAAATTTACCTGGTTATGGCTCGTCTTCTCTTGTTGCCTCGATCGATCAGAGTTGTTACAATCAAGAGCAGCTGGATGCGCAAGGACGAACACGAGGTCATCGTCGACCAGAATTGTGTCGCTGTCTGGCCCCGTGGCTACGTATGGCAACTGGAACGGCGTGTCTGTGCCACGATACAGCCCGATAGCGACAATCTCCTTGGTGGAGAGCAAGTGGAGGAACAGGTCTCCGAAGGTTCTCTGCACAAACTTCAGCGGCACTGGGATCTGCGCTATCGAACTCGCAGTACACGACGACAACGCCTTGTCGTTGCCAGATAAAGCAGCAGGACGGCCATTCTCCGAGAAGAGGAGTTCGTAGATCAACCGGATCAATCCAGGGGTAAAGAAACTCTGACAAAGCATATTGTCGAAGATGTCGTCAGCGAAGCCATAGCCGGCTGCGAAGAACGGCAGCAAGGCTGATCGACGCACGTCAAAGTAATGTCGTCGAGTGGACTCGAGCTCGCGTTTGATGAGCGTTCGCTTCGAGTTGATGCGTTTGCTGAGCTTGACTTGTTGGTCCAGACTGATGATGTTGTCTGCGCCGCGCAAGTACATGTTCTTGACGACGTTCGCCTTACCGAGTTTGCGCTTGATGTCGCTGATATCGTCGGACACGCAGTGGTCATGAGCCTTTGGATATTCTGTTAAAGAGACGGGAGTGGTTGGGATCATGAGAGAGTCGAGTTGCTGACGATACTGGTAGGAGGTGGCAGTACGTTTCTTCAATGTGGAGTCGAGAATCTGCATCGTACGGGGCATATTCAACTCGACCATTGGCATCAGACCAGACGTAGTGTCCATGCCGTATTCAGCCTGGATCGACAGTACCGCCAAGTAGTGGAAGATGGTTTGACTGTCTACAGCCTCACCGTCGATATCCTGGATGTTTGCTTTATCCGCAAGCACGACACAGCGACTGGCATCGAGGATATTAGCACGAAGCAGCTCGCGTTTCGAGTCTCCAGTCGCCAACATGACGAAGATGTCGTCGAACTCGCGTAGCTCACGACAAGTGGCCACTGCACGTTTAGCTGAAGACCACGACAGGAAGATGATGGGATGGTAGTCGCTACTACCGGGCACATGACGCTCCAAACGCAACATCTGGGCGAATGATACTGTGGACGTGACGTCGAGATCTGACACAACGATGATGTGGTTGCGGATGGTGTCGTCTGTGGACGGATACACTGCCTCTTCGATGAGCATTGCGTCCATTTCTCTCGTTTCTACTAACTCTGGAGTGCTGAATTGGGCAGTTGGTGGAAGAGTAACGTGTCTTGGAGACGTACGTTTGGGCACTAAATTGGGTTTACTTTTTCGTGCGGGAAGGACGTTGCCTTTCGCCAGCCAAGCTTTCAATTCGTTCGATATGGACGTCGTTAGTGTCAACTTCTTGCTCTCGCTCATCACGTACACTAACTGACCAGGCTGCATGATCACTGAGCTTCCTGGGTTACTCAACATTTGGGCAGGTCGATCCACGTGATGCATCCACGAACACTGTCGTCGAAGTTGTGGCACAGTTTTCCCAGTCTTTTGGGTCGTGGCTTTCGGTGACGAAACGCTCGTTTGTTCGTAAACAGCTAGCAAGATGACTTCGCCGTACGAGATGTTGTACAGGAGTTCGCATGCTTGACTGAAGGTGAGACCGTGGAATACTGACGGCAAGGTGGTAGCGTACACTTCAAGTGCCATCCCCTCCGCATAGTCTTGTTCCCAATTGGTGAGGATCTGGTGGTTTACGAGTGTAGTAGACCGAAACAAGTTGCTGATCAACGTGACAAGTCCCGGACACAGACAACTCTTGGCCAGTAGACTGATTTTGATCTTATCTAAGCACAATAACTGATCAGCGTCGACGCCGCTGATGTAGTCCAAGTACACCGGACTCACGATCTGCGTGTACACTGGCAAATCCGGATTGTAGTTGCGGATCGCCAGTAAACGCATCACGGTCTCAGCATCCGTTTGTTTTGTATTAGCTGCGGCTTTTGAGGCCAGTACGAAACACGCACGCGCAGCATCAGCGCCGACTCGACACATGTCTTCTTCACTCATGACTGATCCTTTAATGTAGGTCACGCGGTTCTGGAGTACTGGATGGTCTAATAGGTTAATGATCTCTTCAGTGGGTTCCTTTGGACCGACAATTACGCAAGGGAGCTCCACTACCGAGGGATCGACCTCGTGTTGTGTACCCGCTGGACCGGCAAATGAGGTCATAGAGCCTAGTGCACGGTCCGGGTGGTAAAATTCTCGAAAGAAATTCAACAAACAACGAGGCTCCATGACATGTCCGACGACCAGAACGTGTGGCTTACCGACCAAAGGATGATACGTTGTACGGAAATGAGACTGCAATGCCATGAGATGTGTGAGACGCGAGATCTCGGTGGGAATCACAGTAAAAGACACGACGATAACACCCAAAGCCACAGCTCGCCCTGCCGATGTGACGGGGACAATATCACCGTAACCCACAGTAGCAATAGTAACTACGATAAAGTAGAGCGCCTCACCGAAGGTTAAATGAGGCTGAGCACCGTCGTTGGACTCGACGGCATGAAAAATTCCAGCGGCGACGAAAATAAGGCACGTGGTGAGTAGGATAATAGTGTAAACTTGCTTCTGAACGGCAGATACTGTCTGGGACCCTGCTACACGGACGACACGGATAAGTCGGAGCATACGCATGACGCGAACGAAGCGAATAAAGGGCAAAGACTTGCTGTGTCCATCGTCGATTTGATCCACTAGAGCTGGGAAAATAGTAAGCGCATCCATGATTCCGTTGACGCATGTGATGAATTGCCATCGGTTTTCGCAGCAGTAAAGATTGAGGAAATAGTCCGCAGAAAAGACGACCATTGCAACAGCGTCAAATGTCGGTACTCGACCGTCTAGTGGCATGTACGTTTGTACCACGTATGCAGCAGATACCAACAAAGCGAAAAAAGTTTGAAAGATCTCCCATGCTGTGCCGAGCTTAGAAAACTTAAGCTTCATACGCACTTGTGTCCGCAGTGGATAGTGGCTCGGGATACCATGGAACGGAGTACATCGCGACAGAAAGCCTGTTGCCGGGTACCTGCGCTCCCTTATGCTCCGTCTAGACATCTCGGGCGTGAAAGGTGTTGGCATCTCTATTTCAGTAACGGAAGTTGCCTTTTTGCCATTTTTGTACTTCAACTTACTGTAAAATTTCACGCAACTCTCATGTGGTCCACCTTGTTTTTGCCTTTGGAATTGTGCGAATCAATTTCAATAATGCTACGCAACGTGTGGCTACGCCATGGTGCCTTTGCTCGGCGTCTGCTATCGACAGCACCGACCGTGTCAGCGATTGAAGCGATGGAGCGTTTCCAGGACGTCCCAAAGTTCACGCAATACCCACATTCTTTCCCCGTGAGCATGTCACTGCTGGAATATCAACAGAAGTTTGAGGCTCTGGAACCGAAAGCTCGATGCACAGAGGAGGCTGTGGCACTGGCAGGTTCGTGGCAATGTTTACTTCGTTTGTCAGCTAGCTCATATATTCTTACTAAGCGCTATCGTTGTAGGACGCGTGGTTGCCATTCGTCATGCCAGCAAGAATCTCGTGTTCGTAGATCTCCAGAGCGATGGCCACACGGTGCAAGTTCTGTCAGAGGTGAAACATTTTGAAGGGTGCAGTGACGAATCTGCTGAAGATACGGAAGCGGCAAAGAAAGAGTTTAAAGCGTTGCATGAAAGTTTGCGTCGCGGTGATATCATTGGCGTGAAGGGCTTCCCGGGTAAGTCTGGGAAAGGAGAGCTGAGTATCATCCCGAGACAATTGGAAGTGCTGGCACCTTGCATCCAGCCCTTTCCGAACAGCAAATACGGAATTAAGGAGCCGGTGAGTGCAAACGTTTCTGATTGTACAGTTAAAGTACTGATCGATGTGTTGCCTAAATAGGAAATCCGCTTCCGCAAGAAATATTTGGATCTATTGACGAATCCAAGTGTGCGCCCGATTTTCGAGACGCGCGCGAAAGTGGTGCGAGGAATTCGAAGGTATCTGGAAGACCGCAACTTCATAGAGGTTGAGACGCCGATGTTGTTCTCGGCGGCGGGCGGTGCGGCTGCTCAGCCGTTCGTGACCAACTCACGTGCACTCGGTAAAGACTTGTACCTACGCATTGCACCGGAGCTGTTCCTGAAGCAACTTGTGATTGGTGGCTTCGACCGCGTATTCGAGATCGGCAAAGTCTTTCGCAATGAAGGCATTGACGCCACACACAACCCAGAGTTTACTATATGCGAGTTCTACCAGGCATACGCAGACTATAACACACTCATGGACACCGCAGAAAAAATGATCTCAGGTATCGCCAAGGACGTGACTGGAGCCTACAAGATCCAATACCCTATGTACGAGACCACCGAAGACGCTGAGGACGAGTCTGCTATGGTGGAGATCGACTTTACACCGCCGTTCAAGCGCCTCCCGATCCTCGAGACCTTAAAGGAATGCCTCGGTGAGAAGCTCCCGGACGTCAATTCTCCAGGTACGACAGTAAAACTGTGAATATCAGGACTATTTTGTATGCTCACGTTCATGTATTATATGCTATAGACTCGATCCCAGCGCTGCTGGAGTTGTGCGAGCGCCACAACGTGGAATGTGCAAAGCCGCATACGTGCACACGTCTAGTAGACAAACTCATCGGGCACTTTGTCGAGCCCAAGTGTGTGAACCCGACATTCCTGTTTAACCACCCGAAGTGTATGAGTCCGCTGGCCAAGGCACATCGCGAGCAAGAAGGCGTGACCGAACGCTTTGAGCTGTTTGTAGCGGGTAAGGAGCTGTGTAATGCGTACACGGAGCTGAACGACCCGTTCGACCAGCGTCAGCGGTTCGCTGCACAGCAAGCAGATCAACAGCGCGGCGACAGCGAGGCACACAGCAAGGACGACGAGTTCTGTACGGCCCTCGAGTATGGACTGCCACCCACAGGCGGCTTTGGCATTGGCGTGGATCGCCTGGTCATGCTGCTCTCGGGCAAGCCACATATAAGGGTACGTGAAATATGCCTACAGTTTGTGACAATTTCTTCGCTCATATTGTCATGGTGGCGTTATTTTTTGCAGGAGGTGATCATGTTCCCTGCCATGAAGCCCAACGACGACGCGCAGGAGCAGCCGTGAGCCGTGGCGCTTGAAATTCCGCAACGCGTTGAACTTGGCTACCTTCAACGTGCGAACGGCTGCTGGTTTAACAATCCGTTACGCACCAAGCAGAAGGAGATTCGTCAACGTTGGCCACGTGGGAAGGTGTCGACTATTTTAGGGCGCTACAGTATTAGGAAGGATTCCTTTCGAAGGAAGCAATAGACGCAGATGCATTTTAGACGCTGACATGCTTCCGGCCAACCCTGCCAGAGACGAGCGCGTGCGCGCGCAAACGCTTGCACGACGGACGCAGAGATGCGCGCTGCCACGCTCACAGGCCCTGTGCATGTGACAGCGCAGGATTTTCGACCACGCAGGCCTGGTCGTCAGTCCAGGTGTATCATGACCGACATTTAGCGGAACTTTATGCAGATTCTGGTGACGCGTACCTGGTGATGGCCATAGGGGCCCAATCGGAATCGGTTCACACAAAAACTCATTTGACTCGATCTTGCCCTGGCGCCTAATCACTGCGAATCTAACGGTGGCATCCAATCGGACGGACATGGATACACTGCGAGAGCTCGCTGCAGCCTGCGTCTTGGCGTGCCTGTCGCGGGCAGCTTCAGCCAAGGAGTTTACATGCTAAAGAGTGGTTTTGGCGAGGATTGCGTCCATTCATCGCAAATTAAACTGACCGCGATTTGCCCGATCGGCTGGTCGAATCTCGGCTCCCGGCACTGTTACTTTTAATGTCATTAGGCAATGGAAGCCAACGCCGTTGCCAACGGCCATCTTTTTTTAAGATGCGAAGGCGGCGTATCTACGGATAAGGTTTACCAGTTGTGTAACTTGCTACCAAATGCTGTGAAGTTTATTGACCGATCACGTGTTTTCGCATATAAGAGCTCGTGGTAAGGCTCACAAACTGAAAGTTGCCGTTTAGCTTCCTCGCACACTTCAACTGCACTGAAGCCGTACAGTAATAATATTGCACCTCACAGCAGCAAAAAAACGCCCTCAAAATCATCCACCCTTCTTCTGTCAAACATCCCTTACTCAACCCAAGCTACTTCAGCCAAAACAAATTCCAAACCTACCAAATCAGCATTTAGGGCGCCCAAGACAGAAGAGACACAACTGCAAGAGCAACAACTGCTGGCGGCTTGCCCAGCTTTTCACTTGTCATTCTGCCTCGAAGCTCTCAAGCCCTTTCGCTTTTTCTCCAACAAAAATTCGTCGGAATGCCAGTCGTTAGCGTAGGTTTCATCGGCTCCGGGCGTCTGGCCGAGCGCGTGGCTCGCGACCTGGTAAAGAACGTGGCGCCGCAGCGCAAATTCAGCTACAAGAAGCAGCGTCTCGTGTCCACTCTGCTGGCCTCGGACCCGTCCGAGGAGCGGCGTCGCGTCTTCCACCGTCTGGGCTTCACCACCAGTGAGACCAATCAGGATGTGCTCGCCGACTGCGACCTCGTATTTCTGGGCACCAGCGCGCGTGAGGCGTTGGCCACCCACGCCACCAACGCCCACACACTCTACGTGAGTCTCATGGGCGATTTACCAGCTCAACAAGTCGAGGAACTCCTGTGTCCGGGTGCTAAAGTAATCCGTATGATGCCCAAGAGTTACCTGGAGAGGGCAGGTGTACCCAAAGGCGTGTTACCGCCTCGCTCGTGGGCTACAGTCCGTGGCTCACATGTGAGCGACCAAGACCTGGAGAAGGTGATGCGGATCGCTGGAATCAACAAATGTGTCGAAGTAGACGAGAACTTGACGTCCTGGTCGTTCCCTCACGAGTCGGATGGCCAGAGTCTGATCCATCGGTTCGTCAGTACTATGAGCGACCACGCCGTTGCTGCCTCCCAGGCCGTGCACAAACTCGACAACATGGGCATCCGACAGGAGACGGTTGAGGTTGTGCCGGACTTTAAAGACACGTACGATCTAGGTCTTAAACTTGGTTCGGGTAAGTTCTCTACCGTCTTCAAAGCTACACACCGCGAGACAGGAGAGACTGTAGCTGTCAAGTCTATAAAGGACGACGCTCTGACTCAGGAAGGCTGCGAGGTGTTGATCGCCGAAGTGGGCGCACTTAACCGTCTGAAACACCCCAACATCATCTCCCACTATGGATTTTATAACGAAGACGGCAAATATTTGCTAGTACTGGAATACTGCAACAAAGGCAGTGTCCGAAAGATGATCGACGAGCAACATGTCGTCCCAGAGCAAGTAGCCAAACAGATTTTAAAGCAGACATTGTCTGCACTGGAGTATTGCCACGCTATGGGCCAAGTGCACCGAGATGTCAAGGCTGAAAACGTCTTACTCTCCGAGAACGACGACGGCTCGGTGACTGCCAAACTCGCGGACTTTGGTCTGTCGGAGGAGCTGCAGCTGGCTAATCGTCGTCTCGAAACTATGTGCGGCACTCCGCAATATTTGAGCCCGGAGCTGGTATCAGGTCGCCTACATGGCACCCCGGCTGACATCTGGAGTACAGGCATTTTTGCCTACATGATGCTGACTGGCCTAGTGCCGTTCGATGAGGCCAAGAACGACGTGGAGCTGTTCAAGCTCATCGGTCTCGGAGCTGTGTGGTACGATCAGCCACAGTGGGACTCGGTATCTCCAGCCGCTAAAAGCCTCGTGCAGAGCATGTTGGACATCTCTCCGGAGTCGCGTCCATCAGCAGCGGAGCTCTTGAAGCATGAGTGGCTTCGAGACGCATGATGTAGCCATTTAGGGTAGAATGGCTACCCTTTATTTTTCTTTAACTACAGTACTGCACCCCGTTTTCGCGCCCTTGGACCTTTATTAAACTGCCGGATGTGATGATCCTGAATCCAGATGAACTATTGTTTGTAAGGTAGAGTATTATTTATTTACAAATCCTATATGGTCCACCCCCGCGAATACGGGGTGCAGTACTGTATTGTTAAAATAATACGCGTTTTATTGAATTGAGTAGGCTCACAATGAGGTTCTTTTATCCAATCCGATTTTGACACTAATTATCCAATCATATCGCTTTATTTAGCGCGGGTGAAAATTGCAAGTTTTGAAAAATGGCGCGGACGCGGAAGCAGGAGACGCTCAGAGTGGAGTGGAGCTGTCCTCTGTGTACGCTTCTTAACGCAGCGGAGGAAGAACGCTGCGCAGCTTGTGACAATGCCCGACCAACAGGGCAACAGCTTAGAAACTCTCAGCCTCTAGAACCGTCTACAGCCGTCGCTACATCCTCTGAAGTGCGGTTCGTTTATCGTTCAAGTGCAGGCGTATTTTACAGTTCAATACCCGGAAATCAGAGCGATTTAGGGGCTACTAGTGCATGGAGACAAGAACCAAGACTCGTAGTGAATAGACGACGCGGGATTTGGCGGCCTTATGCGGGTTTAGACGCAGAGAGGAAGGTGGAAAGGGAACAGGTTGACACTGATACAATAACGCCCAACGAAAGCTCTACAGTAACACAAAGGACCGAGGAACAGACAACACAGGTTGTAATCCAAGCACCGAATGCTAATGACACCGTAGATCCAGAAAATACTAAACAACACGATATAATGAGCGAAGGTGAGGCTGAGGAAGAGGATATAGCGATGGAGGAGCCCTGCTTTAATCTACTGGGGTCAGGAGCTTCGGTATTTGCAGTGGAAACTACAGTGAACGAATCATGCACAACAGACGAGACAAATAGCCGAGATGGAGTGGTCGCAGTGGACGAAGATTTGAAGCTATCGTCTCCACCTCGTTATCCAGATTTCATGCCAGCAAGCAGAGTTCACATTAAAGAGACCGAAATCGATGACAAATTGGCGAGTGCAGGGCTGACTCTGAGTGATTCGGAAGACGAAGAAGACGAACCGAAGCTACTAAGACGACAGAATGACGAGAAGGATGATAATTCTTGGGAAGATAAGTGGGTGTGCCAGATATGCACAAACATGAATGACCAGACTGAGATGGAGTGCTCAAGCTGCAGTTTTAAACGCTATCGAGAGCCTCCACTGACAGTAGAGCCTACAGAAGGACCGAGCTTGAGGTGGGCGTGTCACATTTGCACCAATTTAAACCCGTCCGATGCCACGGACTGCCTGATGTGTCTAAGTACAAGAAAGAAGGACGAAGGCTCGAACGAGAGATGGAAGTGCTCATTATGTGCAACATTTAATGCCCCGGGAACTACGAGGTGTGAACTTTGTGACCGTTCTCGGGATGAACCCAAGAAGGTCGCTGCAAAGGGACCACAATGTCCCGTGTGCACAAACATCAACGCACCTGGACGCAAGCGATGTGAACTATGCGACTCGTCGTTACCTACAGGTAAGCTTGAGTTGCTATTGTATTCATTTAATGGTGACTAATTTTTATTTATTGATTTGGAAAGATGAGGAGATTCCAGAAGATCACTTTGTCGATCTGTCTTCTAGCCCATTGGAGCGCAAACCCAGCTACACTATCGAAAAGTGCGTTTTGTTGTACTGAGACGGTTGCTTTTAATAGGTTAACCTTTATTTGAATCGCAGTGATCTCGAGAATCCGTACGCGGACTTGTCCCAGTTTGAAGCCTACGACGCTCCAAATGAAGTTGTTGATGCCGATCCTGACTACTTGGAAGATATATCCGACAATGAGGTTAGACAACTCTCTGCTACGATTTTTGTTGGCTCGAGTATTTCTAAAGTTATTCTTTTTTAAACAGCCTGCGATGTCGTTAACCACTCCACGTCCACTGACAGTGCGATCAGAGCTAAAGGAATTCGAGCATTTCGTGTGCATGGAAGACCTACGCAACGACTACGGATGTCGAATCAACTACAAGAAGATGTTCGCAGGCCAGAGGTGCGAGTTAACCTGCGCTGTATCCAATAACTGCATGGTATTAACCTCTCTATGCATACTTCAGATCCAGAAAGTCATACGCCGATCGTCTAGCTACAAGACAAGCGGAGTCACGGAAACGCAAGCGAAATGTTGCTCGAAAGGAAGCAGGAGAGGCACCAGCGTCTAGCAAACGTGGTAAGACCGGTAAAGGCAGCAAGAAGCGGAAAACCTCAGCTTCGCCGCGACGAGGTACGAGGTTCGAAAATTGAAACTTTTTCTTCGTTGTACTAACCGAGTTGTTGTCCAGCCTCTGCAGGAGGCACGAGAGGCAAGAGAGCCAGAAAAACTGGAGCTTCAGCGCGAAGACCTAGCTCTGCGACGACATCGTCCCCAGGTATTAACCACTACGACGACTCTGGGGCTGACTTTGGCGAAGACCTCAATACCATGGCATGGGAGGGCGTCGGGTCTGCTGGTTACCATTAAAACTGCTCCTTTAAAATACTAAGTATTATTTAAAATAATCCCAGAATTAATGCTGTTAACCGCCTGAAAATCTTCCAGTCACGAGGCGACGGTTCATACGGAACGTCGACTTTGCTTCAGGTTATTATACATCTCCACGAGTGAAGCAGATAGTTCAACGACTATGACAACGCTGGAAGAAGCCAAGGCCTTTTTAAAGAAGGAGTCACCTGACGGGACGAACCTTTATGACCATTTGGGAGACGTGTTACTGAAGATCATCGTTGAACGTCCAGAAAACCTTCACGAGATGTTCGAGAACATCTCGACGTCAGTCAAGCAACAACGCTACTTAGCCCCACCTCTACCACCGACTGACGGAGACTCGCAACGGTCAAGTTATAAGAAACAAGCAGTACGTGAACTTCAGTTTTCTTCTTTTTATTGTTTTAATTTTTTTTTTTATTAGCAAACACACCAAGAAAACTGGTGCAATGTGGCTTTGGAGCTTCTGAAACTTAAGTCACAAGACGACGCTCCATCCGAGGCTGCTACCGGTGTAGCGGATTTATTGGATGAAGCGAATATGTTCGAGTGGGCTGGCCTGGGGTTCTCCAAGGGAGAGACCTTTCGACTGTCGCTGGCTCTTCAACGCTTAGCGCAATCTAACAACACTGTAAATATGCGCTTCTGGGGCAAGATTCTAGGTCGCGGAGCAGACTATTACGTCGTTGAAGGGGAGCTGTCTACTGCATATGAACCTGAAGATTTAGACGCCGAGGAAAGTGCCACTGGAGCCAACAAACTCACGTATTGGGCCATGAAAGACAACGGAATGTACCAGTGGGTCCAGTTGCCTCCAGTTGGACGTGATCAGATCTTAGCAGCGCGACAACTTCGTCGGTATGTTCGAGGAGACTTGGAGGCGCCAGTTCTAGGCCACCCACCGTTTCCAGGTGTGGAGAAGAATTATCTACGAGCTCAGATCGCTCGCATCTCGTCTGGAACGGTATTGTGTCCTGCTGGGTACTTTGAATTGAACGAGGAAGGAGACATTACGCCGGTTGAAGAACCAGAGATCAAAGCGACAGCTGATCTACTGGACTTAGGTAGTTGGACGCATTACACGAAAGAGATTAACGCTCGTTACGGTCGTATGACGCCCATGCCACCGCTAACGAACGCTGACGGGGAGGAGGAGCCACGTGAAGGTGAGGAGTTCGCACCGCCATTACGAGCGTTGAGTGAGGACAAGCCAATGTCGTGGCGAGTTGACCGACTGCCAGGGACGTTGCAGCCTTCGGTAGGCGAGGTGGCGGTTGTACGGAGTCTCGTGTGGCCCGGAGCTGTGAGCATCGCAGTGGGCAAGAAGTTCCTGAACGTTTACGTGGGTCACGGAGTCAAGTATCTCTCGGAACCATTCCAGTTGGCTCCCCCGCAGCGACTGCAGACTGGCAGTTGTGTGGGCTTGAGTGAGGAGAACGCGGAAGAGGGAAAGCCTACACTGCGTTGTGAGATCCCAGTCGAGCAGCCTGATCTACTCGAAGATCCGTCACCACCAGCAGAAGAAGAAGAGGAATGAGACCCAGGCGGTTAAGTCACACAAGCTACTTAATAAGTTCATGCTTAATTTCACTTACTTTCTAGTATGTTACTTCGAAGTAATATTGGCAAGAAGTTCCAAAAGAACCTCAGTACAGATCAGTCGGAGCTGGAAAATTATCGTTGTATGCGTATCCTGTGGAATAGCAGCGCCAGGTGCAAGACCCAACAACTCGTAGGAGTCAAAGGTTACCACCGTATGCGGTGCTTCCACACGGACGGTAGCCAATTCGAGCAATGGATCTGCTTCACTCCGAGTGAAGCAGACCCATTGAGTGAGCTGCGGTCGCCAAACAGTCTGTGACTGCCACGCACAGAATGAATCGCACTCCCGGAAAATTGCGTCCATTACCGAGCCTTCCAGTCGAGAGATCCCACATCGGTTCCCCAGCCTCGAAACTTCCCGACTTCGACCCTAAGAGTAGGAAGCTTGTGAGACTCCAATTGGCAAGTAAGACCCTGTTTGCCTGGTGGGACCAAGTAGATTGTGCCTTCGGCCCACTTCAACCTCGTCGACCTTGTCACCTGCAGGCCTTCCGCATAATACATTGCAGTGAGAATAATATGGCAATATTTGAATGGAGTAAACTATTTTTCAGCTGTGATGAAAAAAGTCAGTAAGGTATTTCTAGTATCGTCATAAATTATTTGTAGCCCATGCTTCACAAAACTACTCAATTCCAAAACTGAGAACCAACCACTGCTTGGTGGGTTGGCAAGTCCTTGGGATTGCATCCAGCTCAGTCCTCCTCATTATCCAATTCACCATGTCTTTGACAACCCCTTCACCAACCAGCAATGTATCTTGGAAGTAGTTATATGATACTGTATTGCTCTTATCAAAACAATAACGTATTTGCCAATGTCAAATGTTTCCCTGCAAGTACTGATTTTACAAAAAAGCAAGAATATGATTGCAGTTGTATTATCGGAAGGCCTGGTCACCAGGTAATCGTTCCCTGCGTAAGCTCGCCATTGCTCCATCGTTGCTGCACACATGGAAAAAGGTGGGCAGGCGGCGCCGATCATTTGGAAATAGATCCGGGCAGCAGCCATGTCATCGCGTAGGCTCTGTGTAATGGGCCCCTCCATTACATAAATAGGTAGATTTCTTTACATAAGTAGGTGCATCAGCACACGACTACCGTCTTCACTACGCCTAGGCGCTATAGCGTAGTCTTTAACATACGATATAATTATTCGTTTTGAACGCCTAGGCGTTATGCGACGAAAATAATATGAATGCTTGAACAAATCAATCAGGGTCTACTTTGTTTAGTGGTGTAGGTTCGACCCTCCTATGCTATTCGAGCCCGCCTTCGTGCAGTTCACAACATAAATGTGCGTATAGTAAGGGTCAGTTGTTTTCTTTCATTTGGGGACTGCATTAAAAATACGGAGGTTTTATTATTTTATGAAGAAAATATTTGCACAAAACATGTTTTTCTTTATATTTTTTCACCATACAAAAGATTAAACAATGCACCCATCCACCTCAACTGTACGATCCGCTACGAGCTAAATGCACTGTCTTCATCGGGTTCTCTACTTCGTAAGTAAATGTTGAGACCACCTTGCAGTCCTTGTCTACTGTAGTCACCTCAACGTTCCAGTTGTGAAGTTTTGAAGCGGCATAAATCTCCAACTCTCCTGGATCTGTGTCTCCGTTTTGAATATCCTCCAGATACTGCGCGTCAATGAGACCGTCGAGATCGTCCAGGGGTTTCATGTAGTTCACCAGCTCGTAAACAAAGTCGTCTATAGCAGTTGATGTGCCAAAGAGTAAACAGTAGAACAAGCTTGGCCTCTCGTTCTCGGGCAGGTACCAGGAAGGAGCGGATACGCAGAGCTGCTCTCGATCATCCGCTTCATCAAGGAGATATTGATACGATGCGTGCCATTTCTCCATGTCAAGATCTGGTTCCAGAAGGTCTCTTAAGGGCTGATGAAGCTTGTCTTGGTTAAAGCGTCCTTGACCCGCAGTCCTACAGTATTTCTGTCTAAAATCCACTCATGTAGACGACATTCTACATCACCGTGCTTGGCATGTCTTCCTCCCCCACCCAGCCTTCTTGTTGTACGCGTGGTAATATCACGGTCTCTCAGAGCTTCCTTTAGTTTGTCGCGGAGATCCCACCACCCTCGAATTGTTCCTGGAGCTATTTGGTGTTTTTTTCCTAGAGCAAAGAAGCCTTTTCCTTTGACGCCTTTGGCGTGTTGGGACAGGATATCCAGCTTCTCTTTGATAGTATAGTTTCGGCTCTTGCTTTTCACCATGGCAACTTGGGAATGGGCAACCGACAAGAGGAACGAGAGAAGTTGTGGTCAAACACTGACAGCTAACCACCTCCTATTACAGCTATAATTACGCATGTTACTGTTATATGTAGTAGGCGTTGTATTTTGCTATGTGTTCTATACGAATATTTTATCGCGAAAGTTATAATTCCATTATTTTATTAAAGCGCCTAGGCGTAGTGTGCGGGGGAAGACGGTAGCGTGTGCTGAAATGCTGTCATGCCATTGGCTGATATATAGTGAGCCAGACCCATTCTTAGCCAGTTGGACTATGACGTGTATTTGAGTAGCCAGGGCCGTGGCCTTGGTCCTAACATAAAGTCAGAGTTGATTTTTCCTTAAACCTAAGACTCAGTCGTCCTATTGCGAGCTTCCTCAACACTATAGTGTAAGCAAGTAACGGAGTAAATACCTGGCCCGTTACACCTGGTAGCACTTTGTAGTCCTTCCAACGACCAAGTTCGACATGAGCCAAGACCTCGACCACGCTGCCTTTCTCCATCTCACTCGGATCGAGTGGGAAGCTCTCCACCGTCTCGCGGCGGTGTCCGGAGAAGCCGTAGTCGCGTCGCTGCTGCGCTCAGCGACCCCCGACAAGAAGCGCGTTGCGGCACAAGAATTCATGGAACGCGAGCTCGCCGATGCGAATCGGCGAGTGTCAATTCCCTCGCGTATCTCCACGAATGACGTCGTGAAGCTAGAGACGTCCACCTACTCCGGTGCCGGAGAAGATCGACTTCCGCTGAATCGCTGGTTTCGAGAGATCGACATCGCCATCGCCTCGAGGTTGATCGAGGCGCCTTCCGCGAAGATCCATTTCCTCCTCTCGCGGCTGTCTGAGAAAGCCAAGGAATGGGATCTCGGCAAGTTGGTTGTCGATCCCAACGTCTTCCCCACTCTGGATACCCTCCAGAGTGACCTTCGGCTCGCGTTCGAGCCGCCGCAAGTTGAATCCCGAATTCGGGCAGACTTCTTCGCCCTTCGGCAAGGCACGATGACTATGCGCGACTACGTCTAGAAGACACGACACCTCGCGTCGTGCATCGTGTCTAAGCCGATCGATATGGCCTATCAGGTTCATGTATTCGTGTTCGGTATGCGCAAAGGCATGACGCGCTACTGCCTTACAAGATCAGACCCCTCTACGCTCGAAGAGACATTCGCCCTAGCCCTACGCGAGGACTACGTGGTTGCGGCGTCATACGCTCACGCGCTACCTGCTTCAGATCGGGATTCTGCGCCCGAGCCCATGGACATCGACGCTATCGATGTGACGAGCAATCGTCAGCGTCATGCAGCGCGTCGGAGCGGTGCTCGGAACAATCGTTCTCTCACCTGCTTCCGCTGTCGGAAGGTCGGTCATCGCGCGGCGGAACGCCGCGCGCCAGCTCCAGTGCTTGCGCATGTCGATGCCGAGCCCGTGAGCTCTGACCAGCCAAAAACGGTCAGGGTCAGTAGGTGCGGGGCGCCCTACTGACTGGAATGGAGGTCCGGGTCCCCCGGTGGCAACCCAACCTCCTAGCCCTCCTGTGCTGCATGCACACTTTCATGCCACCACCACGCCGAGCGATTCGCAATTGATCATTGTCAGTCTTCATATCGCCGGTGCCCGGCGACCACTGCGAGCGCTCCTTGATTCAGAAGCGACCAACAACTTCTTCCGCGCGTCGGGCTTGTCGGTACTCCCGTCGGACATCACTGTCCGCAAAGGTAGAGGGGTGGTCACTGTCAAGTTGGCCGATGGGAAATCACGCCGCGTCGCGCGGCGCGAGATTACACTTCCGTACACGTTCGACGGTTTTTGAAGCAACGACGACTTCCTCGTCATTGAGATGAATTACGCGTTTGACTGCATCCTGGGTATGCCGTGGCTGACGCGCTATCAACCAGATATTGACTGGTTGGCCCGGTCGGTCAAGCGCCGCAATGATTATGATGTGAGCGAGGTGTTCACGCACCTCCTGGTCGCCCAGAAGGATTGACCTCACGTCTCCGTCGTGGACCGGTCATCCACGACGCACGTTGTGCACAGAGTGAGCGATGGCCCTCTCTGCACGGCTTGCGCAGTGCTGTTAACTGACGAGTCCCCGCGGCGACGCGGGGATGAAGACCAACTGGCGGTCGAGCAGGGGCTCCCGCAGACGAACGAGATGGCGGTCGAGCAGGGGCTCCCGTCAATTGAGCCGGTGGTCGAGCAGTTGGCGCTCCCGCTGAACACTACCGCGGTCGAGCAGGGGCTCCCGCTAGAGGGGGGGGGGGGGTGACATCTCGTCCAGCGAGAGCGACTCATCATCCTCGAGTTCGCACTCGAGGTGGCGAAAGAGGAAGTCGAAGCGCCGTCGGCTGAGACCTCGCCGAGAGCCCGTACCAAGTGACAGCTCACCGACGGAGTCGGTCTGCGTGCTTGAGTATGTGGAAGGTACCTCTGGCCGCCGACGAACACTCGAGCTTGCAAACCCGCCTGGCGAGGCAGGGTCGATCACTCGACTTCCAGGTCTCTCCTGGAAGAACTTTCTTCGCGGCCTCAAGGCCGATGAAATCGAACAGATTTGCCTGATCACCGACGCCGATTCGGCGTCGCTCGAAGTGAATGCAGTCAGTGACGACGTCTCGCGTCCAAAGAGCGCTGAACCGAAGTCGGCCCGCGAGGAGCGCTTCGCAGCGCAGTCTTGGGAAGCGCTACGCGAATCCGGCAATCCAGTCTACGAGTCCGCCCGCGAATATGAAGATGTATTTTCGGATAAGATCCCAGCTGAGTTGCCAGCTGACCGAGGAATTCGTTACGAGATCGATCTCGTGCCCGGCTCGAAGTATTGTGTGACGCGGCAGTGGCCGCTCCCGCGAGATCAGGTCCAAGCTATCGATGACTTCTTCGAGAGCCGCCGCAAGGCGGGTCATGTGCGTGAGAGCACATCACCACACTCCAGTCCGACCTTCTGTGTGAAGAAAGCCACGGGTGGATGGCGCATCGTCCATGCCTTCAACAAGCTGAACGACGCTACCATCCCTGCCCAGACGCCGATTCCTCGGAAGGACACGGTGCTCGACGCAATGTCGGGTAGTGAGGTCTTCAGCGCCATCGACTTGACCGATGAGTTCTACCAAATCCTCATGAGGCTGAGCGACATACCGCTCACAGCGGTAAGCACTCCCAGTGGTATGCTCTGGGAGTGGCTTGTTATGCCACAAGGCTTGAAGAATGCTCCCGCCACGTTCAACCGCATGGTATCCCATGTGCTGCGCCCGCTCCGCGATTTCGCACCGAGTTTCTTCGACGACATCTTCGTACACAGTCGCGCTGAGGGAGGCCTCAGCGCGCTTGAAGTCCACTTGAAGCATCTGACGCAAGTCTTTCAAGTGATGCGCGAAAACAAGCGGTATACCAACTTGAAGAAGTGCCTATTCTGCACGCCGGAGATTCCGGTGCTTGGCTGCTTTGTGAGCAAGAACGGCGTCCGCGCCGACCCCGAGAAAGTGTCATCGATATGTGCGTGGTCTACGCCACAGAATCCCACTGAATTGCGTCAGTTGCTGGGTCTCGCAAATTATCTCCACAAGTACACGAAGAATTACGCCGGATTGATCCAGCCGCTCTCTTCGTTGTTGAAGAAAGATGTATCGTGGTCGTGGACTTCCGCACATCAAGCCGCCTTCGACTCGGTGAAGAAGAGTCTCGCCGAGGTCCCAATCCTCGCGCTCCCGAATGACTCGAAGCCTTTTCACGTCGTCTGCGACGCGAGCGATTTCGCCATCGGCTGTGCGCTGATGCAATTCGATGATGAAAGTCGAGAGCGTGTCGTAAGCTACCAGTCCAGGCAGATGAAGCCGGCGAAGCGCAACTACCCTGTTCGCGACAAGGAGCTCCTTGCGATGCGCTACGCTCTGATCAAGTTCAGAGTGTACTTGTTGGGTGAGGATACCTTCGCGGTGTACACCGACCATGCATCGCTGAGGACAGCGATGAAGAGTTCTCATCTCTCCCAGCGGATGGACCGCTGGCTTTCGTTCTTCTCTGAGTACAACTTCGTTGTCCATTACAAGCCCGACAAGAACAACATTCTCGCCGACGCTTTGTCTCGGCGTCCCGACTACGACCCACGCGGTGCATTGGGTCGACAAGCTTCGCTGGATGAAGACGATGTAGACGAGTGTGCCACGTGCGAGGCGTCAGGAGTCAACCTGACTGCGAGATCTGCCAGCGCGTGAAACCTGCCTCGTCTTCGCAGGCTCCCTTGCGTCCTCTACCCGTGGCCACCGAAGCCTGGCGCTCGGTGTCGATGGACTTCATCTTCGGGCTCCCACCCGATGCTAAAGGACGCTCAGGTGTCTTGGTGTTCGTAGACCGCTTCAGCAAGATGGTCCACCTGATTCCGATGTCGGATTCGATCACCGCGGTAGATACCGCGGTGCACTTCCTCGATGCTGTCTTCCGTCATCATGGCCTTCCCGAATCTATCGTCTCCGACCGCGACCCGCGCTTCACGTCGGCCTTCTGGTCAAAGCTCTTCAAACTACTGGGCTCGAAGCTGATGATGTCCACAGCAGCCCATCCGGAAACGGACGGCCAGACGGAGCGCGTAAATCGCGTCCTCGAAGACGTCCTTCGAAGCTACGCGACGTCGTTCTCCAGCTGGAGCTCGTTTCTGCCACTGGCCGAGTTCGCTCTGAACAACGCGGTACACGCGTCGACTGGGCTGACGCCCTTCTTCGTTAACAACGCGCGACACCCGCGTGTCCCTGCTCTCCTCGCCGTGGGCCAGCCCACAGCGCCGTGTGCCTCCACTCTGGGTGGGGAGGAAGCTGCCGACAAGCCGTCTACTCCATCTGCGATGTCTCCGGCGGCTACACCGGTACTGGGTCAACCGGTACATACACCGGTTGCTAATGATATCTCGAGTGTATCCCCTGTTCCCACGTCGGTCAACGCAGTGACACGCTCCGCATCGAGCCCACTTGCGCCAGCTAACTACGCGCCGCATGCTTCGGCGCGACCAATCGACTCCGCAGTCGTCTCCGACTTCGTACTACAGCGCCAAGCGGTCACCCGCTATATTCGAGACGCCCTGCAGGATGCAGTGGACAAGCAGAAGGAGAACGCCGATAGGACCGGCCGCAAGACCACGGCCACGTTTACGACAGGCGAACACGTGCTCCTGTCGACTGAAGGTATCAGAAACTCTGCGGTTACCAACCTCGGCGCGAACAATCTCGCACCGCGCTTTATTGGGCCATTTACGGTAATCAAAGCCATTGGTGATGCCTACACGCTTGACATTCCTACGTCAATACGTCTGCATCCGACGTTTTCGTCGGACGGCTCAAGAAGTATCACCCCGCTACGATTCCAGAGTCGTCTCAGGCTACGGAACCGGAGCATGCGTCGAGCGACCTTCTCGACGGGCAGCCATCGATCCATCCGCACCAGGAGTCGGATCTCGAGGCTGTGTCCCCGTCTGCAAACGTCCGTGAACCGACCTCTCCAGCATCTGCAACCGAGCAAGGATCTCTCGGTTCGACTGACGCAGCTGCGCACTCTCCCCGGTGGCCCGGGCAGTCTGATCGAGAGCCTCATCCAACTCCTGCTGGGCATCCCAGTAGCTGTCCAGCAAGTCGTTCTCGTTCTGGGTAGCCAGAGCGCGAGTGCTATCGACGCGACAGCCCTCCTCCTTTTGTTGACGCTGCCGGAGATACCCGCTGGATTGTTGAGCACATCGTTGCCCACGAAGATCCACTTCGCGCTCCCAAACGTCATCGTGGGCCCGCCCACGATGTTCCGGCCGACCGTCGCTATCGGGTACGATGGCTCGGGCTTCCTCCCGACGAGGATACGTGGGAGCCTCGTGCCAAACTCCTTCGGGACGTCCCGGATGTGGTCCAGGCGTATGAGTCCAGCCTCGCTGCGAACCACCATGTGACGCATACCAGCTCGCACGAGGAGAGCGACTCGAGCGATCACGCGAACGTGATCGAGACCGAGATCTGCGACTTGTGCGACCACGCGAACTTGATCGAGAACGACGACTTGAGCGGCCGCGCGAACGAGACCGAGTCCGATGCCAAGAATCTTCACGTGCAGGGCGTCGGCGTGAGCCGGCGCGACTAGAGGCGCGCACGTTCTCGGCCAACGAGCGACGATACTTCTCGATCCACCCGTGTTCTTGTTCACCGAGCGGATGCTCGGCGATGTGACTTCTCCACTCCTCGACAGTCGGACGCGATCCAGTACAAGTACCACAACCTTCAGCGACCCTCAAATAGCAGATGCGGCGCATGTCCTCCCATGCGCTGGTGCAGACGCGCTCACGGAGTTCCGTGAGCGAGTGCTCCTTGACGATCTCCTCGCGGTACACCAGCCAGCCGACGAAGCTCTCCCCTTCTTCCTGCGTCCGGTTTCAACGCCGGATGAAGGCGCACCACGACTCCTGCAATGCGCCATATGCGACACCCTCGACAGGCTTCTGCCGCAGTCCACGGAAGCGCCGGAAGTGATCCTTCATCGTGGCAAGCGTGTCCGGAGCCCGCGCTCCGGATATATCGTAGAGAGCCCATGCCCGGAGCTGGTCGTCCATCACGCGCGTGCCCCGTGCCGCTGCGGTCGACGACGTCGCCGTCGTCGGTGTTCCCGTCCGCTGTTGATCCATCGTGTTGCTTGTCGGCTTCTCCGCAAGTCGAGTTGTGTCGCTCCTGCGCTTCGCAGGTGATGTCTCCGTCTCTGTTTCGCTCCACCCGTTAGCCAAGTCCCCGTTCGCCATCCTCACGCAGATTAATTTGTTCTTCGCCCACTGCTTATGTTGCGTAAGTGCAACTTTAAGAGGGGGGTAATGTAATGGGCCCCTCCATTACATAAGTAGGTAGATTTCTTTACATAAGTAGGTGCATCAGCACACGACTAGCGTGTGCTGAAATGCTGTCATGCCATTGGCTGATATATAGTGAGCCAGACCCATTATTAGCCAGTTGGACTATGACGTGTATTTGAGTAGCCAGGGCCGTGGCCTTGGTCCTAAAATAAAGTCAGAGTTGATTTTTCCTTAAACCTAAGACTCAGTCGTCCTATTGCGAGCTTCCTCAACACTATAGTGTAAGCAAGTAACGGAGTAAATACCTGGCCCGTTACACTCTGGGCTGTCTTTAAGCATTGAGATTACGAATTGGGACGGGCCACACATCAAGAAGTAACACCGGTTTGATATTACAGACAATCCTCTTTGTTGTGAAACCGACGGGAAGCCACGTTTTGTCACAAACTCCACACCTTCACGCTTGATGCGCGCGGTTCGAATCTGGTCTGCAATCCGAATCATAGACTATAATCTGTTTATTATTTCTTACCTACTTGTATAATGGTTCTCACGGAGTTTTTGTAGAATCATTCTACACAAAATGGCACCACCTCATTGGTTCAAATTGTCAATCTTGCCGATAAACCATGTAGAGTCATTAGATTAACTCTCTTAAAAGCGTCATCCTTTTGGCGTGCTGATCTCGGTGCTCACGCATCTCCTGTTGTTTTAATTTATTTGCTTATTCAAATATTTCTTTCGACCATTCTTTGAGAATCTCTCTCACGTCGTCGAGCTTGCTGGCTTTGTTGCACTTAGAATTCCTTTTGCCAGTGTAGTACGGGTCTTGAACGGCCTTAGCCCTCCCACCAAACAGGCTGTCAATCCCCGTCAATGGTTGTAGCTGCTTTGAGTCTTCATCGTCGGAGCGAGGCTGCGCACTAAATGCCGACGATAACCGAAACGTATCAGGCTTGTCGTTTAAAAAGCGGTTTAGCTCCTCAAACACTCCGTGGCTGATGTTCGGACTTCTCATGCGGTGTACGTCACTGTGTACAACCAGCATATAGCCAACCTCTATCAGCACAGTATTCGGCTAGCAAATATACATTCAACTTACCAGAGCTCTTTCATTTCCTTCTTCGACAGATCAAACCAGTTTAGTTTACCGATGCTTCCTACAATCATGTTTGCATTTACATCGCTGATAAACCGATAAACCTCGCGAAGGCTAGCAATTTGCCCTCCACGGCTTCTTCTAGCGTTTGGTAGCTGGGATTAGCAGCTTCGAAGGCTGCGAAGATTCGTTCGTTGTACAAGCCTGTTTTTTTGTCTTTTTTCTCCCTTTCTGCATGCCAAGCACGGAAAAGGTATAGCGTGTCTATGTCTGTCCAGCTGCGCTTAGAAAGCGCAGCAGTGTTTTCCGAGGGAATGAAGTCCGCTGTTGCCACATAAGTCGATGCATTAGTGGAGGGTGAGGGCGCCTCGAAGGCGACGTGCCCGATGTAGACTCGCTTGGCGCATCGCTATTCACGACTGCGGGGGAGGGGGGGGGGGGCTTGGTAAAAAGCGGGATGATATTGAGATTTGGAAGTTTCAGGTATCAGGAGCCGTTGGGGTCGACGACCAACTTGCCGAGGGCCCATTCCTTGGCTTTCCTAGACAGCCGTGAGAGGAGGAAGCGGACCTTCGCGGAAGGCGCCTCGATCAACCTCAAGGCGATGGCGATGTCGATCTCTCGAAACCAACATTTCGTAGGTGGACGTCTCTAGTTTAGCGACGTCATTCGTGGAGATACGCGAGGGAGATGACACTCGCCGATTCGCATCGGCGAACTCGCGTTCCATGAGTTCCTGTTGCCGCAGCACGATGCTCGTCGAGCGTCGCTGAGCGCAGCAGCGACGTGACGACGGCTTCTCCGGGCACCGCCGCGAGACGGTGGAGAGCTTCTCACTTGATCCGAGTGAGATGGGGGAAAGCAACGTGGTCGAGGTCGCGGCTCATGTCGAACTTGGTCAAGGACAACGAAGTACTACCAGGTCTAACGAGCCAGGTATTTACTCCGTTACTTGCTTACACTATAGTTTTGAGGAAGCTCGCAATAGGACGGCGGAGTCTTAGGTTTAAGGAAAAAGCAACTCTGACTTTATTTTAGGACCAAGGCCACAGCCTTGGCCACTCAAATACACGTCATAGTCCAATTGGCTTAAATGAACCTGGCTCCCCATATATCAGCCAATGGCATGACAGGATGTCAGCACACGCCAGTCGTGTGCCGATGCACCTATTTATGAAAAGAAATCTACCTACTTATGTAATAGAGGGACCCATTACATCTAACGTATTAATATTTGCTGAGCCGTTGTGCACACCATGATGCTAGAGTAAAAAAAAAAAAAACACACACAGATGCTGATTTAAATTACGTGACGGGCATTGTCTCTGCTGACAATGCAATCATGCGTTTGCTTCAGCGCTTTTCCAAACGGTATTTTAAAAATTTATTTTGTAACCAAAATTTATATAATGATTTGGCTAATATTTACTGCAACTATATGTTTTAGTCATGATCTTACAGTTCAGATAGCTCAGCACACGAAGATCCCAGCGGTGGATTTAGAACAATCGTGGGTAAAAAAAAATTCTTGGAAAAACACGAAAGCCGCTTTTCGCTCTCCATTATTATCAACGTTAACGAGACCGCAATTTATTTCGACACCCCACCAAAGTACGTCTTAGCGAAAAGAGGTCACAAAGGCTCCGCCAAGGTCAAGTATACCGATAAATACTCCGCCAGATTGACCGCGTCGATGTCAATCCAAGCCGGCAGTACGTAAATGAGATATCTTATATATTTTAATAATTTGTCGCTAATCGGTTTACAGGTAACTTCATCGTCAAAGATAAAAATAATTGTTTGTTTTACCTGTAAACAAAAAAGGAATCCTGGCGGGTCCATTGAGAAGGACGAGCTGCCGACTTACCCGCGTTGTCAAGTGTGACATTAGAGAAGAATGCGATCAGATTTACTGAAGGTCGAGATGTGGTGGGTGAGGCCGAAATATGAATACCAAGAATATTGCGTACTCTGATTTTTAAGCACAAAAATGGTAGGAAGCTTTGCTTCAAGTAAGGGGGTCAAATCCCGTGCGGGGACGTCCAGCCCTCGAAACACCAACCAACCATGCCCTAGCACTTGTCTTAGACTGCTGTAGCAGCAACCTGTCTGTCCGTCACGCTTAAATTGTCGTGCCTGTCACGATTTTCCAGACAAATCGTCGGACAAAAAAAATATAAAAATTCTACTGGCAGCTGAACGCAGCGAGGCGGCACATTCGGCAATCTTGCGGGTCCGAAGGGCCTGCCAGCCACAACTTGCCACATAGCATGTGACGCACATGATGTGGGTAGTGAAGTGAGTATTAGAAGTGCAGGGCTGCGGCCAGGGAGTGCGTGAAGGCGAGGTAGCGTCGAGCAGCTGCCACCAATTTTGATATGCGTAGCGTGGAAGTGATTTAGCACTGAAGTGTGAGGCTAATAGAGCTCCGTGTTGCTAGCACGATTGAGCTGAAAACTAGAAAAAATAAGGACCGAATTCACTCTATCTTTTGAGCCAATCTACATTCTGTGTCGTGCAGCCTGCCGACCAGGACGACCGAGCATTTAACGAGCGGAGGCAACGCACAAGGAGCGACCTTCATGATCCCCACCGCAAAGCGGTGGCGCTCGGCTAGTTTGATCAAATAGAGCATTAAAAAGAGCAACAGTATTAACCTCAAAAGTCCGGTCGGTCGTAATACGACTTGTCCGCTCCCTAATTATGCGGACAATATTTATTTTGGTTTTTAGTTATTCTATTTAATATTCACAATCCATCCATCGTTTTTTGCTTACTGTTGCGGATATTGCGATATTTCTTAGCTGTCTGTATCTCTTCGCGTGGCCTGATTGGCCGAACCTGTTAATGCACCTTCAAAAAAAAAGTTGCGCAACTTAAATTACGGTAATTAAAAAACGAGCAGTAACCGTGCAACCGAACCGGGCGCTGAAAATCCCCCTCAGTTCAGAATTTGCGCGCTTCCTGCCAACCCGCCGCCGGAGCTTCCCAGAGCCTCCTGCCACCTCCGCCGATGCCTCCACTCAAGAAGAAGCGAAGGACTTCCCTCACGAGCACGCAGACGACTCCAGCGACGACAGCGAAGTGTTAGAGCCGACACAACCGTCATCTGCGTCAAAAGCTACGGGTAAGGAATACGTGAAATAGAACTGAAGCTAGAGAGTTTGTTGCTAATGCTGTTTACGTTTATTAATGCTGTAGATCCTTCATATGTTCCACTTGCAGTTGTTCCGAGTATTGTCGGAAGGACTTTTGCGTCGTGGCCGGATTTCTTTTCGCTTTGAAAGCAGTTTGAAAGGCAACATCTTGTTGTCTATCGCACGAGAGACTGCCAGACTACGAAAGGGTACAATAAGTCAAAGATAAATCACCCAGAGCTTTGGGTTCCTGAATCATTTGGCTACGCGTTTCGCAAATACGTTTGCACTCTCGGCTGCAAGCAGAAACCTCGGTCGACTGGAAAACGGGCTAAGCGGAAGGAACGATATCGCGCATGCACAGCAATGTTTCGCGTCGCTGTTATTCGTGCTAGTAGTGGTGACTTTTGAAGTAGCTCTAACTGGACCATTACAGTAACAAGTGAGGTTGGTTTTATAATTTCTTTTGTTTTTTTGTCCTGTATATCACTATTCCGTATGTACATGTCAAACTAATATGTATCCTCGTTATTGTGTATTTGTAGAACACGTGCCACAACCATGTCAACACCGAGACGCTTTATACTGCTTTGAAGCAGTGCAAGGACCTGTTGAGCGAGTCAGTGTTGTCCATGCTGGACGCTTTCGGGCAGACCAACACGGACACTAAGCAAACAGCCAGCTATGTTGCTGACACGACTGGTACGTCCTATTATCTTGCTTATAGTTGTTGGTAGCCATTCGTAACGTATACCGCTGCTGAAATACGACACAGATCTTCTAATCTCTACGCAACAAGTGCGTAACCTCATGAATGCTCGTCTCGGGCACAGCAGCGCGGAGAAGCGCTTAAACGGTGTGCTGTCTGAATTTGCTTCCACAGAGGGAAATGAATGCGTGCTGCTGCAAGGCAAATACGATTAGACAATAGGAATTGTGATGCAGACGAAAGCGCAGCGTGATATCTTTGCTCGCTGGGGCGATACGCTGTCGCTGGACTGGACGCACAATTGTACAAATCTCGGCTTCTACGTCGGTACGTGCTGAAGTTGCACAACTTCTACCGAAGGTGCGCAACTTGGTTCAGGTTTTTATAGCTTACGAGATACTTGTTTCGTGCTGTTCAGGTACTCTTAATGCCACCGTAGCAACAGGACGCGGCGTATCTGTGCTAGATTACCTGTGTCTAAATCAACAAAAGGAGTCTCTGTTAGCTGTGCTTCAGTGATTCAAGACGAAGAACCCATCGTGGGGTCGATTGGAAAGTCTCATCATTGACAAAGACTTCACAGAGTGGTCTACGTTACGCGAAGTGTTTCCGCAGGCGGCGGTGAGTTTGTTTAGAGCTGTTGTTTTGTATAGAAATATTACTAACAACATTGCTACTAGATTTTGCTTTGCCAATTTCATGCACAGCGTTATGTGAAGAGAATGATTGCCGGCAAGAAGTACTTTGTGCTGCCCAAGTATCCCGATGAAATCGAAGAGCTGTTTAAACAAATGGTTTACGTGCCGACGAAGGATCAGTTCCAGAGCAGGTTGAAGCTGTTCGAACAGAGAACAAAGAAGGCTGCGCCAGGGTTTGCTGAGTACTTTGAACGAAACTGGTCAACCTGTAGCAGTATGTGGGCGAACTATGGGCGTCGACGCTGCTTCTTGGCGGGTAACACTACTACAAACCGGGTGGAGGCTGGGTGGAACCAGTTAAAGCAGCTACTGGGTTAAAAAAAACTAGCATCGACCGATGCGTTCGAGTGATTATTCAACACCAACTCAGTGTTTTGCGTGATTTTTCGACGGCAATAAATCTGTTTGATGTGTGCCCTCCTGTGACGGACCCGCTACCGGCTGCGTTGCACCGCATCGCTACAGTTCTGAGCCCGTACACGCTGAAGAAGGTGCAACAGCAATGGGAGAGCTACAAGCTGAATGGTGCGAATTGGGAATGGGGTTGTGAGCAGGACGGAGGTCAGGACGTCTTCACAATGGCTACTTCGGAAGGCAGCTGTATTCGAGTGGCATGGCGGACTTCTGGTCAACCAAGTTGCAATTGTATTTTCTTCTCGTCGTTGCGGCTTCCTTGCAAGCATCTCTGCAGTGTCTTAACGACCTTCAGAAGCGACAATGTTTTTGAAGTTGCGCAACTTCACGCGTGTTGGTCGATGAAGGAAGCATCGACAACATTGCCATTTGTAAAGTCAACAATGGAGCATTTACGAAAGGTTACAAGAATTACAGGAAATGCATCACACACGCCTGCGTCGAGTATCATGCTTGCTTCGAAGAAACGGATTGCTTTTGTGAAGCTGAAAAAGGGCGAGACCAGTGACGAGACCGTACTCTCTGACTGCGAGAAGTACAACGTTGTCAGAGCGGAAGTTATGCCGTTAGTTGACAGTCTTCAGAGCCTCCCGTCTGCTAAGTTCTACGAAACATTTGCCGATCTTTGCGCAACAATAAGAAGCTTCAAGAAGAAGTGGAGCTTGGACCGAGACTCTCTCTCAGATGCGGGTGAATCGGACGACGAGTCCGATGCGATGGGCCTGGAATACGAGATTGACTGTGAAGGCGTTGGTACGCGGGAAGTTGCGCAACTTCCCGTTAGTACTTTGGAAGAAGCCGATATTCATGAGCCTCCGGAGGACAACATGAGCTCTCCCGTGATGCAGGGACTCGATGGAGACGATCTGCCGTCGTGTTGCTTAACAAACCCATCCCAGACATCCCTGCCGGACCTGACTATCAGCGAGCAATCACAAGAGGTGTTGCAACAGCAGCCAAATGCTCATTCAGCAACGTCTACAGCAGCTCTATTGGCGCAGCCGGGGTTTCTTTTGGAGCGAGCGGGTGCTATAGACAACATGCAAGTTCTGCGATTACCTGAAGCATCCAGTTCACGGTCGAGAAACACTAAAAAGGGCAGCAAGTGGGCAATCGCCGAGTGTCGAACCGATTGTCCTGTTGATCTTGAAGACTTCTTGAAGTGGATTGACACTACGCCTGACGTTGATTACGTCTGAAAAATAGCGTCAAATTACCCGGTTTGTTACAACAAGCGTTTCCTGCTCTCAAGATCTCCAACGGTTCTTCAAAAGAGGGCAAGTAAAGTCATTAATGATGCCAATTTCGTCATTCCAGTGACGTTGTTGGAGCGTGTGATTAGTGCACTACTTCACTGGACTTCAAAGCAGACCGAAACAGAAGATTTAGATCCTTCGCAAGACGATGTGGTTCCAGCGGCATTTGTGGCTTCTGAAATGGGCGGCTTCTCCATGTAGGTTTTGATAGTATGTTTATCTACTTGACGGCTCTGACCTGTGTCTATGGTTATTGTAGGAAATTTGTACGACTTGTGAAAAACTATTACGCGTCCATGAAGGCTGTTGATGATTATCGAATGGATCTAGCATGGTTGCGTGGAGGGTGGAGTAGTATGACACCGATGAAGCATCAATTTTTGGAGGAGGCACCGGCGTCACCTGCAGTATTGTCACGTGAAGTTGCGCAACGTTTTCGCCAGTCGCCATTGTCTCGGACGTTTGTTATACCTTCAGGGCCTGCAGGACGCAGTGTTACTTCAACACTTCGCCATATAGTGGGTAAGTTAGCGAGAAGCAAGCGTCTTAATGACGCCGTGATGGATGCAGTGCTCTGGCATATGTCAACGTACTGCAAAACCTGCTACGCTATCGACGCTATCTCCGTTACTAACGAGAAGATATTTGTTCCAGATTTCTCTTTGGCGTCATGCAACTACGTGCTGGTGCCTATTCACATGGCTGCCTTAAAGCACTGGATTATTCAAATTGTGGAGATTCAGATGGCCGATCCGGATACGTCCAAGCACAAGATATGGGTAACTTTCTACGATCCATTAGGCGTGGCGTCTAACTTAGATGTGTGTCAAGCAAAGTGGATATCATTCACGCTACCACTACTTCAGCAATGGTTTGATCGAGATCAAGACAGAGAGAAGTTGCGCAACTTGGTGTCTAATCTGGTGACAACAAAACGCCAGATTAACTCGGGAGACAGCAAAGCAGTCACAACAACTGGGCCAAATGATGATGGTGCAGCGCCCATGACCTCTCCGTGCTCGTTACCTGAAATTGTTGCAGTTCCGGTTACGACCACCAAGCAGGTAGACAGTGTAAGTTGTGGTATTATGTGCATTGCGCAGGCCTATAGCTACGTGAGTCGCGTGCGGTCGCTGAAGGCACGTAACTCGATTTCAGACAGTGATTTGGCCCAAATGAGACTGCGCTTACTGTGGACAATGCTGCATAAGTCAACTGGCGATGCAACTATAGATAATGAGGGCTGGGCGCAGCTATTAGACATTCGGAAGAAGGTGAAGACAGCGTTCGAGAGCTACTGAGTACATAATTCAGGTATAAATGAATTAAACTATGTCTTCTTTTTACGAATAACAGCACTTAATACTGTAGAGAATGAAACATTCACGTTCTGACGGAGCTCCTTTCCTTCTGTTGCTGTCGTCACCGCATCTCTCATATTATCGCCTACAGTTGCCGCAATATCTCCATGTAGCTCCACCAGCGCCACGAGAAGATACTCCATCTTGTTCAGCTTGAGCTGAAGCTCCTCAAGCTCTGAAATCCGGCTCCATAGAAGCATTAAAGAAGCTTCCTGCGGTTGCAAGCATTCGCTGTTCACGTTTTCAGTGTGCATGGTCCGCGCGGCGTGTCCTCCGGCACCTCGCTCGATGCTCTTGCTCCGTAGCGCTATTGACTTTATGTATCTGCGTCGTTTCGCCAACTGAACCGGCAATGACTCCGAGCTTAACCGTGCGAACCGGTTCATGTGGAGGCTGGATCGCATGATATATTACGTGAGTGGTGGTTATATATTATTCGATTTGAGGGGAAAGGTGCCGAAGCAGAAATAGCAAGGTGCTGATCTCGTAATTTATCGATCCGATTAGACAGGAAAGGTGCTGAAGGTGCGTTACAAAGGTGAATTAACGAGAGCGCTGATTGGCGGTGTCCAGGCGGACGTACAAAAATTCCTAACCGATCCGATGATCAGGTTTAAGCCGTCGTAAAAATGAATTTCTGAAAAGTTATATAAGAAATAACTAAAATAACGCTTTTTTTTAAAAAGCAAAAGCGTTTTTTTTTTAAAAAGGAACTGTACATCGTTTCGTTAAAGTAAAATCTTATGCTTGGAATGGTTGTCCACATCAACAATACGAAAGTAAATGTACACACCTCGAGCTAGAAGCAATGCGCTTCCTCACTTACATGTATTATCCGGATAATAACCTCGACAATGCCGAGCAGCTGGCTCTTCCATTTTGCCATTCTGGTTGCGGAGAATAAAACCAAACCAAGGCGTTCATTCCGCTGCTTCACTGTGGACTCCACAGTGTGGAAAGTGACTCACTTGACTGTCACTTGATCCCCTTGTCAAGTTGCCAAGTTGACAAGGGATCAAGTCTTGTTTCACTGAGCCTGATGATCAAGTCTTGCTCCCCTTGTCACAGCAGAAATGGTCTCGCCCGATCATAACGCCCTGTCGATGCGCAACTGTGCATCTTTACCGGTATCCGGTATGGAGCTGCTTGACGTCGCCTGAATTTGTTGCTTTGCCAACTTGAATACCGGTAAAGACGATGAATCACTTCCCCATTCTCTCCACAGGAATTCGCTGCACAACAAGGCCCACCTGTACAAACTCTCTCTAATGAAGCTCGCCATCACTAGAACGTTTCTGGCGGCTGCGCTAACTATCATCGTCTCGGCCGATACGGACGTCTCAGTTTGCAGGGACGCCACGTACACACTCTCAGACTCGCGCGGCGCCATTTGCTCCGGCGCGGGTGACGCCCCAGCAGGCACGGCGTGTCCTCTCAAAGGCGATGTGGCCACGACCGACTGCCACTCGTATTTGCCGTCGTACGATGGAACGCAGTGCACAGCGAAGGAGGATGCCGAGTGCACAATCGTGAACGGCAACACGTGGGGCTGCGTGTTCGCGTCCGTGGGCTGCACTGGCAGCAGCACGTCGAACGCGACGACTCCGTGCCCTGTGACGAGCCTTCCCGACACCAACGCGACCACCCCGTGCCCGGTGACTTCCCTGCCAGACACAAATCTAACCACGACGCCGTGCCCCGTCACCTCTCTGCCCGACACTGAAGCGTCGACGCCGTGCCCGGTCACATCGCTCCCCGATACGGAGACCGCCACGCCTTGCCCCGTCACCTTCCTGCCGGACATGCTGACCAGCACGCCTTGTCCTGTGACGTCGCTTCCGGATACCGACACAACCACGCCTTGCCCCGTGACTTCTCTCCCCGACACGGAGACAACAACGCCGTGCCCGGCTACCTCGCTTCCGGACATGCCTGCCTCCACTCCAGTCACCACGCCTTGCCCTGTGACCTCGCTTCCGGACACCACCAAATCACCTTCGTCCCCCACGACACCTTGTCCCATAACTTCTCTTCCAGACTCGCAGACTACAGCGACGCCGTGCCCAGTGACGTCGCTGCCGGACACGACCAGCGCACCTACGACTCCTTCATCGACGACACCTTGCCCTGTGACTTCACTGCCGGACACGACCGATGCGCCCACCACGATTCCGTCTTCGAGCACTCCGTGCCCCGTAACTTCGCTACCAGACAGCACTGGTGTCCCGACGAGCACTCCTGCTGCCACTACGCCGTGCCCGGTGACCTCGCTGCCCGATCACGAGCAGCAATCGGCATAATGAGTCTGTAGCTGTTGTTACATGTAGCGCATCAGCAGGCTGTCACTTTTTATCTTCCATTTCGTTCGGAGATTGAATCCGTTTTACATCGTTCGCTTCGGGTCTTGTTGAGCCATGCTTCCTTGCTGATCGAGATCTTGTCCAACTAACAGGAAATCGACTCGTAGCACCGCTGGTGCTGCACCAGAGACAGTTTGACGCTGGCCGGCTCGGCAAGGTAACGAATGACCATTCGTCCTCACTCCATTCAATGACCTCCAGACTGGAGTCCACAGTGGACTGCGTTGCTCTTGTTGCAACCTGTCAGGATAGTTGTCCAGTGAAGCCGCAGTCACACCTGTCTCAACCGAAGAAACCTGATCTCGCAACAGTAACTCAATGCGCCCTGATCTCTGTACCGGTGCATACCGGTACCGGTACATGTAGAACAGAGTCTGTACACTGTACTCGGTGTATGTATCGTGGTGTGCGTCTGCTTCGGTGCTCGCGGTGGCTTTGCACTTCTGAGGCCTCGATTCGCCCAGTTTCTGGTGCCGTCAACCTGTTCAGGCAAGCTTTATGATGAAGCTCATCGTGCGAGGCAAGGATCCCTCGTGCCGCCTGTATCCGTCATGGAGCGTTGCCGCAGCGATGCAATTCCGCGTCTGGATACACTTTTCTACATGTACTATCGATTGGTGAGCTCATTGCCCATTTTCCTCTGCTGGAAAGAGAGAGTTTGGAATTTGGTCGCGGATCAGGTTTACAGGAATCACAGGATGAAGGTTAGCACGACGCTCCTGGCCGCGGCGCTGGCCGTCGCTGCTGCCGTGGTGTCGGCCGACACGGACGTCTCAGTTTGCAGGGACGCCACTTACAAGCTGGCAGACTCGCGCGGCGCCATTTGCTCTGGCGCGGGCGACGCCCCTGCAGGAACAGCTTGCCCGCTCAAAGGCGACGTGGCAGCGGCCGACTGCCACTCGTACTTGCCGTCATATGACGGATCTCAGTGTGTAGCACAGGAAAGCGCCGAGTGCAGCATCGTGAACGGCAATACGTGGGGGTGCGTGTTCCCGTCCGTTGGCTGCACTGGCAGCAGCTCGTCGAACGCGACCACTCCATGTCCTGTGACGAGCCTACCAGACACCAACGCGACTACGCCGTGCCCAGTGACTTCACTACCAGATACGCCTTGCCCCGTGACTTCACTACCAGACACGCCTTGCCCCGTGGCTTCATTACCAGACACGCCTTGCCCCGTGACATCGTTACCGGATACAGAGACAACACCGTGCCCAGTAACCTCGCTACCAGATATCGAGACGACGACGCCTTGCCCCGTGACCTCGCTGCCAGATACCGGTGCTTCGGAAGCCTCGGTAACGACGCCTTGCCCCGTGACCTCGCTTCCCGATACCGGAGCTTCTGAAGCCTCGGTAACGACGCCTTGCCCCGTGACCTCGCTGCCAGATACTGGTGCCTCGGAAGCCTCGGTGGCGACGCCTTGCCCAGTGACTTCCCTCCCGGATACCGAAGTTACCCCATGCCCAGTGACTTCACTCCCCGACACAGGGATCCCCGCTACAGGTACGACTACTACGCCGTGCCCTGTAACGTCTCTTCCCGACACACATGGTTCGGTACCTCCTAGTTCGGCACCCACCCCGTGTCCCGTAACATCCTTGCCCGATTCAAGTGCCTCCGAAGAAAGGTCACTGACTCCATCGACTACTCCTTGCCCGGTGACTGCGTTGCCTGACACGGACGCTCCGACCACGACCCCAGCAGCAACTACTCCTTGCCCGGTAACCTCGCTGCCTGACACGGACGCTCCGACCCCAGCGGCAACTACTCCTTGCCCGGTAACCTCGCTGCCTGACACGGACGCTCCTACCCCAGCGGCAACTACTCCTTGCCCGGTAACCTCGCTGCCTGACACGGACGCTCCTACCCCAGCGGCAACTACACCTTGCCCGGTGACTGCGTTGCCTGACACGGACGCTCCGACCCCAGCAGCAACTACTCCTTGCCCGGTAACCTCGCTGCCTGACACGGACGCTCCTACCCCAGCGGCAACTACACCTTGCCCGGTAACTTCGTTGCCTGACACGGACGCTCCGACCCCAGCAGCAACTACTCCTTGCCCGGTAACCTCGCTGCCTGACACGGACGCTCCTACATCAGCCACAATGACTGTGCCGACGGCTCAGCCCGCTCTGACAACACCCACGCCTTCATCCGACAGCTCGTTCTGCAGCAAGTTCCAAAGCAAATTCTTCTGCAAGGCCATGTTCCTTTCATGCACATGGGATTCTGATTCAAGCGTATGCGTGCACAAGTAAAACCGATAGAGGAGAAATTTGTTTCTACAGTCTAACGAACAACAACACATGCATTTATAAGTGTTTATCCCATTCACTTTGTTGGAGCAATCACCAGTAACGGTTTGCTTCTTGTGGTCTGTTTGCACATCTATACCCGAGTGACGGACGTTGTCAATGGAATCCTAGTTAAACTACCATAGGAGCTCGCCGATCGTGACTGGTTTTGCTCATAGCTTCCAGTACCTCCGCAGCAGCCTGGGTCTGTTCCTCCTCCTGGCGAGACTCGTCCGTGTTGCAATGAGTAAAGCGCCACCTGAGCGGCGCTGAGCGCGGAGCCGATGGCGTAAGTGTGAGCACGAAGTACTCACCGTCAAAGCTGAAGGTGATCCAGAGCAGCCCGTGCAACAGATTAACGACACAGTGAAATGGGCCGAAGTCGTCAAAGCAACGTCAGAATAAGCAACTTCAGGCAACGTCAATTATTACGCAACTTCAGCAAGTCGGATATATTACGGCAAAATAAGCAACGTCGGGTAAATTACGTCGGAATTTGAAATTCTAAACTAGTACACCCAAATTGTGTACCCTACTACGGTGCACCAAATTCAGATTAAAGGATATGCTATTTGGAGTGAGGTAAATTGCTTACCAATTCCTCCCGAAACAGGTCGTCCTCAATTACTGGGGGGGGGGGGGGGCTACAACGCATTGAAGGTAGCAACACCAATATTTCCTGAGAAGCAATTCTATCTACACCTTTGCCAGGTCAAGATGGTGCTACTCCACTTCAAAGTGGTGAAGTAACTTAACCTTTTTTTAAATTATTTTCAACTTTTACATTAGAATTTATGTCACTTCACAAATATGATGAGTAAACGAGCTCCGTACTTCAAAGTGGTTTATTCGCAGTTCAAAGCGGATCAACCCCCGTGAGCTCACTTCATTGCCATTTCTCGCTCTCTCTTATCAATCTTCTTCCTAGCCCCCAACCAAACCCAGCCCCTACCTACCCCAAGATGCCCAGAGCCCCGCACCCGCATTTGCCTGAGCTCATGCCACCGCGCCGGCGGTGAATGGATGCTTGTGGCCGCCCACAACGGCAACGCCGCCACCACAGCACGTCGAATTGTGGAAGCAAACGGAAGCACGCGTCACTGAGCGAGCCGACTTGGTACTTGTACGGCTGGCTCCGTCCTCTCCAATATGTAACCCCATTGAAGGTACGCAGTATACTGTATAGCAATATTTTTTTAAAGGCCTACTAACCGACTTTTGAGCTGGTGCTACATGGTGTTTCAATGTTCTCAAGGCCAAGATCAGGGCCGACCTTGCCTTGTACCGTGAAGAGCTGGTTGTGGAGCATCCTCGCGGGATAGTTGCGGCTGCTCGGATGGAGATAGTGGAGCGCGTGGCGAGGCGCCGCATCGGATGTATCGACTTGCGCCTTGCTAACAGGCATTGCCAGCATGTCGTTGCTGCCGCGGAGCGCATGGGGACATGCAGTACGGCACCTAGCTGCAGATCAGCCTGAGGGGGCATTTTGGTCCGCGTTTTCGCCACTTTGAATTTCCTTTTTAGTTTAACTTTTTGGTAATCAGATTTTTGTTTTCATATTATAACAAAATCAAGTTTGAAGTGGAGTAGCACCAACTTGACCTGTCAAAGGTGTAGCTTGTCCGGCGTTGCCACCAGGGAGTCCCACAGGCAAAAATATTTTGCTCCTCCGGACCACGGTTATATGTACACTTATGATACTTCCTTATTTTCTTGCACAATGATAACCGCGCTAAACATCGCATTTGTACATCTACCACTTTATTAAATTTTAATATTATTCTATTTGACACCAGTACTGTACAGTCTTCTTCGTTACTCTCCACAACTTCTAGAGCTTCTGCTACTTCTTCAACATCTGCAGCTTCTGCAACTTCAGCAGCGTCGGTTATATTTTACTGAAGTGCATGCAAAAATCTGGTGAGCCGTGGGTTGTTTGGGCCGGTCAATTGGCGCGTCTGGACCGATTCGTACCGTCAAGCTCATTCAGCAATTTCTAAAGAAGCACACAAACTTTCCAGACGTTGCGCAACGCGACAGGAGAATTATAGCGACTTTGGCTCATGACAAGCCATGGAAAGCCGAAGGACCGTACGTTGCTCTCCTATTGACTAAATTATTAAGTAATTAACATTTTATTTTAGGAGGACGAGAACCTGCGAAAAGCAATGACAGTGTCAAGAAAAAACGTAAGCTAACTGACTCAACGCCATGCTGCATCGTGATAAATACTGACGTCGATATTGAAGAGAGGGTGCACGGTAAGACCACGGGTAAGGCGAGCGCGGCCACTGGAGACGAGGGTTGCGGCTCCCAGGACGAGGACGAGGATTACAACCCTGACGGTCCCAATTACGGGACCGCTGATTCCAGCTCTGACGCCAGCGACTTCAACGGCGACAAGGGGAACCCACCCAGCACGCGAGTAAGCCCTACAGTGATTTGACATGATCTGACGTCGCTTGCTAATGTTTTATTGTACTGAATTAGGAAGCTTTTTTCCTGTCCCTCCTCCGCTTCGCAAGCTCGTATCATTGATTAAGAATTTGGAGTTCAGTTCATGGGACGAATTCGAACGGTTCAGGGAGTGCTACGAAAAGGAGGCTTTTGTGTGTAGTCGGATTCGAGAATCGCGTACGGTACAATGGTGGAACACTAAGCATCCCCATCGCGCATTGCCCATTTTCCTTCGAGTATGCATTTTGGCGGTATGCCTGCACGCTTGGTTACAAGCAGAAATCACGAGGAAGTGGGAAGCGGACAGTACGAACAGAGCGATTTCAAGGACGTGCAGCAGAATTCCGAGCTGTACTCGCTCTTTCTGCAATTGATGAAAGGCGTTGGGTTTTGTGAATTCACAATGAGGTGCAAGTTGTTTGTCCTAAAAAGGTTGTATAAAGTTTTCTAATTTATTTGAATGTACTGGATAGATGCGGTGTCATAACCATAACCTCACCAAACCGATGTATGTAGCTTTAAAGCGCTGCAAGGATCTGATCGATGACAGCCTAATAGAGCAGCTAAAGGCGTTTGTGGAAACGAACACAAGCACGAAGTAGATGACAGACTACATGTCTCGAAAAACTGGTAATCGCACATACGTTTGTGAAGTGGATTTCAATTGCTGATCTCGCGTGCCTTGTTCCAGGTCTGCCGTTTACATCTCAGCACATCAGAAACCTAATCAACAGCCAGCTTGGTGGCGTAGGTACATAGGACAGAGTGAAAGTTGTTATCGCCGAGTTCGCTCAATTTCAAGGGAATCACTGTCTCTAGGTTCAGGACGACTGGGGGCTGACCGTTGGGATCGTTTTTCAAAGCGCCGCGCAAAAAGGAATTTTCAAGAGATGGGGAGAAAATCCTGTGCTTGATTGGACGCACAACACAAACAACATCGGGTTTTACCTTGGTAAGAGAAGACGTTGCGCAACTATCTTCGTTTTTTTTCAAACTGTGGAATACGATGTAGGGAGTCTGGTCACGACGATCGCAAACAGGCGTGGTATTTCTGCTGTTAATTGTCTTTGCATGATTTAGCAGAAATAAACGCTGCAGGTTGTTCTTCGCAATTTTAAGAAACACAATCCATCGTGAACTGGCGTGGAGTCGATCGTTATCGATAAGGATTTTACGGAGATTGCAGCGCTGCAAGTGGAATTTCCAGATACAACGGTACGTACAAGCCTTTTCATAGCTTGTGAGGTCGAGCTGAGCTAATTATATGCATTGTTAGATTTTTCTATGTCAGTCTCATGTGCTCCGATACATAAGACTATTTTGTGTCTTGTACTAAGAAAAATTAGGTCGAGAATCTGTTTCGGTCTCTGCTGTATGCGTCGTCACGACAACGCTATCTCGCTCGAAAGATGGTGTTTGAGAGTAGAGTACAGCAGATCAACCCTGGCTTTCTGGAACATTTTCGCCGCTGTATGGACACTTGTAGTGATCGTTGGAGTAACTATGGTCGTCGTCGTCCATTCTCGGCAGGAACACACAGCGACAAATCGAATTGAGGCGAGCTGGAGCCAATTTAAGCAACTCCTGGTCAAGAAGTCCACTATTTATAAGGGCTTGCAAGTCGTGGCTCAGCAGCAGGCGTGCGTGCTTCGTGCTTTTACTACTAGTATCGATGGGTATCTGGTGCGCTCCCCTACTGTGGTTGGATGCCGCCCGACCCTTGCAGCTTTGACTGGAGTACTTAGTTCGTATTGTTTCCCGCGGGTGAGATGTCAATGGAACTATTATATCTCGTACGGAGCGAGTTGGCGATGGCATTGCTCGGCGACGCTCACTGGAGACTTGTATAACCCACTTTTTCGTCTGGAACAATCATTGAGGTTGTGTGGAGAGATGGCGCTATGTGCATGCGCAACTGTCTTTTATAGGTGTCAACACGTCTTCCATGCCAACACCTTTTCAGTGTTATGATTAAGTGTCGCGACATCCTCGTCTTTGACGCTTTGCAGCTTTTCACAAGGCGATCAATGCCGAGGTCATCCTCGATAGAGCCTGTAGTAGCTGCGACTCTTCAGCATTTCTCTGAGGTTCGCGATGCGAAGTTTGTGGATAGCAAGGCCTCGACGGCGCCATATCGTTTAGGAGCAGCGAAGAGACGCGTTGGATACGCGAAAGTAAAACGAGAAGGGCATTGCGACAAAGCTGTTCTGTCAGACTGCGAGAAGTTTAATGTTGTTCAAGCAGGTTTTTCTTGCTTTTTAGTGCTATGCAGAGACTGCCGTCCCACGAGTTATACCCGCGGCTTTCTGAACTACGGTCGCCTCTCGCTGATTTCAAACGTAAATGGAATTCGGATGGCACAAATCCGCCCGAAGAAAATGATATTGCTGGAGACCTTGATTGCCAAGTCAACAGTGGATGCAACAATGAGATTGGCATGGACGACGCGCCGTACTACGGTGTCGTCGAACAAGAGTCTGACAAAGCCTCGTCACATATCCTTATTCTGCCTCAACAAGAACTTATTGTCGATGACCTCCAGAAAATCCAGGGCCATCCGGGTGACGATTCTACGGCTGGTCTCGATAGATGCTGCGTTGGCGATTCATCACAGATCAGTCAGTCTGACCTCATCCTTTCCGAAGCATCCCAGGAGCTTTTGATAAACGCGAAGGAGGCCGGTGGAGACGGTAAGGTGGTGTATGCAGCCGACGTTGCGCAACGTGCACAATGTTCAAGCGGAGATGGAGTCTCTAGTGACGCCGTCGCTTCGAAAAAATAGGGTGTTGATGTTATTAGTCTGCCAAAGCCCCCGGTGGCAACATCAAGAGGTGGCAAGAAACGAGCCCGTCTGGAATCATATATGGCAGCTGTGAGTGACCCATCCGCCCCGACGACCTCCTGGCATGGACAATAGCATTTCCGGACTTGAATTGCGTCCGCGAGATTATCGATCTTTTCTCAGTATGTTTCGGTCAAATGCTTCTCCGAAAGCGAACCGCACTGTGCTCCTGAAAGAAGCAGCTCCGTCTGATTTCGTCTATAATTTGCTTGTTCCTCAACACATTCAAGCGTCGCTAGTAAGTGAGTTGATTCAATGGGTCGCCGATAACGATTTCGTTGTCTGCGTCGAAGATGAAAAAACGGATTCGTTTTCAGTGGCACTTTATTCGGAGAACAAGGATCGGCTCTTTTCAATGTAAGTAGCCCGGTGATGCTGCTGTATCCTGCTTACTCCACTCACTGTTTCTTTTTAATCTTTTTACCCCCTTGTCTAAAACGTTCACCGGGCTTGTGTGCGACATATATACCGCTCGAGAGCCCATAGACAGCTATAAGGAAGACCTCGCCTGAGATGAGAGGGACGGGACACGTGAAGCGAGCACCTGTCACCCGTTCTTGCCTCCTTCGACGCGGTCGCTAACGGATACGGCTCACGAAGTTGCGCAACGTCTTGCTGAGGCTTGGCTATTGCGAACATTCACATTCATAGCCGGAATTACAGGATCTAATGGCAGAACAAAACTTCGTGTTATACTTGGGTTTTTCGCTGGAAAAACACGTCTGAATGATGTCGCCATGCATTGCATGCTTCAACGTATCTGTTCCGGCATCTTGAAGTCGTATGCTGTGGATTCTATAAATGTGATTGATCGGAGATGAACTTCCAAAGTTACCCACTATCAAGGTAGAGTCACGTTGTTGTCCCTGTCTACATGAAGGCTTTGGAGCACTGGATGGTCCAAATTGTAGAGCTTCCACCTATGTCCCAGCACAACTAACTCGAAAATGTCGGGCTGGTACGGTACGATCCTCTTGGGTTAGGGCACAATGATAGTTTCTTCGAGGAGACATGGACATGTTTTACTCTACCACTGCTGAAAGTCTGGGCTTGACTTTGCTGTCAACAGTTCCCAAAATGGCACCAGACCAACAAAACACGACAAAGACGGAACAACTCAGAGGAAAGACCGTTTGGATAAAGAGCTCAATGATCTTGTCTTGAAGATGAGATGGTTACCGCATCCAGCTCAAACCGACGCTGCCAGCTGTGGAGGTTTTTGTCTGGGGCAGACGAATAGCTACCTTACCGGTAGTAGGATATTCAAGCAAAATAAGAAGATATCTGCAAACGATATGGAGATCGTGCGCCTCTGTATCATGCGGGAACTTATGTGCAATGCTGACGGTGTTGAAGATGCTACAGCAGACATGGACAACTGGCGCAAGGTGCAGAATGTCAACAAGTCCATTCACAGCTGCAGAGACTAGTGAAGCGATTCTTTAGCTTTACTAGTCACTACAAGCATACAAGCTAGATCATTATTATTCTTAGTGTAAGCTCGCTGATTGTGAAAATTTGTTCTAGAGGAGGGCTTCCTTACTTCAAGAGAACTTGTGCATGGCCAGTATTTATCTGTATGTTGCGTACGTTGCGCCATTGTCGTCATTAATTCTAGGAGAAGACGTTGAGCAGACGCTATCCACGTTGCACACGTTGCAGATAAGCTCGTGACTTTGACATTGCTTCAGCGAGAGCCGAAATGGGCAGCGACTCCGCCGGCTTGGTTTGGGCCACATGCATCATGGTGTCTAGCGGTAATGCGCACAGACAAATATTGTCAGAGATACACATGAGTCCAAGTGTACAGTAGTAATCACCTATTCGCGAGACTGGCTGGTGAGCGTCACCGTGACACCGTCCCGCTGATGATCACGAACGACATGCACAATGAGATAACGAAGCCAGCCTTGGTAACGAGGCGACGCACCGCCGGCCGATTCGGACTCCAGCGATAGTAGATGGCGGTGACGCCCACGAATGTGTGGCGAAGTGGGAACATGTTATTCTACTCCCAGGTTCTCCTGTGCTACACGATCTCTAGGTCCACTTCAGTCCATAGATCTAGGTCCAGAGCAGCTGCTCGACGCTCCACGCACGTCTGATCACATCTCGGCCGCTGCACCAGCTGCTCCCAACAGGTCCAGTAACGTGAATCAGAGCTTGCAATTCCTTGTATATATGAATATAGGTGTTTTCGATTATGGCTATTTATCGTAACAAAGGCCATGGGCTGTCAGCCGGAAAGACCTTCTCTTTAAGCACGCTGTGTAATTCAACGCCTTGATACCCTCTCCTCGTTTCCCTATACAATGAAACCCTGTACAACCATCACGGCCAAAAGAGGCATCCTCTTACCACGAATAAAAGGTATTGTCACGTGAGCAGCGGTATTTCTTGCGGGTCATTCTTAACGGCGATGAACAGACCTAAGTAGTAATGAATCACACACAGTTTTTATTAAGATAACATACATAGTACATAACATTAACCCACGAGACTTTACCTTCATTTCTTTGACGTTTCGTCGATGAAGACGCGTTGGTATGGACCGTTGTAATGGTAGGAGTTGGGCAACATACTCACGGCGCTTCCTTTTCAGATTGAAGTCGAATCCAAGCGCTCCACCGATAGTTGGGCCTGACGGATTGATAGTGATTGTGTAGCGAGCTCGAAGCTCTAATCGTAGCTCTTCAAAATATAGCCAGGGATGACCTTGCACATACTGACGCACAAACGCGCACACCTTCCTTGGCCATCGAAACGTCTTGATGGTGGACTCGTTATTCAGAACGTTTCGGTTGAGCGATATCGTTTAAACCAGCGACATAAGCTACGCTAGGATAGCCGCAAGACACTAGCCACCATCGCTGCATATATTACGTAGTCGCGTATCATATTGTCAAGCTTCATGTCAATGAACATGTTGGAGGCACTCAAGACGTTAGACCCTAAAGTTTGCTCGTGCTGTAAAGTCGAAGCTGGACGAATATGCAGAAACAATTAACACGAAAGAAGTACGGATCGCGGCAGTGCTTGACCCGCGGGCTAAACAGCATCTTAGAGAATTGGTGGAGGGTGTAGAGCAAGTTGAGATGGAATCCAGGCCTATTTTTATGAGCACTATCCGTAGAAGTTTCCGGTTCAGCAACATCAATTACAAGGACCACCGTCTTCAAAAAGAAGAAGGGAAAGACACTACAAATTGCTCTTGCTCACAGCAAAATACAGATTCCACGATTGTCACCCCACGATAGATATGTAGCTGATGATTGGATAGCAGTAGTCAAAACGATAGGGAAACATGTCGCGTAAGGATGATTCATTTATGAAGTAAATCGACTAATGGATGGCAGCAGACGGAAAAAGCGAGATGACCGATAGTACTGGCGTGTGTGCTTGGTTTCGTGTCACCGGGGACATCTTTCCTCGAGCCAATTTATGGCTCAGGATTTGTTGGGTATTACTGCAATGTCGGTGCCAAGCGAGATTGCTCTTTCGACTGCTGGCGTTTTTCTGAGCAGCCGTCGTGCTCGCTTGGAACGTGGCGCAGTAAAAGCCATCTCTAAGAGCTGAAGTCATTTAACAAGCTTAACCGTCCTCCTTACCCAAGATTATTCTCAGTCAGTTCATTTAACCGGCTCTAAAGCTCCCGCTTAGCGTAGTTGTGCACCGGATTCCGGAACTTCCGTGTGCGGGCGGCGCTAAAGTCGCGATGGCCATGCTGCCTTGATTATTAATAAAAGCTGACGAATGCACTGAATTTCTGTACTCGTGACACTGAATTCGTCGATTCGCTTTACTCACTGAACTCGCTGTATTTGCTGAGCTCGCTAATTCACTGAATTAGCTGAGCCGGAGGTCGATAATGAGCAACGTGATACTGTAATCAATATCATTTATTTACCACACCTTGTTGTACTGACAAGCGCCTCAAGTATGTGGGTATCCACGGTACTGTGAATACATCATACCGACGGTCATAGACTCGTAGATAAAGGCAACATCGAACAGCGAGTCCTAGTCCCACGGGCACGACCATCAAATATAACCGTCCATCTTGGCCACTCTCCACTCTTGACGGCATCTTGCACCTGTCTTTTTATGACGATTCAATGTTTCATCTTTCGCTTTTTGATACCGGCTACGCGATGACCTTAAGCTACTTCAGTATACATCACCAGCTATCATCTATTAGTAGCTTACAGCGCTTAAAAACTGTACCACGTGTGGTACAATCCCTGCACGCGTAGTACACGTGCGGGTAGATTAATTAATGCACAAATTAAGAGAAACTCTTAAAATTTCAAGGCAATGAATGAAGCAGAGAATCTATTGTTTCTCGCAGTAATTAATCTACACAATATTGTGTCAAGAGCACCGAGAATTTCTCTATATACTAAACATTCTCCAATTAGCTCAAACAAACGCTGATCCATTATTAATGTGCTTGAAAAATACAGATTTTACCATATAATTACTCGCGAAGTTCTCCGTTTTGACTCCAATCTGGATGCTTTGTTCTACACCTTTGCCAATTCAAAGTGGCCGTAGTGTCGTTCAAAGTGGTGTGAAGTAAAAAAATTATTTCATATTTATTTTTAAAATTTTGTCTTTAGATCAAAGTGGCAGGAGTCCAGAGCAAAGTGGTGGCTGTGAAAGCCTCACCCAGAGCACACTACAAAACCAACATTACAACCAAATCAGCAGGCAAGATGCCAACCGAGCCGAAGCATACGGTGGTGGCGCGATCGCGCGTCCTTGATGCCTACAAACAGGGCCACGATTGGCTGCTGGTTGCCTTTCACAACGGGATCCCTGCCACTACTGTTCGTCGTATTGTGGCTAGGGGATCCCCGGAGGTGAAGGTGAGAGGAGGAGCGCAACCCAATTGAAGGTACGTTTCCGTCTTGTTATTGTTTGTATTCATGCTAAAATGGTACTGTCATGTATTTTACTGTAATTTATTGTAGGTTGCTTTGGCGTGCTAAAGCTAACATAAAAAGCTTCCTTGCTCTGAGCCACGACGAGATGCTCAGCGCTCCTCGCGGCCAGATGAGCGAGAGTCGAATGCAGCTACTGGAGAAGGCTGCTGACCATTGCATGCCGTGTATGACAGTCAGGCTGGTCAACAGAATGGCGCGTCACTGTGCGCATGCAGTCGCCGCTGCGAAGAAAAGCGAGCCAATGGAGTACAGAAAGTAATCCGTTTTGAGCTGGACAAACACCACTTTCCTCTGGATTAAAAATAACAATAGACTTTTATTGTGATTTTTTTTTTACATTTTTTACTTTTTGACAGTAACCACTTTGAACTGCACTACGGCCACTTTGAATTGGCAAAGGTGTAGAAGCAAATACAAGTGTCCCCGCATGCGATCAGCCCGACTTACCTTTCCCTAAGCTAGCATGCTTATTTTAATCTTCCATGCCTTCAACAGCTTCATAGAATACATTAAAAAGACTTAATTGCTTATCTTAACCCACGCTTTGTACACAAGTGAATACCACCAGTCCATTTCTCATATAATATTGAACACGCTCTACTAAAGCACTACTGACGGGGTTTCCGCTTCAAAACTGCTCATTTTCATATTTAGGCAATATTTGTGATCCTACAGTAAATTTTGAAAATTTACAGATAGCAAAGCACATTCTTGGAAAATGCTGGGTTTCGCTTTGTGATTTCCTAAATCAAGCCCTCTAGACACGGTTTCGATATCCTCTGTGTCCCCGAGCTCTTCCGACTCTTTTTCATCAAGTTCTTTGAAGAGTGTTCACGATACCGAGGCTTCTTCAACATAAGATGTTATTTATATGATATATTATATTAGCGAGGGTTTTGACTCTAGCAGCGACGAATCTTCTGAGGATAGCAAGTGCTCAATTGGTTTGGTCGACATCGCTTCAGGGGATAGTTTAAGGGATGTAGTGCCTAGACGCCGTGGGTGAATCCATCTTTGGCGTACAAACGCCGAGTAAGCAGCTTTGAAAGAGTATAGGGAGTTACAGCCCTCGCACAGCATTAACAAAAGCAACCTAGTTGCCTGTACGCTCCTACCTGAAACCAGCTACCAGCTAGCTCGGGTAACGCACAATTTGAGATCCCAGCTAACCATTTCCAAGTCTCAAATGTGTGGGGACAATGGCGGGAAATGCCCATGACGCTATAAGCTCAACATTAGCTAGTCATCAGAGATTTGCACTGTGTCGAAACAAGGCCAGCACATAATGTGAGCCCCCAGTGTGTCCAAACAAAATGTGTCTACAGAAGTAAAGCAACTCATAACAGAAAGGTTGAGGAGTCGGGAAATACGTCAGCGGCTTGACTACATGCACTTATAGTGGCAATGGTGCCTAATCAGCAAATGGTCAGGCCAGCCCCGAGGGAACGACATGGTGTCGACTATGTTAAGAATCGGAGAAGTGCAAATTCTCATAATTCTATGGATGGCATTGTACAACTGTGCGAAGGTCGACTTAACGATCAACTTGATTTTCAGTACAGCACTAGACCCGCTAGAGATTATGCTTTTAAGTGATTCACGTCAGGATGGAAAGAAGTTGGGCTCCCATCTTGACGACGGTTCAATATCGCAGCCCTTCCGCATTGAATTGATATGCAGCAAAATGATAGAAGACTATGTTACAGGAAAGATCCGACCTGATTGCTGTAATGTTGTACATCTCGATGGATGGTGGTTCACGGCTATCCTGTATACGCGATTGGATACTCCGACAGACACCAACTTATTTTCGTTCGTGTACTTCTGTACCTATCAGCGCCGTTTTTTAGACGTAGATTGGTGCCTCCGGAATTTGAAACGTGTCCGCGATGTCTTGAATGCCAATTTCGAGCCGCGATTTAGGATAGCTCACGCCTGTCTTGCACAATACAATTCCTGTGCCGAGTACTTACCACACACTAGGATTTTGATGTGCTGGTTTCATGACACATTAAACACCCATCGACACGCTACACAAAAACGGATCCCGAAGAATGAGACGCGTGAGATCTTCAATGAAATTTACGATATACATTTTTGCCTCAGAAGAGCAGTTTCCTACGAAAAAATCATGAATTTGCTAGGTGGAACGATTTACCACGTCGAAGCCCAATTAGCTCTTTTGCGCGACACATACAGACGAAGACACTTTAATATGACACATTAGGTTTTTCGTTAACTATACTTGCAAATCCAAAATATTTTTATCCAATCAAGCAAAAGATTTTTTTACAGTCCAGACTTCTCCCAGGCTCGCTTAATGCAGCGCTCGTCAATAGCTGCCCAAGCTGTCACTACGCGATCTACAAGCAGTTTTCTCTTCTCGTCCGCAGACATGCGCTTGAGCGCTAGCAGTCTCTCTCTAAGAGGCAACGTCACATTACTCTGGATGGAGGCTAAGTCGTAGGATAGCGTCAGAGACCGTAGCTTCTTCTTGAATGGCCCCATGACACCCACGTCCAGAGGCTGTAGCACAGCAGTCGTATTCGCAGGCAGGGCCACGAGCTCGGTCCCCCACGAAGCAAATGCTTCCTGCGCGTCCTTAGTCACGTGGCACTTCAAGTTGTCAACGTAGATAACTAAGGGATCTGGAAATTCGTCACTTACAAACTCTGCCCACTGACCGTTGATAAACGTCTCGATCCAAACCCTTGAATCCATCCAGCCGTTTTGCTGGACGGTTACAGCGACTTGATTTGAGTATGCAGCCATGTCGCGTTCAATTGTGCCCCCTGGCTGGCCGCGAAATATTATCAATGGTTTTTGCTTTCTTCCAGCCGCCGAAACTGTTAGCAGCACGCTCGCACGATCTGAACGGCGGCGTCCTTTCACTCGAGCGGACTTGCTCTGCCCGCGCTCAGCCAGTATAACGCCGGGGTCTTCTTCGTAGTAGACTGCAGTTTCATCAGCGTTGTAGATGCATTCACGCAGGTAGGCCTGGCTGACAACCCGGCCAACCTCCGCAGCAAAACGTTGCTGCTCTTCAAGAAGCTGTCGCGTCGATATGATAGTTTTAGTGGATCGCCGAAACAAAAATCCTCGGCTAAGCGCAACACGACGGATTGCACGCCGCAGACTGTCTTCCTGGCGCGTCAACAAGTAGTTTGACGCCCATGCAGTGTATTCTTCTTTAACAAAGGCAACGCAGTGGTTAGTCTTTAGTGCAAAGTCCTCACGACGCATGTTTCTGATCCACTGAATGAGCTCATCTGCGTACGGGAAGACGCAATGACGACCTTGCCCCCCCCAGAGTGCTTTTAGAGCTCTTTTTGTTCGCACATGCCGCTCTAAGACTAGCCTCATTCCTAATCCACGCGTACACAGCTGTACGAGTGTCAACACCGTGAGCATCGGCCACTGCAGCTACTTTGCCGCCAGCTTTCACGGCGTCGACTACTTGAAGCTTCACTGCATTTGGATACGCACGACGACGACCCCTAGATGCATGATACAGCTGATTATTGTCTCCACTTCCAGTATCACTAGTGTCCTCGACGGCATCTTCCCCATCACTGGAACTTGTGTCATCATAGTCGCGAACGCTCCACAGGAGCATCCGCAGCTCCAGCTCTTCCATTGCGCGCAGCGACGTAAGTGAACCGAACAGAGCCACATATTTACTAATGACTTTTCATTGGCTGAAATCAATAACAAAAAAACCTGGTGTCACTCATTTGTGTCCGTCATATTAAAGTGTCTTCGTCTGTAACAAGGACATGGGTCAACTCGTTTCTGTTCTCAGAGTGGCAGTCCTTTTAAACACCGCCTGGGTACGCTAGGACCAATAATCATTAAGAGCAGTACCACCGGCGTCTGAAACTAGCCTGTCGAGGTGAAGAAGAAACCCCAGTGCAGCTTGTTGACAGTTTAAATGGCGAAGGCCTCGTATTTTAGAGGCGCGGGTTGATTTTTAGCACATCTCCAAAATGTTCAGAGCGCTTAGCTCAGCTCTAGGGACTTCTGTATGCACGCAGATGCTTAACTTTAGAGCGCCTACCCCGTGTGTTACCTCTTGCGGCTTTAGACGATTTCGAGAATTAGTTTCCGTACCCTCTCATATATCATCTTTCTCTATACGGCATGCTATTAGAAGTGCGAAAACAGAGCTGACCTAGTATCATTTCCGAATTGTCACCTTCGGGGATGCATAGTGTACTCTCGGCATTAGAGCCGGGTGGCGTCCTGAGCGCAGGAGCCGGCGCGCGGGAGACTTGAGCGAGGCCAAGAGAGCTTGTGGATCGAAATGTGCTGTCATGTCCAGCGGCTTTGCTCGTTTGAGGGTCTATACTTTTATGTATCGATGGTTGTACAAACGAGACGGAGCTCGGAAACTGGATACTGTGTCCAACGATAAGAACGACGAAGGGGGGGGGGGGGTCTCTCATCGACAGAAACAGGGTGTGTCGGAGTGTCAAGTACTCGACCCAAGCTCCACGGTCAAAAGTGTAAAAGCAATTTCTGCATTTGGAACTGTAAACATCGTGGTCTACTTCCGTTCACCTGTACATTGCGCTTACAAAACGAAGGTGTACACACAGCCTGTCTAGTACGAAAATTGGAGGTAGACAAATGAGGCGGATTTCACAGTTTCATTCTCAACAAATTCTGCAGAATTGGTGTATGCGACAGCGTATGCGTCTCTATCACAGGTCGTATATACCGGTACAATGGCTCAACATCTGTTATTTTTTCGATAAAAAGCGCTTGTTAAACGATATTAGCAGCTACGTTATCGTTGCGGTTTGGTAGGAGATCAACGATTATCAACCACATATCTTTGACCCAAAATGAATAGTGTGGTAGTCAAGTGCTCACCGAACAATAGCACCAATTATTTTCGGTCACCACATAGTGATAACGAACATTTCATGTTTTGGTGAGCTACAGTAGCTTTGCAGCCGTGACTGCAGAAGTAGCGCTCGTTGGTGTTTCAAAGTCTCACGCAAAGGAGTTGGAAATACTGCCTGGCAACGTGATATGCCATGGAAGCTGATGCCACAAGCCCGCCAGCATCACCAAGTACAGATACAGCGACACATCTAGGTCAGCTCTTGTCTCCTCTGTGCCCCCGCTTCACAGTCATGTCCAGTCCTCACTCCGATTTACAACCTTTTTGCGGGCACGTGGATCAGCACTAGTTCTTAGAACTACACCTCTTCCACACTATACAAGACTACGTACATTACGCACGCTGGCTCGAGTTCATGCAAAACCTCTTTTCAGAGCGTAGCGACAGACCAAGCACACTCTTTGCGCGATTGGTGCTCTTAAGCCTGAGAGGTGGGACTTCATTTTATTGGCTCCACATGAGCTTACTGAGTCGATCGAAAACGGACTTCTAAGGACGCTGTATATGTCTAGTGTGAGAGGTATAGCTGTAAGGCTACTTACTCGTCTGGGAGACGACTGGTGTGAAGCTGCACCTGGAGAAGTACCATATGGATGTGTTACTGAAACCAAAGCAGACAAGGGCAAAGGAAACGGCGATGCTTACAAAAAGGTGGCTCCAGAATGCGCACCGAATACTTCAAATCGGCAACGAAAGAATATTAAAACACAGGCCCAGAGGAATTATGCTGACGGTCTGCTAGCCAAGTGAGTTGCAGAGTTTATGCGGTCATTATCAATTGTGGAGGTCCCTGGGCTTTGTGAATTTTACGATTTGCCTCGTTTAAGCTAGTTTGTATCATACGAGACGTGCCTGGATCCATACAGCTGCAAAACAACGTCGTCCGGTATGCCGCTGAGATCAGAACGTCGTTGAAAGCGAGGATATGCTCCGGCTGTCTGTACATTCTGCCTCACTACCGATATCTGAACAAGCCGAAGAGCACTGAACTTTATAGCGCTTACGCCGCATTTTGTGGGCGCAGATTTTATGCTCTGCAATTGGACACTAGAAATAGAAGCCTTCCCAGGAATTCATGCTGGTGTTGCCATTGCAGCATATTTGAATAACATGCTGAAGCGATCGGAGTTAAGCCCTGCAATGTATATAAAAGGTTTTGCTCCGACATGGCGCTGCAAACGCGGTTCTGGGAAGCAGCTTTCTAGGTGTGAAGAACATGTCGTGCATTGTTCGTTCGCTGCGCTTGGAAGTTGGTGGGGCGCTTTCAGGGTTCAAGAAGCGCTCTGGATTGAGTGCAGCAGAGAGATCAGTAATTGCCGTTGCTGACCAAGCACTAAATTGATATTATCTGAGCCAGACAAAGAAGCTTTCGGTGATAACAAAGGTCAAGCCACTCAGCCAGAGCGGGTTGCGTCACTTACAGCGCTTGAGCAGTTTTATCCACACCATTATCGAAACGAAACGGGTCAGCTCGATCTGCATTGGTCCAGATTATGAAGCCGGCTCAAACGTTTCGCGTCACCGCCACCTATTTTCACATGTCGGCTAAGAAAACAAATCGGCTTGACAAAATTCAAACCAAACCTTGGAAACAGGCAGCACTTCACGTGGTTATTGGCCGCCTAACACACTGGAGCTCGTGTCAGGACATGGTTAGTCGTTTGACTGAACTGGAAGTTCCTCGAGATGATTTTATCACATATCTCGAGATGCCTGAAGTAACATTAAAGTTTAAATCACTCAATCAGGACAAATACTCAACCCCGAGAGAGTGGTTCCTGATCAAGTACTCGGTGGGGTTCCTTGATTCAATAGCTGCCGTGGTTAAAGTTCTCGAGGGTTGTAGCTATGCTACCTTAGCACTGGTTTTCCCATTGCTTCATCGAAAAAAAAACTTCTCAGCAGCCGGTCCATACAAGCTGCACTTGTCGGTCGCCAAGAGTTTAAAACTGAATCCATTGCAGCCATGAACAAAATACGCGAGGCGCTTCTTTGTCTCTGCACAGAGCGATTTAAGGAGATGGCAATTGAGGTGGTGTGGACATCGTTTCTCGATCCACCTTTTATAAGAGGAAGCGGCTTACCCAGAGCGAAGTTTGGCTTACCAGGGAGTGTTTACTCAATGATGCAGCGCTGGAATCTCGCAGCTCTCCTGCACACATGATAACATCACAGCATTATTCCCTGGGATGCTGTTCCACGTAGATCCTGTGACGGGGTCACACAGCACCTTGCACAGAGGAAGTGCTTAAGGGTATTTACTACCCGAGTGTATGTTAGTCCACGTGTTCCCGGCCTCAGTGAGAACGGTTTGCTACTTGATCGAGTTGATGTAAGACTGATGTATTTATAAGTAAGGCTAGCTTGGATCCTACACAAACTAGAGGTTACCTATAGCGGTGCTAAGCTGTCATGCCCTAACTGGCTCCTAGAGCACCTGGTACCGTGTACCAGGTGCCCACAAGAGTGACGGGTCACTCTTTATGTAACATGGCGTACACTGGATTGTACCCCATTAACGATTCCCAGCCGAAGGTACTTATAGTATTTGAGACAGCGATATCGGCTCGGACGATGAAGAGACAGTACCACATATTGGCACTGATCCTACCGTTGAGTGGCTTCGTGTCTCATGTAGTATCGAATTTGCAGCGTATCTTGCAGATGCAAAAAAAGCTAGACAAGACCCGCAACTGTGGTGGTCAAGCAACGGTCACAACTTCCCATTGCTCAAGTTGCTAGCAAGAAAGTAGCTCGGTTGCTTGGCTACATCAGTATTACCAGAACGGGGGTTTTCAACAGCAGGTAACACAGTCACATCTAAGCGAATAGCGAATTTGTGCGCGGCTGCCGGTTGAGACGGGGCCTTTATCAGGTCGCGTTTAATCTGACTAGAAGAATTAAACAGCATGCATGTATATAAGAACGTAAACACGTTTGCTTAATGAAATGAGATATTATGACGTACATTCAGCCATTTGCGTAGGTAAAGGACAGCTTTGTCCTTGCTTACAAAGTTTGGGAAGTCGTTTTCATTCTGGTCCGAAGCCGTAAAACGTTCCTCCGCGGAGAAAAAGAGTCAAATAACATCTTTCGACATGTCGTACAACTTCTTAGACGAGTGTTGCTTGACCGCCGATGGATCTACTCCTCTAAATAATTTATGGTCGTTCATCATTTCATTTCGCTCATGATCGAGAGGGAACCATCTTAACGAACGCGGCTTGCACATCCTGCCAGAAGTCCTTTTTTTACACAGCGTCCTGTTATCTACGTCCGCTCTCGGTGCAGTGTTACCTAAAGCGGAAAAATAACGTAAAGTGCAGCCATAGCGCATTCGATATTGCTCGTCAGACAAACATCGCATTTTATGTGGTATAATAAACCTGATTGACTGAATCGCGTGGCGAACTTATCCGAAAAATAATATTTATCAGTCTGTACATACAATGCTTTGTACGGTCTGACACCGCATTCTTGCCTGTTGGCTGCTCACCATCCCTAATAGAAGGCCGTCGTATGCCTGCTTCGCAGCGTCATGACGCAAAAGTATTGAAATACGCTTACCCTTCCGCAACCCATTCTTTAGCTTGATGCTCCTCTTGGTACACTCTTTCCGAATCGCATCCGCTGACCAGCTCTCATATCCACCAGAGCAGATCGCGAATCCACTATGTCGCTGTCAACTGAGCTTTCCACCCCTTCTAGCAATCTATCTGTTAGGTTTTCGGACTGGATAGGGCTTTCTTGTCGCTGTTGCACTGTGTAGACATCTTGGTTTTGGGGATGGTTTCGTGCTAGTGCAGGCATTGTTGGTATAGGACTCAAATTCATGATTCTATCCATGTGGGATATAGGGCGTTAGTGCACCTTGAGTTGCCTCACCTCCTGGTGTCTGCATGTTATTGCTTTATATCCGGTGTTAGCTGGTCTGTAAGACCGTACAGCTCTCTTCTTTATCCTTACGTACCCAAAGATGCCTCCAGTCCATGAGCTTTGAGGTCGTCTCTTCAAGAGATATTTTCCACAAATGACAAGATCTATTATATACCAGCTGCTTAAGATGTACCCTTTTATGCGCTGCATAACCGTTCTCAACCGACGCGACCGCACGGAACAAAATCGTGCGAAGCGGTGCAGTGCAGTGCGAAGCGGTGCAGTGCAGTGCGAAGCGGTGCAGTGCAGTGCGGCCGGTTGAGAATGGGCCTTAGTCTTCATCTCTGAGAGCTATGATGGGCCAAAAATAAAAATAAACGATCAATCAGAGAATATTCACGTCCAGTAAGACTGAATGGTCTGAGTCGACAACAAGCTGATTGACGTCTTAAACTCAATTTCTTGAAGACTGCACTACCACACCAAGACCGCAGTTATCGAAAAAGTGCAGCCTGAAGCTGCAGTCTAAAAATTAGGTCACCAGGAATAATAAATGTTTCCTTATTTTCTTAGTCGCTGCACATGATTGATACTACTGACAAGCTCAATAAGTTTGTAGATAACTGTACGACAGTTCGCGCAAAGCTCCTACTGGTTTTTGCTGCTGTTTTACTCATATCCAGTTCTTGTTATTGATACAAGTCCATGTGCAAACGCCTTCGTTTATCCGCACGACGACGCGATCGCGCAGGCGCCTCAGCTCCGATTCAAGTACGACTTGTATGCTCGAAGCGGTCTGAGCAGACGCAGCGACCTGTGCCTTCTGTAGGCGCATCTCCTGTTGCAGGGCAGCGATCGCCGGGCTCTGGAATTATTCCAGAGCGACGACACGATCGTGCAGAGCGCGAGAGTCATGGTCAACCTGGGCTTCACCATACGGAGGGTATCTTCTGCATCGTCATCGCCACTGTGTGACGCGCACTGCTCGACGCGCTAAATTGTGGAGCGGATCGTGAACTATGAAATCCCGAAGACGAACCGAGATCAGGCTCTTCTTTGTATTTACTGGAGATGATTTCCTTTCCATCGAAATACATAGGGGACACGTAGTGTCCAGATGAAGGACGTTCCGGAAATGGTGAGGGCGTACGAGGCCCAAACCGAGTGCAGGCATAATGCCTGCACACGACATGCGAGTGCCACCAGCACGAGGCGCATCACGGTGCTCATGTTGAGCTCGGAGGTTGGTACGCGCACGGAAGTGTACCCGAGAGCATTGCGTTCAGAAAGGCGCACAGCCGCTTCGGGGTAGTGCGAACACGAAGTTTCAGGTGGAACTGCGCAAGAAATTCCCGCTTCCAAAAGTTTCGAAGCACTGGTGAGCCGCGACAATACACTCGAGGTACATTGTTGTTGAAGTTCAAAACAAATGCGCTCTAAGATTGACAAAGTACCACCCACTCGGGCACTTTGCTTTTGCGCGGAGTTCTCTTCGACGCATTCCATCAGAGAGTCCGATGAAGTCGTCGCGCCTTTGATTCGTTAACAGATCAAAGTATATGATGACAGCCTCAGCGTCATCGCTGATGGCGCTGCACACGTATAATCCTATCGGGCCCGATGGTGATGTCGCGCCGCGCGTACCGCAGGTGCAGTTCGCTGAGAAGAAGAAGGCACCGACACAGGTGACTGCCTCTTCTTCATTACGCGGACGCTTGTGATTCTGTCAACCTCGCATTGCTGGCGTCGGTGTAGAAAGGCCCCGAAGAAGTCTGTGTGTATGACAAAAAAATGCCGAAGAGCACGGACACTCAGTCACCCTGTCACCCAAATGTCTCTAACAGATAAAGCTGATGTTGTTCGATCGGTGCTATTCTTGCTAGTAGGACATTCTGATGTAGAAGCTAGCGTTCCGAGCAGTCTACGTGTACGTCAGAGCAGAGTCCGAGACGATCTGCATGAAGAAAGAGATGTTGCCCGAAAGCAATCGTCGATCAGGGCTTTCTTTAGAAAAAAACGACTGAGTAACACAGAGAAAAAGTTTTTATGATATCGAATTTGGCAGCTTTTAAGTTTTACGCATACTAAACAAGGGAACGAACTTGGTAGATACTTGGTGTATAATTTTTGATAAAATATTTATTTTCTCAGTGACTAATTTGGCAAGCGGGATCTGTAATAAAGATGTCCTACTACATATTAATACCAGTAAAATAGTTTGTATTTCAGGTTTGTGTCCGGTTTGGATGATACCGTACAAAAGAGCTCTCGGATTTGTAGCTGTAGTCTCTGTCCACAGTGTTTATGATTTTAACGGATTATGGTAATCCGACAAAAATCAAGAGTAGCATGTATTTTGCGATTTCCAGGATAATACCAGCTCGCCGAAACATGCAGCTTTATTCGGCTACGCTGTTAGCTATAATGGCAGCCCTCCTGTCTTGTATCGAAAATGCCGCGGTGTGTGGCTTGTCGAAAACAACGACTGCTAATTCACCAGCGAAATTCCGAATGTTGCCTGGTGATGAAGTTGGTATCTCGTCCAGTAGGTTACTAAGAGTCTCTATTGCAAATGACAAGAGAAGTGAAGACAGATTGATGAATGCTGTTATTGAAAAGCTGAAGAGTGTGGTGATGGCGGGGGCATCAAAGGTCCATGGGGATGTGGACTGGAAGTCCTTACTTACAGGGGAGCAATCGGCCGACGAAATTCTGAGTGTGTTTCAGCTAAAGGATGGCATAAAAACAGCTCTGTTCAGTCCTAGATTGAAGAGTTTGGAGCGCTACGTGAGAGAAGTGAACACGAGGAATCAAAACAGCCAAATGTCAGTGATTGGAGTATTCACACGACACTACGGAGATGACGAAGTGGCAAAAGCACTCGTGATTGCACAAAAGGATGCTCAGACAAAGGGTGCATTCAATACGATTCGTCAATTACGAAAAGACCAGCTATCGAATTGGTTGGCCAGCGAGAAATCTGTTGATGATGTTTTCACGCTGCTAAGACTTCGCGAGGATGGATACCAAGCTCTTGCGAGTCCGAAGATGGAGGTACTGGATGGCTACTTGAAACTTGTTATCCGCACTTATTCAGGCAAAGAAACGGTACTCCAGACTTTAACGAAGGGTTTTGGTGGAGAAGATAAACTGGCCAAGATATTGCTGCTCGCAAAAGACGATGCCAGTACAAGCGAACTGGCGGCAGCGCTGCAAAATGCGCTACTCAACAAGTGGATGGCAAGCAAAATGCAGCCTGAAAGCGTGCTGAAGAGACTTAGTGTGGGCAGCAGTTTGGAAGATACCCTATTCGGCCAAACCCTGCCCACATTAACCGCGTTCATCTCGAAGTACAACTCAAGGAACCCAAACAGCAAGGCATCATTGATTGGGACGATTTCCGCCCATTACGGGGATGATGTGGTGGCGAAGACACTCTTTAAATTTAGGTCTAATGATGCCACGAAAGACCTGGCTTCAAGTATGCAGATTCAGCAGTTCACCCAGTGGCTCACGAGCAAAAAATCAGCCGACGATGTTTTGAAGTTGCTAAAGATTAACTCCGATGAGTTTTTAGAGCAATTTAGCCCAAAGCTGGAGGTCTTGAGCGAATACATCACGGCTCTCAAGACTGTGAACCCCCGAGAGAACACTGATGTGTTCACGGTGGTCAGCAACAGCTTCGGTGGAGAAGGCGGACTGGCACGAACGATCGTTGCGATGATGGAGAAGCTAGAAATGTACAATGTGGACACTGCCACCTATCTTGGCACTGTGTACCAAAAGGCGCTGTTTAAGCGCTGGTTCAGGAGCGATATCGAGCCAGAAAGCATTTACGCGAAGTTCCTCAAGGTGGACGCAGCGTCTGCTGGCGCTCTAGACATTGCTGTTGTTACCCGATACACGTCATACTACAACAAGAAGATGGCTCCTCCTCCTGTCTTCACCTTCAATGATCCGAGGCGCTAAGTCTCCCAGCCGACTGCTGGGACTGCTCTGTCTTATCTGCTACATACCAGTAGTAAGTAATGAAGTCACAAGAATTACAACTACTTTAGTTTGATGCTTATCCTTAACGGGGATTTTACCAGTAAAAAAAGTCACTACTGGGCCTTTGGTGTTGCTCCGCAAGCGTAGGGTGGGGGGGGGAGGGCTTGCAATTGTGTACAGTACGGAGTAGTTTATGAAGGCGTTGAAAAAACAAGGTACCTTCAGCTACGTCCAGGTCAAGCTTAATCGTGTTTTTATTGAGCTATACACAGTTAATACCAGTAACGATGTATTTCCGCACGAAGAAAAATTTATGTCCTTTTAAAAAACCTTAACGCTAGGCTCAATATTCATCGCATGATCATTCATCAACTCGTCCACTGCAAATGTAGAGCTCGTTGCGAGATAAGGCCCAAATCTCGGGTGTATTCTCGTAGCGAGTTCCGTAGTGGCCAGACTTCAGTTGCACCTGTTGCACCATAGTCGAGCGCTTCTGCAGTAGTGGGGGATCCTTCACCTCAAGTGACGATACACAACGCCCGTCTTGGAGATTAAAGCTGTTGACTGCCAGTGGCCGACGTGCATCACCTCCAGCCACCACAATGGACTCGTATTTGTCGATAGCACAGCGAAGATTTGGCAGATATCGTTTCGCTGCACCTGGCATGAACTCCACCACCGGCTTCGACGTCCGTAGATCCACAACCCGAAGCTCTCCATTTGATCGCTGCACTACAGCTCTACGACAGTCGTTCAGCATGTAAATGTCGAGAACGGCGCCTGCAGGTCGGTCTGGCGTAGCTTCTCCTTCCCATTCGAACGCTGGGCTAGGTGCACGAAGATCCCAACCCCATAGACCTCCGCTCTTCGTGCCATTCAACACAACATTGCCCTGCATATTTCATAAATTACCAAGCTAGTAATTATAAACAGCACAAGCTGATTAAAGCAGCATAACACGAACCGTAGAATAGAAACTCTGAGCGTGCACATCGCTAGTTATAGCCCCAGTCGGCGCACGTTGAAGAGTACGGGCTTCGGCTGCGATATCCACGTAGGCAGCCTTTGACGACCTGAAAATCCAAAAACTCAGTGAGTATACTCTAAACTTTATATATTTTCGTTGTGCTCGAACCCGCCATATCCGACGCTGAACTTGCTAGAGTCGGTGGGATTCCTAGTGATCACAAGTAATGGTTAGAGCAAGTTCAACATAAGGCTTTAAGCAGGCACTCATAACCCCAACCATTTCGCTGTCCATGGATCAGCAAAATCGATTTCCTAGTTATCATAAAAAATCATGTTATAAAATAATATTAAACACAAGATCCCACTTCGAACTTACCTTTTTACGTGCTATTGACTCCAGTGCGACTCCTCGAGGTTGCTGGGCCCCCACGCGTATAAAACACACGCTACCAGACGGCGACGGTGTCGTGCTTCTACGATCAGGTCCGAGATGGCACACGAGAATACCGATTTCCTGGACTGGACGCCATTGCAATGACGTAATAACTGCTGGAACATGGAAATTGCAGATGGTAAGAGCACGCTGAGCTGGTGCTGGTGTCATCCTCTGCACACCCAAGATCTTCAACGACCCATTGCTCGCTTTACAGCAGAACAGCAAAACCGGGCAAGTTATTTACTATTTAAAACGACCCCAACTCTCCCAAACGTACCTCCAACTGCTCCAAGATCGCTGGCTCGAGGATGGAGTGCCAACGCTGTGAGTCGACCGTTTTGGTTCATGCATTGGGACTCCACCACCTGCGAAGACTGGTAATCCATGTCACAATAATTACTTTCGGCTAATTTCCCAATAAAAAATAAATATACACCCATAATACCAGGAACCCTGAAAGCATTTTGGGTATCAATTCCCGACTGTCACGACGCTGGGCACTCCACGCATAGTCCGCTTGTCGCCTGGCCATGTAGTCCACCCAAGAGCGGCCACGAACTCCAAGCCCACGACGTGTTTTCACTGTAACTGTGGGATTCTGCTGTGCGTGTTGCTGATTTTGCAGCTGCTGCAACTCCATTTCATCGCGGCGCTGGCGCTCAGATGCTGGAGATGCTCGAAAATAGCGCCGTTTGTCCTCGTCGTAATAAAATCCTGGTAGTGATGGAGCTGGGGTTGGTACACCCCGAGTTTCAGCGGATTTATTGGCCTCTTGGCTCCGAGCATTGGCTCGCTGCGCTTCTAGAGCTTCGAGGAACCTGAGGCGAGCTGCTTCTTCGTCTTGTGGCGTCGGCGCAGTCATACGACGCTTCTTGCGGCGACCATGGCCGGCCATGGATGGTTTTCTTTCACGCAAATGAAATTATTTTGACAACAAATAATTGCTTTTCAGTTCTTTTGAGAGATTATTTTAAATACCAAGTAAAATATCTGATTATAAAATAAAATACTACGCAAAAATGAAACAAAATAAATTTTACCATAAATTGTTTTGTTTCATTTTTCGCTTAATGTTTTTAAACCACCAGTTAAAAAAACTGGAATCAGATTGCTTCTGTGAGTCACCTCGACTTTTGTATTGCTGTAGCTCGTATCGAAGACCGACATCTTCGGCATTATACCGTACTTTGCAACACCCTGAAACATGCATGACCCAAATATTACTCTCACGATGTCGATGACGCCAACATCTAATAGTCGTTCAGCAACGAGTCTTATGCCGGGTTGGTCGTTTGCTGTTGAGAATTGAGTCCGATGAAAGGGGTGTAACGTGAACATGAGTGTATCTCGAATCGAGAGCCACGCGTTGTTTGGTTGCAACGGCATAAGTGCATCATCCTTGGTAAAAAATAAAACCTTTAAAAAAAATAGACAACCTCATTACATCGGCGTACCATAATCCAACGGGATCCTTATTACTAGTATAAATATTGTTGATATTCTGGTGTACGACGAAAGATAGGCAAATGAGTGCACGCCATCTATCCCCTTTTCGCTAGCTTGGCATCATCAGCCAAATGTTGATGGCAAGTGCAACCAGTTGTAAATCATTGACCGAAGTAATCATCGCTGGCTCCACCAATCGCGTACAAGAATCGGGCAGGTATTACTATCTGATCATGGACACGTTATACGTTCGTACTTACTTCTTTTCGCACTGCCTGATTGCTCTCGTCGTCTATGTGTCTCCCTCCAGCCTGGCACATAATGTACGCTGTTGTTGCCTCGTTTTTAGGCTAAAGATCGTCTCGAATAGCTCATTCTCGAAGTTCCTTGCTTCTGACCAAGACTCGATCAAGATGGCGGAATGCAAGAAACTTGGGTACGACTCAGCCGATGCACTGATGGCTGAAGGCCCTCAAGTCTTGCACGAACATGTTGCTGAGAGAATCGAGAAGGCCCTTGGTCATCAGATGCCGCAAATGGACGTTCGTTTCCACAATTTGTCAGTGTCGGCGGACATTGTCGTGGTGGACAATTCTGGAGCCAAGTACGAGCTGCCAACGTTCCCCAATACGATAAAGAAGGCCTTTGTCGGGCCCAAGAAACGCGTCGTACGCAAAGAAATCCTCAAGAACATTAGCGGTGTCTTCGCTCCAGGAAAGATCACGCTGCTGCTGGGTCAGCCTGGTTCCGGCAAGTCGTCTCTAATGAAAATACTGAGTGGCAGATTTCCAATTGAGATGAACATCACGGTGGAAGGCGGCGTGACTTTCAACAACGTTCAACGGGAACAGATCATCCAACACTTGCCTCAATTCGTATCGTACGTGAACCAGCGCGACAAGCACTTCCCCATGTTGACAGTGAAGGAGACACTGGAGTTCGCCCACCAATTCTGTGGAAGTACGTTGTCGAAACACAACGCAGACTTGCTCTCGCAAGGCTCTGCCCAGGAAAACCAGGAAGCTCTTGAGGCGGCTAAGGCCATGTTTGCACACTACCCGGACGTCATCCTTCAGCAACTTGGACTGAAAAACTGCCAAGTCACGATCGTTGGTGACGCCATGACTCGAGGTATCTCTGGCGGAGAACGCAAGCGCGTTACGACTGGTGAGATGGAATTTGGCATGAAGTATGTGTCGCTCATGGACGAGATCAGTACGGGTCTCGACAGTGCGGCTACGTACGATATCATCAGCACGCAGCGTAGTATCGCGCACAAGTTGCACAAGAACATTGTGGTAGCACTGCTTCAGCCTTCCCCCGAGGTGTTCTCATTGTTCGACGATGTGATGATTCTAAACGAGGGTGAGCTTATGTACCATGGCCCCTGCAGTCAAGTCGAGGGGTACTTCGAAGGACTGGGCTTCCAATGTCCTGCAGGACGCGATGTTGCCGACTATCTCCTGGATCTGGGTACGTCCGAGCAGTATCGCTACCAAGTTCATCAACCTAAGAAGCAACCTCGTGCGGCTGGTGAGTTTGCGGAAGCCTTCCGCTTGTCGGCTATTCACCTGGAAATGCTTCGTCTTTTGGAAGCTCCATATGATCAGGAGCTGCTGCGATGTGCTAATGAGAACATGAAAGCGATGCCGATGTTCAGCCAATCGTTCGTCGAAAGCACCTTGACGTTGCTGAGACGCCAGGCTATGGTTTTGTACCGGAACAAGCCCTTCATTCTTGGACGAGTGCTCATGATCACAGTCATGGGCTTGTTGTACTGCACCATCTTCTACGACTTTGATCCCACGCAGGTCTCTGTGGTGCTGGGTGTTGTGTTCTCCTCCGTTATGTTCGTGTCCATGGGCCAGTCATCCCAGATCGCAACGTATATGGCTGACCGTGAGATCTTTTACAAACAGCGAGGAGCCAACTTCTTCCGCACGGCATCGTACGTTCTTGCCAATTCAGCGAGTCAGATCCCACTGGTTCTATGCGAGACGGTCATCTTCGGAGCGCTCGTCTACTTCCTGTGTGGCTTTGAAGCCGAGGCGTCTCTGTTTCTCATCTTTGAGATCGTTCTCTTCTTCACAAACCTGGCAATGGGAATGTGGTTCTTCTTCCTGAGCTCAGTGGGTCCCAACGCGAACATCGTCACGCCTTTGGGCATGTGCTCCATCCTCGTGTTCGTGATTTTCGCTGGCTTCATTGTGACGACGGACCAGATCCCGGACTATTTGATCTGGGCCCACTGGACTAGTCCCATGAGCTGGAGTGTCAAGGCGTTGTCTATCAACCAATACCGGTCGAGTGGCATGGATGTGTGCGTCTACGATGGCGTGGATTACTGTGCGAAGTATGGGATGACAATGGGCAAGTACTACTTGGACTTGTTTGGTCTGGACACGGAGAAATCCTGGGTCACTTACGGTATTATCTACATGGCTGCTATCTACGTGGTGTTCATGATCTTGTCGGGTCTTGCACTTGAATTCCTCCGCTACGAGACCCCCGAGAATGTCGACGTGTCCGAGAAGCCCATCGAGGACGAAACCTACACGAGGATGGAGACGCCCAAGAACAACATATCAGCGGCGACGGAGGACTGCGTTGTGGACTTTCAGTCGACCGCTCAGGAGAAGAACTTCGTGCCAGTGACCATGGCTTTCCAAGACCTTCACTACTTCGTGCCGGATCCCCACAACCCCAAGGAATCGCTCGAGCTGCTAAAGGGGATCAACGGGTTTGCTGTGCCCGGGTCCATCACGGCTCTCATGGGCTCGTCGGGTGCAGGCAAGACGACGCTGATGGACGTGATCGCAGGACGTAAGACTGGCGGGAAGATCACAGGCAGAATCCTGTTGAACGGCTACGAAGCGAACGGCCTCGCCATCCGTCGGTGCACGGGCTACTGTGAGCAGATGGACGTGCACTCGGAGGCTGCTACGATCCGCGAGGCGTTGACGTTCAGTTCGTTCCTCCGCCAGGATGCCTCGATCTCGGACGACAAGAAGTACGACTCGGTCAGCGAGTGCATTGAGCTCTTGGGCTTGGAGGACATCGCGGACCAGATCATCCGCGGCAGCTCAGTCGAGCAGATGAAGCGCTTGACTATCGGCGTGGAGCTCGCTGCTCAGCCGAGTGTCATCTACCTGGACGAACCTACCAGTGGACTGGACGCTCGCTCGGCGAAGCTCATTATGGACGGTGTTCGCAAGGTGGCGGACTCGGGACGTACCATCATTTGCACGATCCACCAGCCGTCAGCCGAAGTGTTCTACTTGTTCGATAGTCTGCTGCTGCTGAAGCGTGGAGGCGAGACGGTGTTCTACGGAGACTTGGGCCGCGATTGCTGTAACTTGATCGAGTACTTCGAGAGTAACCCGGGGGTGTCTTCCCTCCCTCTTGGCTACAATCCCGCGACGTGGATGCTGGAATGTATTGGCGCCGGTGTGAACAACGCGGCGGGTAACCAGACGGACTTCGTGAACTACTTCAACGGCAATGCGCTGAGTGAGGCTCTGCACAACAACCTCGCCAAGGAAGGCATCGCCACGCCCTCCCCGGACCTACCAGAGATGATCTTCGCCGACAAACGTGCAGCCAACTCGGCGACGCAGATGAAGTTCGTCGTGACCCGATTCATCCAGATGTACTGGCGAACTCCGAGCTACAACCTCACGCGCATGATCCTCGCTGTGTTCCTCGCACTGGTCATCGGTCTCGTGTTTATCGACGCTGACTACGCGTCGTACACGGGTCTCAACTCGGGTGTCGGAATGGTCTACATGGGTGCTCTCTTCCAAGCGATGATGACGTTCCAGAGTATTCTGCCGCTTGCCTGCTCCGAGCGAGCGTCGTACTACCGGGAACGCGCGTCGCAGACGTACAATGCGCTGTGGTACTTTGTGGGCTCGACCGTGGCTGAGATCCCCTACTGCTTCTGCAGTGGCTTGCTCTTCACGGTTGTGTTCTACCCCATGGTGGGCTTCACGGGCTTCTGGACTGGCGTCGTGTTCTGGCTGACGATCTCGCTGCTGGCTCTCATGCAAGTGTACCAAGGAATGATGTTCGCCTTCTTGTTGCCGTCCGAGGAAACCGCGTCAATCTTCGGACTACTTTTCAATACCGTCACGATGACGGGGATGGGCTACAGTCCTCCGGCCTACTCGATCCCGTCCGGTTACACGTGGCTGTACCGAATTTCCCCTTTGCGATTCCCTCTCTCGATTCTGGAGGCGCTGGTGTTTGCGGACTGTGACGACCTTCCGACGTGGAACGAGACGACACAGTCGTATGAGAACGGGGATCCAAGATCGGATGCCAGCCCATGGCCGACTCCCCCGTGACGGTGGGCCACATCACCGTCAAGGAGTACACGGAACAGTACTTTGGCTACGAGCACGAGAGCATCACGCACTTCTTCTTCATCCTGATCGGCTGCATCATTCTCTACCGCGTCGTCGGACTCATTGCGCTGCGCTACATCAACCACCAGAAGCGGTAGATGAGTACGAACTCAAGGCGCAGGAGGCGATTCTTTCATAACTTCAAATGAACGTACATGTACATTTCTCAATACTTGTGCGGGTTGTTGATCTTGGCTCTCAAGGCATTCGGTGCTTGGATCCAGGTGTCGATTCGTTGAATGCTGCACGGGTGTCGGTGCCGCTTGCTTTGTCGTGGTATGTCTGAGCTCTTGGGCGCAAGTTTGAGAATGACACTGTGAGCGGCGAAGATGCACGTGGACCTCTCGATTATGGTATGGTCTTGTCAATAATTTCATATAAAATCATAAATATATTTATTTTGTCAACACCACAAATGCAAAAAATATTTTATTTGTAGAAAAGCCCCTCTATCATAATTTATGAAAATATTTCTTCATCATTATGCTATTCATGGCAAGCCACGGCATTTTCATTGAAAATTGACTTGCAAAACGCTAAGCATCACAAGTCGCTGGAGTGCTCACTCTTCATTTCGGACAAAGTAGGCAAAAAAGTGTCATTACTGTACGAAAAGGTGTGATTTCGACAGATTGTGCATTTTTTAAATGATGTTGAGTCGATCTACATTATGCTCTTATTTATTGGTTGATCACTGTACATGCCATAATGTATGTATTGGCACTCGCTTCCCAATACCATTATTTATGCTAAGGCAGGGTTCCCGATAAATAACAATGCCATAATCGGGAGATTGGTCCAATGGTACTACCATGGAGCTGCATGGACATGACGGATGTTGTATCAGAGCCATTATACTTGGCACTGATACGACACCTGCAATGTGTACTATGGAGTCCACCCAAATCGCCCGTTTCCACTTCATCAATATGGCTAGGATTCATCGTTCGATAGCGTAAAGAACTCCAATAATGTCGCGAGCAAACGAAACAACCCCCTGTACCATCCGTCAAGGGTTAGTTCCAACCGTGGCCCATCGGACAAGAATTAGATATCAAGTGCTATCCTGGCTGTCCTAGTGGCGTCTTAAGCATCTGGGAGCTCCGTCAAGGTCCTCCCACGAGAGCGCTCGCTATTATGCTCGATAGTAGGACGCCTGCCCCCCCCCTCCCCCCCCCCCCGGTTTTCACGAATATTGAAAGGATCGAGCTTGAAGTGTGCGAAGCCTGTCGAAGATGCGAAACCCACTCGAAAATGTTGCAAAATGGCGGCGTGACGCCAAGCTCGGACTCGCAAACTGCACACGCGACCGGACCATGTCCAATACGTAGTATAAAGACAGACCAGAGCTCGCAATACCCACACAGCAGTGCTAAACCGGTGGAAACCCTCTCAAATCCATCTTTAACTCAAAACTTTACTTAGATGTATCTTTCATTAAATGCCGTCCATAACTGCTAAAAGTGGTCGACTAGTTTAGCACCACCAAGTTCACCTCTGGTCGGGCACCGTGGTCGCTCCTTTTACACACGTTCGCTACGCCAACACACGCCCGTACCTCTGCATTAATGACGCTGCAGATGGAAGACACACCCGATCCCCAATATGTTGTACCATGTTTACCTCTAGCTAGATGAGGATAAACGCAGCTCGGTGGGATAGTGCCTTGACACTGGGGCTACGGAGCTACATTTATTTAACCAAAACTGTATTATAAAGCAGTGTAGCCGACGTGGTTATTGATCTCGGAACCACGAGAAGAGTTCATTTTACTAACAAATGCAACTTCCTAGTATGTTAAAGACGCTGGAAAGTTTTGTAATCGCCCTTTGGTAGTTACCAGTACCTTCCATGGCACCGCAGTAGCTAATATGTCATCATACGCTGTCTTTACCAGACACAGCGCAGCGTTTGACACAGCGCAAGCCTTCAAAAGACTCAAAATTGTATGACCTCTGAGGCCTTCATGGTTTCTGTCAAGATGCGCCTTTCAAGTATTATTTGCTACCTACTTACTTACAAGAGCACAATAGTCACAGTATTGCCAGGTGCGTGGACATGATAATGCAAGCGTGACGAGCTGGAAAAGGTCCTTCTCGCCGTGTTTCTTGCCACCAGAGCGTGTTAGCTCACACTCCAAAGGTCGCTATGTAGACGCACCGTGTGTCCCGGAGCGTCTTACTCGCTGCTACGGGCAGCGTTCGTTTGCGTGATCTTCATCGCTGCTGTCCGTGCTCTGCGTCGCTGAGCCGCAGCCCTCGCTGCGAAAATGGCGTTAGATCGCACCACCTGGTGCCTCAGCGTGAAGCTCGAGTGAACGGAGGCTCTGCGCTCGTCGAATTTTAGCTTGCATAGCAGATCAACGCGTACCGGATGCTGCTCGAAGAGGGTGGTAAGGGGTGGAGAAGGTGAGCAACAAGCAGCAGCAGCAGCTCCGCCGATGGTCTCTACATCACAACAACTTTAACCAATCTAACTAATCTGCATCACGTCACACATTCGTACTTATCAATTGTATCCCTGTACCTATCAAGTTTTCCTCTCTCTTCCTCACTACCAAATAAACAAGAAAATGTGACCTCGATATTACTGAACAGGACGTTGGAGGCTAGCGGTGGCGCATCGCGCAGCGCGCGAATCGGATTCGAACGCTCAGAGAACGGAGCGGTGTCCACGGGTCTCTTCTTGTTGGAGATCGCGCCTCCGAGCGATTAGACCTCACAGAGGCTGCTGGAGAAGCCGCGGCACCAGTGTGCGACCTCAGAGAGGTTGAATTGGAGTGGACCTCGCTACCCATGGGCTCGTCGTAGTCGACTTGGCCCTCTTCAAGTTCTGAGAACAGAACATCGTTCCCTCTGGGCGGCGCCCGCGGCTCTGACGAGCTTTGAGCTTTGCTCTCTTCATGTTGGCGGCTCATGGAGCGCTGACCGTCTCGACGGTGATACACTTGGTGGTACTCCGCCACGGAAAGAGACGAAAATGCTCTTGGAGCAGTTGCGGAGCGCAGTTGTGGGTCAGGGACCGTCGGGGCAGGGGCGGCGCGGCGCGGCGCGCTGAAGACGTTGGGTTGTGGGCCGGGGTCAAAGTGCCAGGCATCAAGGATGCGATAGCGTTTGTGAGATCGCGGAGCTGCAGAACGCAGAGGTGAGGTCTAGTGACCTCCGTCGTCTTGACAAGACGTGACTTAGCTGAGGAAAGTTTCGAGAACGGAATGTTCTCATCTTAGTGAGGGAGAGTGTAACGGGGTTACATGGTGTGGAGCACACAGGGGTACGGAGTGCCCGGAAAGTTAACAAGCTCTCAGTACATAAGTTGGAGAGTTAACAAGGTCTCTCAGTACGTTGGCTAAAAACCACACGTTATGCATTTGATTAGGTTTAGCTATGCTAGATAGTTAAGCAGATACATTTACCCCTAGGCGGCTTGGCCGCAATAATCGTAAATAAAACACTTCTGGTTTTGAAGCATAAAAGTTAAGGTATTACCTTCGCGCCCTGGTCTTGGACTGTAAGTTTCTTTGGATAAAAACTTATTATTAGGGACTCTATGAGTCGAACGTCTTCCTCTTATGCTAAAGCTACGGCAGCCCCGATGCAAGGGTTCACAACACCGACGTTTGTGTTCGGTGAAGTGTCTAGTGCTGCCATAACTTCTCCTCGTCTCACTGCCTCAACACCCGATCTCGATGTCGCTGTACTCTGACCTGTTAACTGCGCTCCCACCTCTTCCTGTGCCGGTGTCAAATCACTGTCTCCAAACTCCATCCCCTGTTAACCCCCGAAGGTGGCCGCTGCGTTGCAAGTGCTGGGGCTGGTTCGTATTCAAAGTGGCTACAGCCTTTGGCACTAACCAAGTTTGCTCCTTCTGATGAACAAATCGCCAGTTCAGGTCTATTTGTACAGGTCTGTAGTCAAGTCAAAACGGGTTGGCGGAATGACAAGCACGTGAAACACTGATGTTGATAAGGAACTAGAGTGAAGGATTGGGCCTATCGCTGATTTCAAAGCGCGGACACGTACTGACGCGGTGCACCTGCGCAGAAGGGAGTGAGCTGAAGTCTGAGGTGATTAGCTGTCTGCTAGATGAACTGAGAGCTCAGACCCTGTGAAGTATCTTCAAAAAGACACAGCTTTTGACGAGGGGGCGCAATCTTCCTGTGCAGGCTTCAAAAATCTCAGTAACTCCAAACCGGTAGCGACTGAAACTCCAAACCCCATTCCAAGGTTCAGATCCGGGGAATATCTTACCAAAAACCAGTGCGTTTCGTAATTTTGGTTCACAAATCTGCGAAATTTACGACCATACCGATTTCGTGCTCGCTACATGGTTTGGTTCGCTCAGGGTGTAAGTATCCTACTATCGACATAGTACATTAAAGACAGTTACAAAACGTGAAGACGAAACTTAAGCTTTAACCCGCTCAAAGATTCAAATAAGTATTTTATCTATTAGATTTTGCATCACTGCTGAGTGATTTTCAGGTTTAAAAAAAACGAACTTCACACAAGGCATTGAGCGTTTGCACCTTATGCTTCTTCAAAATGATCACTGCACCCAACACCGCATCGCAATGACCGCTTCGTTGCGCAAACCGCCACCACTAGCACTTGACAATTGCAAAATCAAGATGATCTATAGATTTAACGTGCGAACAGATTCACGCAAACGTATAAGGACGGAAAGAAGCTGGACACTTCCCCTTCTCCGCTTAAACACCACCGCCGTCATTGTATTCGTAATTGTGTGTTCTAACGCAGCCTGGCTTCCCTAAGAATGGCTGAAATTACGGGAGAAGGACTTGTCGCAGCTTAAAGTGCAAATCGGATTCTTTTACGACGACTCTGCAGTCTGCTACATGGATATAAGCAATTACCAACAATGACCTAACGATTTAAAGGCAAGCGTACAGTGCGCTGACCAACTATCATAGCATCTCTGCCCAAAAAGGATCGGTGAATGGTACTAAAATGGTCCGTGAACGGAGAGATCGAATAGATCGCTGTACCAGAATAGCTAGGTATTATCTAAAGGACAATGCCAACGCTGCCACAACAAATGAAAGAGAGACAAGCAGTCACTGATAAGCACCTTAGCGATCTAGCAAAGCCATGGTAGATAGTGTGGCTTGCCCAACAAGGCAAATTCGAATGACACTGTGAGCTGAAACGTTTTTGAAGGAAAATAAGGCCGTGTTCGATCTAAGCTAAAACCAGCTGTAATTGTTATTAAAGAGCTGGAATGTCTCAACCAGCTAAGAAACACAAAAAATGATATCCAGCAGGATAGCTCCAAACCACTGGTTTCAAAATTCAACTCTTGGTTGAATTTTGATTCGTCATTTTTCCCTGGTGATTGGTCTTTTTTTCTTTGTCTACCTGAGTATAATGGTTGGCGGTCGCAGACGCCTTCAAATCCAGCCTTTTTCTGATTGAACACGATCACTTATTTTTATCTTTATTTTACTTACGACTGTTCTACAGCTCAAGCTTATTTTCAAACAAGCTGGATTTGCCCCTGCAAACCGAGCACGGCCTAAGTTATTGCTATTAGAAACAGGCCAACAGTGACAATCCTAGAAAGTGAAGTGAACAGCTTCTAAATCGCTTATAACTTCTGCACACCTGCAGCTAGACCAAGTGAACAGTGGAGCACCTTGCTACAGCATCATATATTGTCTACAAGCTGATTCATTTCCGGCTAATTCAAAACTGAAGTGAGCTTATCTATGGAATTTTGTCCTACAATTAAAAAACCTAATGCTTTCAATAATTCCTTGGTATCTCCGTTCAAATACAACCACTCCACCGCACGCCAGTACAAACTCAAGTAGTACAATGTTTGTACTGGCGTCTGTTGTACAAAGGTCACTTCAGTATTTGGCTGCGACAAAAAAAAAAGCTAGCAGAATCTAGCCCATATTATACTGCAAATCGCACACGCGATCTTTCTTACATCAGCATGGAGTCTTGATGCTCATGTTGAGCTGCATGGGCATGGTAGATGCCGTATCAGTGTTAAGAGTCGTGGTACTAAGACAACCCATGCGATCCGTACAATGCAACCCATTCAAATTGCCCGCTCCACTCCGATTCTACTGCATTCGTAAGGCTGTAAATCGTCGTTCGACAGCGTAAAGAGCCTCGCTGCGGTCATACAGGCTGTGGTGAGGCGAACAAAAGCAATTCCTTGGTACCAGCCGCCCAGTATTGGCCACGGCCGTGATCGATCGGACAAGATGTGAATATTAAGTGCTACATTGGCTATCCTAGCGACACCACAAGCATCTGGAGGCATTTGCAAGACAAGGCAAGGCAAGACCCTTTTCACGAGCGCGCACGGCATTACGCTTTATTGTAGACCGCCAGCTCGGCGTTGACGCATCCCAGCTTTCACAAATAACGAGAAAGCTCGAGATTGAGGTGCGTGAAGTCTGTCAAGGGAGCGCGAGCCACACGAAAAGACTTTATAACGGCAACGTGAAGCCAAACTCGCGAGTGCAAACCTCGTAGGCAGCCAAACCATATCCGGATAGGTGATATTATGCCAAGCAAAAGCTCGCAACGCTCACAAAGTAGCGCTAAGTTGGTGAAAATCCCCACACCGTCCTAAAAACAAAGCTCTATCTTGATATATCTTTCATTATGGGGCATCTCTAGCTGCTAATGTTTAAAAATGGTCGACTAACTAAGCACCACCACGCTCACTTGCGGTCGGCCTCCATGTTCGCTCCGTTTACATGTGTGTGCAGCACCACTGTGCCCATACCTCTCCATCTATGGCAATGAAGATGGAGAAAACACCGGCAGGAATAGATCTACATTGTGGAGTACAAGGAATCATGTTTACTATCAGCCGGATGTGCGTCAACGCTGCTCAGTGGGGCAGTGATTTGACACTAGCGCCTCGGAGCTACATGTATTTCACTAGCACCACAGTATAGCGTATGTGTTTTAGCGATTGACCTCGGTCTCACTAAAACGTGTTATACAATACCAAATGCATCTACCAAGTACGTGGAAAGGTGTCGTAAGACATTGTGGAGGGCATTGTATTTGACAGACACCCCGCAGTGTTTGGCGCCGCTAACACTAGCGCAAGCCTTCAAAAGGCTCCGCGGGCTCTCTGTTATCTGTCAAGATGCGCCTTTCGGGTAGCATCTGCCTCACTACAAGCTACTCACCAAACCACAATAGTCACAGTATTGTCGCGTGCGTGTTAATGACAATGTAAGCGTGAAGAGCTGGAAAGGTCCTTTTCGTCGTGCTTTTTGCCAAGAAAGAGTGTTGGTTTACGCTTCAAGGGCCGCTATGTAAACGCACCGTGTGTCCCGGAGCGTCTTCTCGCTGCTACAAGCAGCGTTTTTGCGTGATCTTCATTGCTGGCGTCAATGCCCTGCGTTGCTGCACCGCAGCCCTCGATGCAAAAATGGCACTAGCTCGCACCACCTGGTACCTCAGCGTGAAGCTCGAGTAAACGGGGGCTTTGCGTCCATCGAATTGTAACTTGAACAGCAGATCAACGCGTACCAGGTGCTGATCGAATGTAACGGGGTACGTAACCCCAAATGTACCCCTATTTACATGAAGTGTGACACGTCACACTTTGGGATATCTGGTACCTTGTACCAGAGTTGTCCGAGGACAACCATTTGCTGATGACATTGCTTTTCTATAGGCGACTTATAGTTTTTATAAATAACTCAAGCTTAGCCTACCTATAAATATATTCAGCTTATAACTTCCTTAAATTGGTCACTTCGCTCCCTTAGGCAAAAGGGGACCTGTGAGCTTCTGTTTACTGAGGGTTTGTATTCACTCGGAAGCCAACTTCCTAGGTGCTGTGTGACCCCATCATACTTAGTCGCACTTGTAGAGACTCACTGTTCGAGTCGGTTCGGAAGATGGCTGGCATCTTCGGGATGGAGGCCCTGCAGAGCCTGGTGGCGTCAACACCAGCCGAGCAGCTCGAGCGTGTCAATGCGTTTGACGCTTACGAGCAAGGGCTCATCGGACATGTGCGGGAAAACATGCAGGCTCCGGCGGCGGAAACAAGTCCGCCACACCCGAAGTCTATACGGCTGAAGGTGAAGCCTTTTAAGTAAAGTAAGGTGAGAACCTTCACTTCTGGGTTCGAGAAGTAGAGCTCGCGATGGACGCGGCTCTGATCTCGACCGAGCAGCTGTGCGTTACTTTGGCGCTCTTCAACCTTAGCGGTCGTGCTAAGAGTTGGGTGCACACGCGGGAGGCGACATCGCCTGGATACTTTACACCCTGGGATCAGCTGTGCGAGCAGCTCCGAGCCGCGTTCCTCCCGGCGAACTACGAGTAGCGGTTGCGTTCGCGGTTCCTCTCATGCAAGCAAGGCAGGCGCGAAGTGCACGAGTACGTCCAAGAGATACGGAAGCTCACGGCGTCTCTAGTGGGCAGCCCACTTAGCGAACACATTAAGGTGACTGCGTTCATGAACGGCCTTCCAGTGGGCCCAGCGAGCACTCAGCTGTTCCGGGTGCGGTCCAAAACCCTCGAAGCGGCTATTCAAGTGACTGCTTAGGAAGAATACAGCCATTGTCAGACGCGCACGCCGGCCTGAGCATGACCGAGGAATTCTGTGTCGAATCCCGGTCGAGCAAACCCCTCTGGACCAGTTTCCATGGAACTCGAGTCCGCGCGACATTCGCTGCTTCGGCTGCGGGAAGCTGGGCCACTTCAAGCGTGACTATCCCGCGGAGAGACAACGCAGGCAAACTTTCCCCAAGCCCGTCCTTAAGGGTCGCTCGCAGGCCAGGACACCGGGGACAGGGAAACGCTGGAGACGAGTAGGGGCGGAGCGCCCTACTGGGGAAGAACTTCCTAGGTGATGTGTGATCCCGTCACATCTAGGGGGCGGGGCGGGGTGGAGAAGGTGAACAACAAGCCGTAGCAGCAGCTCCACTGACGGGGTTTCTACATCACAGCAATCTGTACTACGTCACACATTCGTACCTACCAATTGTGTCACTGTACACAAGAGGTTTTCCTTACTCGACCAGTTTCGTGACAGTAATTTGGTCAATTAGAGAGCACAATTTGTTTTTTTTTTAGTTTCTATTGGCTATATTTTTTTGTCGATGCGATTTGATCTGCTCAATTATTTTGCACTCTTACAAATTTCTAGACGAAAAGAGGCGGCAACTGAGGATATTTTATAAAGCAAAGCCATTTGCGACCCAAAGTAGGCAGCATATTATAGTTATCTGATTAAAATTGCCCGAAAAGAGCGCATTTTATGAGATAAAATAAGACATCTCGATGAAAAGTTATGCTGACTCAAATTTAGGAGTTTCAAAAGTGGCACGTAGCTGGCACAGTACTTTTCCAGGAGCTGGTACCTTCGCTTTACTGGTCCAGTTGGAGTTCGTGAAGCGAACTGGAGCGACCAGGATGCATGCCAATGTATGTAGAAAAAAATATATCGACTTGATCCATCGTCCCAGGTGTCCATTTCGTCATTTTCCGTAGAATTCCGGTATTTTCTGCAGTTGAAGGCTTCAGCTGGTAGCTATTACACTGCACATGTAGCAGATGAAGCACTGCCGGGATAACGGGATTACGACATCTCACCTCAGATAATAGTGTCACCGGCAGCTACTCCTTTAGTACATAGTATTAATAGTAGCAGATGAAGCACCGCAGTACATGGGCAGCGCTTCATCTGCTACTATTATTAGCTGCCAGTGACACTATCATTTGAGGTGAGATATATCTTTAAGAAAAGAATCATTTGTATTTTACTCACCACGGAGTTTTAATATGCTCACTGTTTTCTTTTGCGCACGAAAACTATCCACGTAGAGTTGCTCTGAAACGAGATGCCGAAAAAATAAATGTTCTTCCTCAGGTAGCATAAATTCATACCATTTTCGTTGCCGTCCTTGCTTCTAAGGCTAGAAGTGCAAAACCTTAATACTCACTGAGAGGTAGTAGAGCTAAATAATGCTATTATAAACAAAATTCAACGAAGCTATTAATACATTTTACCCAAGCTGCCGTATTTTAATACAACAGCTATTAAACAGAGGATTTTTCATGTAGATACCGGTAGTTCAATAATGATATTATTGACCACTGAAGCTACCTTATAGCTCGGGCAGCATAAAAATCACTGACACGGTGTTGCGCTGCATGTACTATCGGCCCAAGCCTGAACACACTACAATTTCAATATTCTTACGAGCACCGGTACTATGAATATGTAAGATATTATTATTACTAGCCCCGTGCACCGCTACTAATATCAAAACAAGAGATTATAATAATATCAATGCATACACAGTATCAAACACCGATAGTCTTTCTATCTATTTCTGAGTAGCGCCAACGGCATGTTCTATATCGGCTTCTAAAACCACATTTAGCACTGAATTTAGAATCGCATTTGCCAGCGGCAATCCTATCGAGCGGCTAAATTTAGGATCGACGTCGAATTGGAAATCGCCTCCTAAATACAGCAGTGAAAATAGACGCCGCTATTCTGAGAGGCCAAGACAGAACATGCGTGTTTTTCTACGATTCGTCGGCCCGGAGGAAGTGCCGATCAGTATTGGCTTAAAGAAGGCTTTATATACACGCTGGGAATATATTTATATAGCATATTGTGCACCTACGGGGATCTACACCTTTGCCACTTCAAAGTGGCCCTAGTGAAAATCAAAACGGTTAACGTCAAAATCTCAAAATTCAAATTTCACAAAACCTATATTGTGAATTTTTATCCAGAGCAAAATGGATTTTATCCAACTCAAATGGCTACTTTCCGTACTCCATCGGCTCGGAGCGTTTAGCAGCAGCAACAGCGTGCGCGCAGTGACGCGCGATCCTATTCACAAGCCTCACGGTCATGCAAAGAAGGCAACGCTCCGCTGCCTTTTCTAGCAGCTGCATGCGGAGCTCATGCATTTGTCCACGAGGCGCACCCAACATCTCGTCATGGCTGAGAGCTAAAAAGCTCTTGATCTTGGCCTTCAACACACTAAAGCAGCCTAGACAAAGCATATCATAAACATTAGTACATAATAACAGTACACACTGGGTCAGCCCTTACCTTCAATGGGGTTGCACATTGGAGAATACGGACCTAAGCGCAGTAGCACCAAGTCGCTGCACTCGCGCACCAGGTCCTCCGTCTGGCTATGCGCTGGCGCGTTGTACAGCACGATAACAATCGCCTTCCCCGAGAACTCACTCTGGTAGATGTCATGTGCTTTCACAGCGTCGTAGATAGCATCCACGAAGGCTGCGTTAGCCTCCATCTTAATGCTCCCACGCTGAATAACGTAGTGCACGAGACCGATCTCCGTGGAGACAGCGCACTGCACTTGCAGATTCTTGCCCTTTGACGCCGGTAACTTCACCACAGCGCGCTCACCTTGCAGCGCCCTACCTTGCAGTCGCTTGCAGTACAGGTTAAAATTCGTTTCATCATAGTACACAATAAATGCACCTTCACGCTCATGTTTGAGCAGAGCTTCGGCAAACACGCGCCTCTTTTCGATATTCTGTTCGCTATTACGCGTAACTGGTTCAATTCGGACCTGCATAGAAACAGTCAGTAAGCAGATGCAATAGAGAGAGTAGGTAAGCAAACGCTACTTGCTTCATGGTGTATAGCTTGCCGCACAACTTCTGGCTGATCAGCGACGTGCTCAACCTGACACCAAAGTCGCACGCGACCATCTGTTGCAGATGTACCAGCGTGTAGAGGCAGTTCTCCTCGACGTATTTCTCCAGCGCCGCCTCGATCTCTGGCGTGCACTTGATGTTGGAAGCACGAGCGCCTCCCCTTGGCTTGAGATCTGGGGAGCCACTGTCAACGATGCGGCGGGCGGTGGTTGGGGGTATGGCGTTGTTGTGGGCCACAAGAAGCCAGTCCTGCCCTTGCTTGAAGGCGTCAAGCACGCGAGTGCGCGCGGCCAGCGTGTGCTTTGGCTCACTCGGCATCCTTGGCGCAAATCGAGTTGTGGAGTGCTGTCCGCAACAGCACGTTGTGGCTGAGCTCGCAGCCATCCAAATTGCACTGGACAGCTCTCACCTTGACTTAAAGTCGATTTTCTGAATAAAAACTCTAAAAGTAATCTGTTACTTTAGCTACTTCACACCACTTTGCATTGTAGTGTAGCCACTTTGAAGTGGCAAAGGTGTAGTCATTTTCCGATGGGGTGTCTTGGAGCTCAATCCTGTCAGACAGGAACTACTGTGATTTTGATCGTCGAGCGAGCTGTGCGATGAAGTGCCGAGCACTTCACACTTCTCAACTAATCTATGATGCGCCATCTACAGAGATAAATTCACCACCCACAGCACTTTAGCGCAAGCATTTAGCCGCCAATTTTGGAATACCGCTATTAATACGGTTTTCAGCCGACACTGCTTTCTAAATACCACCTGCTAGCACACATGGTCCTATTCATAGAATATATTTTGGGATTACCGTTGGCGTTACTCTAACGAACTTATTCATTAGCCCCAGTTCTATTAATACCAACAGTTTCCGTAAGTCACACGTATTAATACTTCAGTAATAAGCGATACAGAAGTCCCCACAATAAGCGTTGAGGGCCGTCTGACAAATTCTCATAGGCAAATCATTGCGATCTTTTGATTTGTCCGAGGTACCTTCAATCTCTGGGATCCGATATAACAGGGTATAGGAGGTGCAAGCTACACCTTTCCAGGGGACTTCTGAACGAGCTTCAGTGATTGTTCGCCGGTCAGCCAAAACCGTGAGCCAGGCCATCGATCAACATAGATCCGGTGGATAGGTAACGGTACGGTATGTTCTGGATTGGTGCATATTGCAGATTTGAAATTGCAGCACCACGCCTGCTTGACCATGCCGTTCCAAGCCACGAATGGCTGGAAATATTTGTACTTAGTCCATCGTGCTTGCTTTCAGCATTTAATGCTGAAAGCAAGCAGAAAGTGCGCTCACCGCCACGCTCAACAGTTGAGTCAACTTGGTGTCAAGTTTGCGGTGGTAAGGTACAGTACTGCACCCCGTTTTCGCGCCCTTGGACATTTGATAAACTTCCGGATGTGCTGAACCTGAATCCAAATGAGCGATTGCTTGTCAGCTAAAATCTGCTTTTTTTGCAAATCCTATATGGTCCACCCCCGCGAAAACGGGGTGCAGTACTGTACATGTATTTCACGCGGACAGTCTTTTGAATAGTTACTCAGTCTATTTAAGCTTAAAAGTATAATAATTTCATCATTTTTAAAAAATACTTGAAATACTAAAAAAAGTACCTCTCATTAAAAATAACCGGTTCTCAATACGTACTCTTTCACTCTTTTAGCTATTTTAGCTTGTTTTAAATATTACTACATGTACACCTGCATGAGAGGAAGATTGCATTGCTGCCTGCTGCCTCTTAGCACGATTTGCCCTCAACACGCTCGAATTCCAAGTCGACGTTCCAACTGGGAAAACCCAAAAATGGATGGATAAAGAGTTGCGCTGCTCACGAATGTAGCCTTCTAGCAGAAGGTGCATCCAACACATGTACCGGTACATGTATACTCTTGAGTCAAGAGTCTTGACCAGCTCTGTGCCTTCAAGTTGGTGGTGCCGAGCACATACTGTAGCTTTTTACGAGTCACGACCAAGCGACCCGGAAAAACAAATCGCGTCCAAGCTCCTCAAGCCGAATCTACTGCAGCTTCTGAGGACATTCCTCCTTTTGCGTTGCCACTGAAAGAAGCGATGGAGTTATCCCCAGAAGACTGCGAACGCTGCCAGGATCTCACCGAGCTGTTGCTTTCGAAAACTCTGCAAGACTGCGAAGAGCTGGGATTGGAGACGACATACGGCGGAGCTCATGCAAACTTGGACAAGAAGCGCTGGAAGAAACTCCAGTCTCAACGGGACGTCACGATCTACACCGATCGCAACGCCCATTCAGCATGGCTTCCCATGATGCGTCGAAAAGACTGGGAATACCCGGTAGCAGTGACTGCCGTGGGCCGAATGGAATGCTCGGTGGACGATGTACTATTCGCCTTGATGACGCCAAACACTGCTTCTCAAAGACTGCGGAGTTTTCTAATGGATCGACGTCCTGAAAAAAATTGTCAGCTCACCCCAATCGTGACGCCCACGCAAGAGGAACCTTTCCAATTTCTCGCAGTCTCGCGGTTTGTGAATGTACATAGCTGGCCATTTACGATGTTCAAAAGTCCAAGAGAGATGGTTCTTACAATTGCAACGGGTAAACTTATCGCACTGAATGGAAAGCGGTGCGCTTACGAGATGGCTCAGTCAATTTCACTACGTAGCCAAGGCCAGCACACCCCAATGCCTCAATTACGAGCTGTGCAAGCGCGTATCTTCTGGGAACAGCCGGACGGATCAGTTGCCGTCTACAACAAACTCATCGTCGACGCGAAATATCGCTTATCGGATTCCGTGAAGCAGCTAATGCTGTGTCGAGCAGTTTTGGGCTTCTGGAAATACGTGCCACGCAGTCTCGAAACGAAAAAGTTGTGGTGGTGTGTGAAGAACAAAAAAGCGTTAATTCACGAACTCCGCACTTATTCTCGTTCTGAAAAGTATGAGGAATCTGCAAGCTGTGAAACCACGACATTGAAGCCTCAAAGTAAGCAAACTGTCACGAATCAATGCGAGTTTTGTGATACTTGGCTATGCGGAGGATCGAAATCCCGAACTCCCTGCCATCCCAAGATGGTTCTTAGTTGTGAAACAGGATTTCTCGAGCAAACGCTAACGTTGTGTCCGCCCTGTGCCGCATTTGTGCGAAGCCGAAGCTCAGTTGCAATTGCTCGAGCCGCGCTACTAGAGGTGGAGCAGAGCTCGTTTGGTAGTGCCTCGTCATTTACCAAAGCGTCATCTCGGGAAGACGACACTTTCTCTACGGCATCGACTGAATCGACTTACTGAATCGACTCTATTAAGCTAACCTCTTCCAGCTTATTTGGCAAGAAAGTAAAGGCTTTCAAACCGTAGTAGCTGTAAATAAACAATATACCGTTGGTATCAGGGTAAAGTGCTACTTTGCAGCTCTCAAATGTACACGTAACCAAGATAATTTCCCAAATTTGTAAGATTAAAATAGTTTTAATACTTAAAAATTGAGGGAGACCAATATTTGAGAATAGATAAGAAAAATTACTGTTTAAATCACAATAACTTCTCCAGCAGTATTTTTAGCGGGGTACGTAACCCCAAGTGTACCAGTTACATGAAGTGTGACACGTCACACTTTGGGATATCTGGTACATGGTACCAGGGTCGTCCGAAGCCTCTCAAACATCTCTCGCTCGCCGAGGGTCTTGCGCGTGCTAAGGCCGCCAATGCCGAAGACGCCAAGCCCTCTAAGAAGCGCATGGCTTCGACGTCTTCACTCCGCGAGGAGAAGGAGACTGGGTACTCCTATCGGAACCTCTTCGGCTCCTCGGATGAAGAGGAGGAGGAGGGGGGGGGGGTGCTATCCATGACCCCAGGAGATCTCGAAATGCCTCGCTCAGCAGCAAGTCGACTTCCAAGCTGCCCAGCGCATGCGTGGAGGTCGCGTGATGGCACCTGTCAGCCAGGGAGCTGCCATCAACTCAAGCGGTTATTGGCCTCCCGAGGAGATCTCTGGGCTGACCTCTTTTTGGAGAGCCTCGTCGCTTCTCGTGGTCTTCACTTCTAAGGGCGTTTGCGAACGTGCTCTGGTCCAGAAGGAGCGGTTGTTTGTCGACAATTTGGAGGATGCCCAGTGCGTGCTTCTCGCGCCGCACCGAATCCCTCTGAAGGACTTCACGACTTGTACTAAGAAGCCCGAGAACCGGGGTGGTCTCTACCCTCTCTGGGGCTACCCCTGGGTTCTTCCCGAGAACTGTCCCATCGCCTATATAAACCGAACTTAAGTGGGAGGATATAACGGGGTACGTAACCCTAAGTGTACCTCTATTTATATGAAGTGTGACATGTCGTACTTCGTTATATCTGGTACATGGTACCAGGGTTGTCCGAGGCCAACCATTGGGTGATGACATAGCTTTTCTATAGGTGACTTATTATTTGTATATTAAACTCAATCTTAGCCTACCTATAAACATATTCAGCTTACAACTTACCTTAAATTGGTCACTTCGCTCCCTTATACAAAAGAGACCTGTGAACTACTGTTCACGGAGAGTTTGTATACTCTCGGAAGCCAACTACCTCTAGCGCAAGGTGCTATGTGACCCCGTCACACTTGGAAGCACTTGTAGTCAATCCACGCCAGCTCGGGTAAACTACCTGAACCGCTCTGAAGTTGTCGACATGGATAGAAACGACTTCCCCCATCTGAACGACTCACAGTTCGAGACGGTTCGGAAGAGGGCTGGCATCTTCGGAATGGAGGCCCTGCAGAGCCTGGTCACGTCAACACCGGCCGAGCAGCTCGAGCGTGTAAATGTGTTTGACGATTACGTGCATCGCACATGTGCGGGAAAATCTGCAGGCTCCGGCGGCAGAAACAAGTCCGCCACACCCGAAGCCAAAACGGCTGAAGGTGAAGCCGTGTGAAGGGAAGGAAGGTGGGAGCTTTCACTTCTAGGTTCAAGCAGTAGAGCTCGCGATGGACACGTGTCTGATCTCGACAGAGCAACTCCGCGTTGCTTTTGCGCTCTCCAACCTTAGCGGTCGTGCTAAGAGTTGGGTGTACACGCGGGAGGCGACATCGCCGAGATGTTTCACATCCTAGGCTCAGCTGTGCGAATAGCTCCGAGCCGCGTTCCTCCCGGCGAACTACGAGTACCGGCAGCGTTAGCGGCTCCTCCCATGCAAGCAAGGAAGACGCGAGCTGCACGAAGAGATACGGGAGCTCACGGCATCCCCAGTAGGCAGCCCACTCAGCGAGCACATCAATATGACTGTGTTCATAGACGGCCTTCGAGTGGGCCCCGCGCGCACTCAGCTGCTCCGGTGCAGTCAAGCACTCTCGAAGAGGCGATTCAAGTGGCCCTTCAAGAAGAATACAGCCATTGCCAGACGCACACACCGGCCTCAGTATGGCCTGGAAATTCTTTGTCGAATCCCAGTCAAACGAACCCCAATGGACCAGTGCTCATGGAGCTCGGGTCCGCCGAGCAGCGCGACATTCGCTGCTTCGGCTGCGGGAAGCTGGGCTACTTCAAGCGCGACTGCCTCGCGGAGAGACACCACAGGCGGACTTTCCCTAAGCCCGTCCTCAAGGGTCGCTGTCAGAAGCCAATATCCCGGGGACAGGGGAACGCCGGAGACCAGTAGGGACGGGGCGCCTTACTGGGGAACAACTAAGTCTTCGTGAGGGGTGCGCGGGTGGCACGTACCACGGGAACTTAGCCCCTGAAAGTCTTCGAACTCTCCAATCGGCGAAGAGCAGTGGCAGGCTGCTCGTAGTACACGGATGTGTACGGGGATACGATCACCCCTTTAGAATCTTGATCGATTCTGGGGCGTGGAAAAATTTGCACGCCACCAGACGGTTGCTTGTAATAGCAACAAGTTGTCTGATGCTTTGAAAGAAAGCGAGGGCAACGAGACGGTGTCAGTGCGACTGGCCGACGGGAAGGTCGTCACTGTCCTTAGCGTCCAAGTGGATCAAGCCGTCAAGTTTGAAGACTTTGACAGCCCAGAACCGTTTACGGTTCTCGACATGGATTCCTACGATATGATCCTGGGCATGCCCTGGATCGATAAGCACGGGCCCTTGATCGACTGGCGATCCAAGACAATCGGTGCCAGCCGCCCTGCGAAGTCCGACGGAGCATTGGTGGGTCATGTTCCCTCCTCAGTCAGGACCCAAGGCACTAGCAAGGGTCGCCAGGGTACCGAAGCCATCAGCAGGTATTTAAGCGACGTCGACGTACATGACGACTCCGAGGACGGTTCGACTGTGGTGGCACTAGGAGGCGCTGGCCAAGTGGGTAACTTAGGTCCACAAGCGGGTAACATAGTTCCGCAGACAGCTGCTGCTGTCACGAACGCTGGTAATCGTGTGTCCAAGGTGGGTTTAAGATGTTCCCCACACGATCGCCCAGACCTAAACTGAAGAGGAAGACGTCGGATACGCTTCCTGTGTGTGCCACACGAGGTCGCCCATACCATAACTGAAGCGGAGACGCGGGATGCGCTGGCTGTGTGGGTAACATAGAACCACACGAGGCATAGAGTGCCTCGGATGTCGGCGCCACGACACCCCCAGACGTGCGTAGCGGTGATTACCGTCACGGTCTCCATCGACGACGACGTCGCTTCAAGCCACTCGGAGTCCAGGGCCCGGACACCTCCGACACGGCCGGTGAAAAAGTGTTATCACATTTTCGATGGCGAGTCCGGATTACCCGTCAAGGCACTTGGAACCTTGGCCTGAGGTTACAGATATACTAAGCCTCGCGGAAATGACGGCCGAGGCTTTCCTGGCCAACCTCAAGGTTGGGGAGGTTGCCGATCTGGTGCTCATTACACCTAATGCCAGTCGGGAAGAGTTGAACTCCTCCTCTGTCTTGGACGAAGACGTTCTCAAAGAGCTGACCAAGCAGCGACAAACGCGCTTGGGTTCTGATATCCTTATGAACCCCAAGGATCCAGTGTATCCTTTTGTGACGGAGTACGCGGACGTGGTGAACAAACACCCAGCGACCCAACTCCCACCGGAACGAGGCATACGGCATGAGATCGATCTCGTGCCTGGCACAAAGTACTGTGTCACGAGACAATTGCCTCTTCCACGCGAACAGTGCGAGGTCACCGATGCCTTCTTCGCTGCGAAAGCGAAGGCAGGCATGGTGTGGAAGTCAAAGTCCCCGGACCCGACGCCAACTTTCTGCTTCCGAAAGCCGAACGGGATGTGGCGTCTTGCTCACGCTTTATAACAAGCTGAACAACGCGACGGTGCCGGTCCAGACAGCAATCCCACAAAAGGATGTGTTGCTGAACAACATGGTCGGAAGCGTACTGTACAGTGCGCCAGGTTTCGTAGACAGATACTACCATATCCTGATGCGCGAGAGCGACATCCAGCTCACCGCGGTGAGCACTCCAAGCGGCATCCTCTTGGAGTGTCTTGTCGTGCAGCAGGGCTTGTCTAACGTCCCGGTGACATTCAACCGCCTGGCGACGCAATTGTCCCGGCCATTACGTAGACGTACATCCGTCGAGTGTTGGATGTGATGCGAGCGAACAAGATCTACGCTAACATCGACAAGTGCGTCTTCGCGTCACGAGAGATCAAATTTCTTGGTTGCTTCGTCAGCAATGTGAGCGTTCGGGCTGACCCAGACAAGGTCCAAGTCATATCAGCATAACCAACGGTTCGATCCCAGAAGGATCTTCGAAAGTGGCTGGACTTGGCCAACTACCTTCACAAGTACAGCGCAGGGTACGCGGGCTTCGATTAGCCCTTGTCAGGTCTCCTTCAAAAGGACGCTAACTGGTGCTGGAAGCAAGAGCACCAGGATGTATTTGCCAGCATCAAGGCCTGTCTCTAAGAGGCCCCTGTCCTGGCCCTGCCGGACGAGACGAGGCCGTTCCGCGTCGTCTGCGATGCCTCCGACTATGCCATCGGTTGTGCATTGCTGCAGGCAGACATGGCTGGACACGAACGCATTATCTCGTTCCAGTCCAGGAAGCTCAAAGCCGCAGAACGGAGTTTCCGTGTCCATGACAAGGAGCTCCTGGCAATACGCCGCTGTGAAGTTACGGATTCATCTCCTAAACTCACGGCCCATTGTGATCTACACAGACCACGCATTCATGAAGACGGCGGCGAACGCGCCTTGCCTCTCCCAACGGATGGCGAGGTGGCTGTCCTTCTTCGCGGAGTACAACGTCCGTGTTGAGTACAAGCCGGTCAAGCTCAACGTGCTTGCGGACGCCCTCTCTCGGCGTTTAGGCTACGAATTGGTCCATCTCACACGGATGACGGATCTATATGATCGAATACGCGAGGTGTATCGAGACGATGAGGCTGTCGCACCTATCGTCAAGCTCCTAGCAGCAGGAACGAGCGCGAAGTCCGACTAGCATTCGTCGCGACAGCGTTCCCGGCTCCACCGATATGAGTTGAAGGGTGAACCTCCACGGGTCGTCGTACCCAACGACGAGGATATTAAGTTCGACATCCTCGCGGAGGCGCACAATGCGCCATCCAGCCGCCACTTGGGCCACGAGAAGACCTTCCTGTCAGTCTCTCAGACCTTCCGGTGGACCCAAATGTACAAGTGGGTCGCACGGTACGTGAAGACATGCGAAGCATGTCAACGCGTTAGCCCGCAGGGCACGCTTTGGCCCCGTTACAAAGCCTGCTAGTTCCTGCAGCCTGTTGGAGGTCGATGAGGCTTGGCTTCATCTTTGGGCTTCCCGCCGACGGACACGGCAACACCGGGATTTTGGTGTTCGTGTGTCGACTGTGCAAGATGGTACATCTTGCTCCGGTTCCCGTCACTGTTACGGGCGAACAAACCGCGAGTTTGTTCGTCGATGGCGTGTTCCGCTATCACGGTCTCCCGGAGACGCCTGTCTCGGACCGAGACCCGCAGTTCATGGCCGCGTTTTGGAAAACGCCGTTTCTTTTACAGGGAACCCGTCTGGATATGCCCACTGCGGACCATCCACAGACAGACAACTGGACGGAGCACGTCAATCGCGTGCTCAAGGACACTCTGCGCAGTGTAGGCGCAGGGGCACTCCGTACGTGGTCCACGCAGCTTCCGGTTGTTGTGTTTGCGCCCAACAATGCGATACACGCGTCCACGGGGCTCACGTCGATTTACTTGAATGAGATCCGTCACCCCAGAGTGCCTCTCACACTTCGAGGAGACACTGCATCCTCTATTCTAAGTGGGGGAGGGGCTCGGAAAGATCGTTCCTCTCAGGTATCATATTTGAGACCGGTTTCACTGCAGAAAAAAAGTGGAATTCCTTGGTGAATACCAAGCTGGTCGTGATCATCAGGATCTGCGATGTCATGCCAGCGGCCGAGAACAGACAAAAGGGGTACTCTGTTGTAGCTAGATATTTGTTTCACCACCTTCAATTCTCTATTATCCGCAAGCCCTGGACCCGGAAAGATACACTACTTGGTACAGGGAGTACACTCTTTTTGTAGCTTGCATACTGTTGAAGAAAAGAAGAAACATGACCAGCCCTCTTACGGATATTTTCATGACACGTAAATGAGAACATGAACACGTTGGAGTGACAAACACGGAGGAGAAAACTTAAGTGTATTTAAAGTGTGAGACTTAGTGCTATTAGACACAAGGAACCTACCGCTAGACACTGTCAGCTGTGTCGGCAGCAACAAGCTGAAGAACCGCTTCATTGGCCGTTCGCAGTCCGGGCCAGACACGGTGCGTCGTAAGCCATCGACATGTCGAAGTCAATGACGACGCCCACGAGTTCTCGGAGTGGGCATAACCCCTCCACTTCACGAGGAGCTGTCACTTACCGAGACAGCGTTGCTCCTGGAGAATCTGCTCCACGTGGTAGTGGACCTCTCTGTTCTGGGCAAGCAAGGGAGAATTTGCCCTCGTATGAGTACGAGTACTCGGCGACTCCGGAACGCTACTCTCGTTCGAGTTCTTCTCCTGTGGGTCCGAAGCAGGGACCTGAGGTTGACCGCCTCCGTCAACGCGTCCTCGTGCTTGAGATTGCACATGGTCTTGGGATTGGCGGTGATGCTGCCGCCCCGGCCGGGAATCAGGGCGTGATCGCTCGTCTTGCGGGACGCCTGGCCCTGTTGGAGCGAGAGGTCTCGAGCCTGCATATGCGGGTGGACCGGCGGGCCTCTTTGTCCGATCTTGACGTGGCCTTCCGCATGATCCGACGTGCTCAGGATCTGCTGTCACGTCCGGAGCCGCATTCGGTGCACTTTCAGTCGTACGCGTATGGTGCGTACCCGACGTACTCGTCGTATGGCTCTGGCGTCCGTTCGTACGCCCCCCCCACACACACCCGACGTTCTACGTTGGGCGACGTAAGCGGTACCATGCTCCGCAGTGGGTTGCTCACTCACCGACCCACCTTGGCTTAGCTCCTCGAAGCGAGGACCGGCCACAAACGTCGACGAGAGCGCCGATACTGGAACCCAAACCTCGGGCTGAACCGCAAGGCTGCGGTTGAAACCGTACGCCGAGCCGATTGAGCGGCTCCTGATAGATTTCCCGAAGGCTGTCGAAATCTGGGAACAGAAGCGACGGCAGCTTCGTATGTAGTCCGGGGCTCCTTGCCCGAACGGGGCACGGACGTTGACGACACTCCGTACCCGCGCTCATCTTGAGCGCTATGTCCCTTGGCAGCATGCGCTTGCTGACCAAGTGGGCAAACCGGACACGCAGATCACGCTGGTCCAGGATGCGGGACAGCAGCTGATCTTCATGGATTTCTCGTAACTCCGAGGATGAGTACTTGAGAGACTCCACCCAAGCCCAGAACATGTCCTCACATGAGCTCCAGTTGGGACAGTTCTCGGGAAGAACCCAGGGATAGCCCCAGAGAGGGTAGAGACCACCCCGGTTCTCGGGCTTCTTAGCACAAGTCGTGAAGTCCATCAGAGGGATTCGGTGCGGCGCGAGAAGCACGCACTGGGCATCCTCCAAATTGTCGACAAACAACCGCTCCTTCTGGACCAGGGCACGTTCGTAAACGCCCTTAGAAGTGGAGACCACGAGAAGCGACGAGGCTCTCCAGAAAGAGGTCAGCCCAGAGATCTCCTCGGGAGGCCAATAACCGCTTGTGTTGATGACAGCTCCCTGGCTGACAGGTGCCATCACGCGACCTCCACGCATGCGCTGGGCAGCTTGGAGGCTCCCTTCCAACCCGAATGAGGAAGTGTACGTCACAAACGTGGTCTCTACCCTCTCTGGGGCTACCCCTGGGCTCTTCCCGAGAACTGTCCCATCGCCTATATAAACCGAACTTAAGTGGGGGGATGTAACGGGGTACGTAACCCTAAGTGTACCTCTATTTATATGAAGTGTGACACGTCGCACTTCGGGATATCTGGTACATGGTACCAGGGTTGTCCGATGCCAACCATTGGGTGATGACATAGCTTTTCTATATGAGGCTTATTATTTGTATATTAAATTCAAGCTTAGCCTACCTCTAAATATATTCAGTTTATTGTGCATTTCATTGCTTTAGTCCTTTCCACTTAGCCTGATGCTCGATTTTTAATAAATAGAGATCGTTTTATTAAATCGAGGTCTATAACAAGGACAAATCGATTTAGCTAGACTGGCTGATAAATGGAGCAACAGCAGTCAAATCGACCGCTCGGCATCGATCAACCACCAAATCCACATTGATGTCCTGGAAAATCGACATTTTTTGCCGTTTGAAATACAGATAGAACAAATCGATGCCTGCCTCTTCCCATCCTATTTTTACGCGTGGTTTTATGCTCCGACCATGTTTGATCTAGGCTATAAAACAGATCAACATTCCATCTGCAAAGCTCAATACAACTTACTTTAAATTGGTCACTTCGCTTCCTTATACAAAAGGGACCTGTGCACTACTGCTCACTGCGAGTTTGTATACTCTTGGAAGCCAACTTCTTCTAACGCAAGATGCTGTGTGCCCCGTCACAGTATTTGTTTTAAAATATTTTTAATTTAAATATTATTAAAAACTTGATTGAAAGACTACTCAATGAAAAGTGTAAGAGCGCTGGTCAATTTGAAAAGCGATCTATTTTTGGCTGCCGATTTTTTCTGCTCTTAAAAAAATGAAGTCAAATAAATTGTTGGTATGTCCAAGCTCCACACTAATCTATTCTGCAAAACCTATTTAAATTCATAATAATCCCTCTGATAGGTAGTATCTGAAGAAATATGACAAATTGATGTCACACCAGGCGCGACTCAGGCAGAGGCCCTGTACCGAGCGTGGCGTCATGCTCACGCGGAAGTGCTAAAGCACCACTACACATACAGAGGGAGTCAAGGTGCAGACTTATGGCGAGGACTCGTAATGGCTAAGAAAACATGTGCGGAAGGTCCAACTTGAAACTAGGAGGGCCCTGGCCCCCATGCCTTGGGCCTAGGAATGGGGCTGTGCAGTAGTGCTAGTAACTCACGAACCAGGAGGCAACGTGCTTCTTCTATTCCACCCCTTCCGTGCTGTGAGCCTATGTGTGTACTGAAAGACCGCTGCAGCCGCTGTAGTGTAATGTTTATGAAGATCGACGTTGTAGTATAGCGTCGATCTAGCATTACAGCCTCGACAAGGTGCTAAATCTTGCTATCACATGCAGACTGTATGCGCGTTTTGTTGGGTTTAATACCCCCTTACGACACTGTGGTTTTTCCGAGCGTAGATCGCCAGCGTAGGCGCCATACGTGCCCGCAGTAACCTCCTCCTTCTCTGCATTTCCCGCCCCCTTACCGAGTAACCTGTCCGATCTTTGGATCACGGACTTGGTAGAGCACGTAATACACATAACACCTTGCATATATAATAATATATACAACCAGCTGTAAATGACCATTAGAATACCTAATATTTATACGCACGCTAGTAAATGTAATAGTTTCGATAAAATGTGCAATATGGCGAGGCCCCCGCTACCACTGAATCCGCAGTGGTCTACTATGAACATTAACGGGTGCACTGCGCTTGCAGCGGGAAGCTGCAGTATATCTACGTGTTCCGTACAGCCATCGAGCGCGACATCGTGTGACGCTCTATTGCATGCGAGAATGACCCAAAAGCAGCTCATCACATCACCTGATTCGGCCGGATTCGCCGCCAGGAAAGCCTGGCGAGCGTCAACAAGGAGATGTGTCCTGGCTAGCACCCCCATAAGCAAACGAGACGCAGCCTCTCTCACAACCTGGCCGCCCAAAACGCCAAGTACATCGAGCAAAAGAAGCAGAAGAAGAGAAAGTAATTGGAAATATATACCCTATAAGGCCCCCACTTTCCTACCTATTTTTGTATTTCGTATACAAGCGGCCAGTGTGAGGCCTGGGTCGCACACACGGCGTATCACATAACAATTAGTACACGGTACCTAACGCATACGCGTCACCGAAGATGGAAAGTACACACGCTCACTTGGACACAATTCAAATCATGCTGTCTGTACCACCAACGCGCACAGCGTATATTCCAGTAATGTGCGCTCACAAATCAAAACTACAGTATTGAGTGAGCACTACGTGCGATGAATAATTTGCTGTCTACACAGACACGAGCATGTGTGGGGTAGTTCAGAACATACAGGTGGGCGTCGCAAGTCGATGTGTCTGAACGCAGTACTATATTTCAGTGCCCTGTCCATAATGGTCGAGATCAGTCACGGATGGCAATCATGTGTACCCGCTGCGCGCGTAGAAATCACGCCGACTACTGATAACAAACACGCGGTCAGATCGCCTGTATCGCAGCCGTCTGACCTGTGCCCAGTTAGTGATGCGACTAAAACATCAGAATCGCTACCACCGTAGGCTAGCACGACAAGACAAAAGTACCGAGAAAGCAAACTGACCCCATGCATAGGGTATGGTCATCCCGAGCACGTGGCATATAGACTCATTGGCCACCTTTTTATATATGCCAGTAAATGCCACTCGGAAAAGTCACTCTGATATTCTTTTACTTTGAAATAAGTCGGGTAGTGAGTCAATGGCGTTCATCCTATCATGCCAGAGCTAGAGACGGAATAAGTTATTAATGACAATCTGATTATTTGGGATGAGTCAGCGAACCTCGAATAAAGGCCCTTCAGTGATATCATCAAATTACGAAGAGCTTAGCCAGCCATACGGAAGGGAGGAAGGTCATTTGGGTGACCGTCGGCAGATACTAGCGGCTCTTAACCCTACTATGCATGCAGAGATTATCAAAACTTGCTTCAGCTGACCGTCGCATTCAACGATTCGGTATCGAATACATCTCGGCTCGACAAGGCAGTACCTGACTTCCTATAGTGTAGGATCCTAGTACGCTTTGGCATACGTGTGTACTATCGCTAAGATTATCTGAGATCTCGCTCACCGATTTGCGTTGAAGTTTGGCGCACCATGACAATGGCCCACCTTCATAACAACAGAGAGTGATTTTGCAATGCAGCGCATCTTAGAGTGGCGCCATTTTAGAAGGGAAGCACTTTACCGAGAACTAAGGCAAACTCTTCTGGGGTAAAAAGGAGTGTATCTTGCAGCTCATTTTAAACCCTGGTGGTAACGACTACAAATTCCCCTTCGCGATAATTTACAGTCATGTACCTGTACCATGATGATCAACAATATTTATCGGAGCTAAATCTATCACACGGGTATCAATTCGTAACAGTCAGTCGTCACGTAGACATTACTATAAGTGATGCTGTCAAATGTGACTTCAAGAAATACAAGAGGTAGGTCGACAGGCAATTGATATGTAAACCTAGAAGAAATAGGTGCTGCACCTACCGCATTTCGCATGTAGAGAGCTACCCCACTGGTGATAGGTTTAGGGAATAATTCAAAGTATACCCAAAAACGAACGTGCAACCCAAAATCAGAGAGCAATTGTACCAAATTTTAGTCACACCACTGCTTCCTCTTGGATGTCACTACCGGTAAACTCGAAGTCCTGCTCTTCTTCTACGGTTGGGCCTTCAAGCAGAGATAGCCTCTCTAATTCCACAATAAGATCGGCCGAAGCGATGCAGTTGGGGCTTTGTAGCAGCCCACTAGCGCGAAACCCGTTTGCTATCGTGTCTGATGAAAGCTGGTTCCACGCTTGTAATACCCAGTCACAAAGTTTTGTGCAGTCAGGCTTTTTCAATTTGAACACCTGGTCTGGTGCTGGCGGGGCTCTAATTTGCTCTTGCATGTCTTCGTGCCAATATTTCCGTAGTCTGCTCTTGAGTGGGAAGTTTCACGCGACGTTCTCAGTCAACATCATCGTAAAGACGGGAATACCATCACCACGGAGCTCTTTGACCCATTCGGCGATTTCGGACTCGCTGGCTTGCGACAGGATTGTCCCCACCCCCACATTTCGCACCTTCCTATGCTCACCCTTACCTTCAGCTAGAGAAGCCTCTAAGCTGGCACGACTGCGTGCCCAGCGGTAGATAGGCGCTCGTTTGGAGTTGTAGGTAGAGGAAGCAAGGTTAGGGTAAAAGTGCGATATTGTGGTTCTCATCTGTGAGCCCGCTAGATGATCTAGAACAGTCAGCTTCTTTTGAGCAGACTCTGCAGTGATCTTGTACTGCTGAGCATGTCGGCCTGCACCACCGCGGCTTGGTCTTCCCTTCGGGCGCTGGCGCGCCATTAAAACTGGTGGCTTATCTTTTGTGAAAAAAAATACACCGGTATACCGGTAAAATAGAGGCGTAGCTCTTTACCTATTTTTTATTGGGCTACTTCAGCGAAAAAAATAGGTAAGACCGAAAGATTAATTTTCTATTTGGACAAGGCTCTAAGCACTTTCAATTCTTTTAGTTCTTTTTTTTTCGACATGGTGTCTCCATGACCCGTTCTTGGTTGCGTCTACATGAAAAACGATACATGTACTTAGCCCCTCCAACCCGGAGCGATTTTTTGTTTTTCTAAATTGCATATGCAACTTACCATGATTTGATATTTGTATGTAAAGGGTTGGGTCACTGGCGGGAAACGGGGTAAAGTCAGTCGTGAATGGGTATGGACCAGACTAAACTGTGCATAAGGTACATATTGGAAGCTGAATTGACCTGGACAGTCTGCATAATGCAGCATTACAGGACCGGTAATAGACAGACGCTGTACAAGTACGAGCCATCCGCATCGGTCTGTGCATTTGGTAGAGTTTTCATTTTTAGGATTTTGAGGTGAAAACTTCCCAAACAAAGTGTCATTGTGTCCGATGGGGGTCACCCACAGAAAGTAACGCCATCAGATGATGCGGTGCTGGCATCTCGAGGTACGTATACTCAAATCAAGTGAAAAGATCAGCTGACAAAAGAGTCAGATGGATTAGGCACAATGTCAGATGAGCCAGCAATACCTTGTGCGGGACGTTCGCGCAAGCAATCATCCTGATTTCTTAGACTGCATATATTCTGTTCAAAGCTTTTTATTTAAGTTACACGAAGCACAACAATGCAGTTTACCAGCTAATTGTCCGTTCTACGTCGCTTTCCTCTACTAGCCGGATCCAGTGGTGTGAGAGGCGTGACAGGCGTTCCAGGCGTTGACGGAGATCCAGTCGACGTGTCTGCAGCTCGACGCACTCTGATATTTCTACCAGTGTCGACCGGAACCAACTTGCCGTTCATCCACTCTCGGTGCCAGATATCCCAGCAGGTTATAGCTACTCCGCGTATCTGTCGGCGCGGCTTCATACACAGGAACATTGGCCCCGTGCTGCTGCATTCTTGACAAAAGAACGATGTTGTTGTCGCGCGTTTGTCCGCAACACGGAGAAGCGAGCAGACTTTGCACGCGCGCTGTCGGCGCTTCGGCTGCGTCGTCGTATTGCGCCACTCATCAAGCTGGCGGACAGCGTGAGTAGTTTGCAGACCTCCAGATCCTGGAACGGAAGCGCCTTGTGAGGGTTCGTGTGTACCAAACGTGTTGCCTTCATACATGTCGGACGCGTGCAGCTGCGACAGCTGCAAATGCAGCTTCTTCATGTACTTCACATGCGTCAATGGGCGAGACGACTACTGCTTGTAGTAGGCTTTGTGGACTATGTAGCCATTCACAATTGCTAAATCAATTAATCCCAACACCAGCGACTTGTAGTATTTTTTGAACCGCACGGCCCACTGAATAGAGTACCGCTGCAAACGTAACTGGTCGTGGACATCCACGCCCCCCATGAAGGCGTGGTAGTCCTTCACGACGCGTAGGCAAGGAACTTCGACTTTATCTGCGAATTCTTGGCGAGCAACACGATCCATCTCAAGACTCCCGCCAGTGCACAGGAAGTGAACCGGCCGCGCGTCCCACCAGCTAACAGCAGTCATGTTTGGCACTAACTTTGATCTTGAAACTTTGAAAGATCCGCGAGCAATAGTAGCAGGTCTAGACTTCTTTTTTTCAACGACTCCTTTGCAATAGCCTAACCGGTTCGTCATAATAGTCGCAACACAGTAGAATCCCATGAGTAGTAATTGAATTGCCAATGCCACCGACGTACAGAACCGATCCACTACAACAAGTCTCATCCCATTCATCCGAGAATCTGGCCCAAACACAGCGAAAAGATTGCGGACTACTGCAGCAGGCCCTGACTTCATATTTGTCTTGTGTGCATCACTGGAGTGCTGTTTCTTACCGCAGTAAACCTCGAACCTGCATAAATGCAGCATACACATAGCAAAATATCCAGCTTTAGTCTGTATTATTCAGCATAAAAAAAACTTAGAGCCAAAAAAAATACCTGATGCAGTAGGCGGTCACCGCACTGCACAACATAAAGAGCTTCGTGCCCCACTTGTGGGGTTTGTCTTTAATGTAGACACGCATCTTGTTGAACGACGAGCGGCTAGGAAGCATCGTTTCATCAAAAGCCAAGTGTGCTGGAGCCACATACCCTCGCTCAAATGTCCTTTGTAGAACTTCCACAACTTTGCGAATCTTCCATGCTCTATCTGTGACCGCCCTTGGATCAGAGTTTGGATTGAAATGTAGGTTTCGAGAAATCTTCATAAATCTATCGCGACGCAGCACGGATCCAAACGCTCCACGTGGAATACCGCCTTCATCAGTAGTTTTCCAATGGTTTACAAGTTTTTCGCGGTTGGAGGCAATCGTGCGTGCAATTAGGAGGCCGATAAAGCGACAAAGCTCGTGAGGTTGTATCGGTTTCGCGCCTTCTAGCTCTGTCTGGATGTCTCGCTTGGTCTTCTTTGGTAGTTGAGGATTGAGCCGGCACTTGCTACGGTAGCGTTTGTACCGTTCATCAACACGAAGGGGTGCCATTTCACGCCAATACTCGTTTGAGCACACCGCAATGTGCTGCCACAGCACTATTGGTAGAAAGAAAAAGAAAACGCAAGCGGAGAGTCAGCATTGCGCAGTGCATCAGCTGTGGGGCCCGAATACCCTTGCCGTAGCCCAGGGTAGCTTCGTGTGTTGTCTACTAGCTCGTACGGCATGTTCATGTAGTCAAACGTATCTGGTTCCTCCACATCTTCCCAACCAGTCGCAGCCATTTCACGTAGAACATCGTTCTTGAGATTACCAGCTAACATTGCGTCCTCTCCTCCAAAACTATCCAGGAACGCTCTGCGAACAGAACTTCAGCGGCAATCACAGTCTCAGAAGCTTCCGATTCGTCTTCATCAGGTGGAATGTACGTATCAGCGCATTCGTCATCGTCTTCACTGTCTTCATCCATAACCAAATCGTCTTTTGCAGCATCATCACCAGATTCCATGGCAGCATACTCGGCAGCGTCGTCTCCATCACACACCGTATTGAGCGAGTCGTCTTTATCAACAAGTAGCTCACGGCTCACTCCTCCATCTTCATCTTCATCGTCAACTCCATCTCCAACATTACCATCTATAAAGCAACGAGCCATACACAAATCAGTGAAATGCACCACAAGATGCAGTACTATATGCAGCACAAGATGCAGCACAATATCCAGCATAATATAAAACGTACCAGGCTGGCAATCGCTTCCTTCCTCGACCGATTCCACCGACACATCGTCCACAGTCTCCCCGGCTTCAAACTCGGAGTCGTCGCCGAAGTTGTCCGGACTACCAGCGCTAACATGGGGTGACGAAGCAATCAGTGTCGTGTGTGGCGGAGGTGTAGCCGCCATAGGACTCTCAGTATCAGCCAATGAGCGCCTCGTAGGCCGAAAAGACCGTCGCCCAGCTCCAGGACAAGACGGTGAGGTTGTTGGGGCACTTGCAGGGACATTAGGAGGTGCACTTCGAGGCGGTGAAAGCGTTTGAGATGGCTGCGAAGGAAGTGGCACGCTCTCAGCTTCGTTGTGACCACTTTTCCCTTCAAATAGGTGGCCGTAGGTTTCGCGAACGACTTGAGCAGCGCGCTCTAGCTCAGCATCACCACGGGTAGGTAGACTGGATGTTCGCGCTCGAGTACGTAGCTCTGTGTACGCAAACATGTAACGTTAGTTACCAATTGATAATAACATCACTAAAGTACCTTACCGTTCGCATAATCCTCCAGCACTGCTTTTTCTCCCAGGAAAACGTCGACTTCTTCGACTCCGTCGGGGTTGCATCCGAAACGGACGTAGCGTTATCTGTCGTCAAGGCCACGGCTTGACGGACGCTTGTTAGTCCAGCCTTGGGCTCTCAGCTCACGCCACACCAACCGCCAGGAAAGGTCACTCGACGTCACGTCGACGTCACGAACTTGTTTGTGTCGGGCTCGCACCATCTTGGGTCTCCACTTGTGTCCTAGGCGCGCAAAATTTCGAATGAAAAAAATATCCCCCCGTCGGCGAGTGGCTGTCAGCCGTTACCTGTCAAATTTGCTGATGCGCATCAAAATCGTTTGTCTCAATTTTCTATAATATGAGCGACTTTCTCTTGCCAGAAGACTGATCGGGTTTTGGTTATGTAACAGAAAAAGATCATTTTGCCAAGATCGCTTATCTTAAAGTTTGTAAACCCGCTGGCGAGGGAAAATACGCTCAATACAATTTTCAAGTCTAAATTGCTCTTATGTAGCATAATGCAGTTTATGAAAAAAAAAAACTGCATTATGCAGCACGTCGGGTTGGAGGGGTTAAAGCATTGTGGTGCATTGAAGGCCCCCTAGGGCCGCGACAGAGGACACACTTATGAGATGTCGACTTCTTTCGCTTCGTCGCAAATGGGCAGAGGTACAACAACCAATGGTCAGCACAATACTGTACCACAAGTTTACTGACTGTTGTAGCATGTACAGCAGTCAGTTTCGAGTGTCAATGCTCACTCAACCAACCATGCTGACGCACATGCTCCCTTTAAGGGAGTACCTTGCCGTTCACAGCTTCTCTGCTCATGCCAAGCAAATCTCAGTGATTCCATGCCGTCAAATTGACAGAATTGTTGCACTTTTGGACCTCGTTCGCGTTTGCTCCACTTCGCATTTCTCCAGTTCACCACGTAGCGGACCCCAGTCATCGTGAACTCATCGCAATCATGCTGGAACTGTCAGCGAAAGACCGAGAGTATTGTCAAGATGTCACCACCCAGTTGCTCGACCGAACTTTGTTTGAATGTGAGGAACTCGACTTGGACACGGCCGGCAAGAATTGCCACGCACGCCTCGACAATAAACGGTGGAAGAAACTCCAGTCCCACTCAAGCGTGACGTTGTACGCCGATCGACGCCCGAACGCCGCGTGGCTCCCCGTAATGCATCGAGAAGACTGGGATCATCCTATCTCGGTAGTGTCCATCGGAGAGATGAATTGCTCCGTCGATGACGTACTGCTCGCATTGGTGACACCGGACGTTGCGACTCAGCGAATGAGGAGCGTGCTGAGAGGTCGACGCCCCGAGGTGAATTGTCGACATGAATCGATAGTGAGGCCATTACAGACTGCTCCGTTTCAGAACATGGCAGTATCTCGCTCTGTGAACTCGCAGCATTGGCCGTTCACGATGTTTGTCGGACCCCGCGAAATGGTTCTTGCGTGTGCCACAGGGGAAATTACGACCTCAAACGGGAACCGTTGTGGCTACGAAATGGTGCAATCGGTTGCGTTGCGAGACACATACGCTCAATCCTCCTCGCTGCCGCGAACACAGATGATCCAAGCTCGAGTCTTTTGGGAGAAATCCGACAGGTCGGTGATAATGTACAACAAGTTTGTCTATGATGCGAAAACCCGCCTCCCAGATGCCGTCAAGCAGGGAGCTGTGTGTCGAGCGGCCATGGACTTCTGGAAATTCATCCCACGCGCCATTGATCTGAAAAAATTACGTTGGTGTATGAAGAATCGAAAGTCTTTGGCCCCGGACTTGCAGCGCTCCTCTCAGCTGCTTGGCTGTGCTGGATGTGGCGTTATTACTCAAAAGTCCCAAAGTGCAAATACTGGAGGACCAGAACAGCGTACACCAGGGAAGCAGTGTGAGCTCTGTAATATGTGGCTGTGTGGGGCTTCGTACTGCCGGTCAGCTTGCCAATTAAAGATGGTTTGCAGTAGCGAAACGAAAATGTACGAGCAAACGTTAATGGTTTGTCCTCGTTGCATTTCCTTCGTGCGAGGCCAAAGTGCTGTAAATGTGGCTCGGTCCGAGTTATCGGAGCTGCAGTCGTCACGTCATTGTGGGGCAATTACGTTGGCGAACTGGGAACAAGACTTGCTTTCCTCATCTCCAGAGCCATGCGTGTTGACTGAGTACTAATAATTTTGTAATTATTGTTAAATTTTCTCTCGCCGTTATTTTTTTTTTGATGTTTTCAACATGATCCTGCATAGGGTGCCTCTTTATCCTTAAAAATTAAGTGAATTTCTTGTAGCCCACGCCGTGCGATCTCGACAGCACTTTTAGAACGGATAAAATTGGCGCAGCTCGTACAGATCGCTACCGTTTGCCAATCCGTTTCCATTGTATAGCGGTTAATTCGCACGAGTTGTCGATTTGAGCCACAGCGGGACTTTGAGCATAGAGATATCAAACAAAGGGCGCACCAATTTGTCTTTGGATTCCCATTCCAGATTGCTTTTAGTGAGCTTGCCACGGCTTCGAGACGACTTTTGAGTAGAGTGGAGCCACATACGCCGCATGTAATTGAATCAGCAATGCCACGAGGTGAACGTCGTGCTGACATGTTCAAACAGTCCTTGTGCTCGACGCAGTAGCAGAGCATCTTGGCATCAGCACACCGCGGTGCCATTGTCCAGAAATTCTGGACAACGTACCACAGAGAGGTTTGTACGACTAAATCCGGTATGAAGCTTCTGGAGTCTACGATGACCTTGTAGTAAACCCCAACAGTTCCATCAGGTAGTTCCCGCAGCATTCGAGCTTGAATCACACTCTTCCGAGGCATTCTGTTAGTCTCTGGTCACTGCGATAGCGACACCGACTGGCAGATTTGATATCCTAGATGTTCCCCGCATGAAGTGAAGACTTCTCCTGTAGCTGCCACCAGGACATACTCGTGTGGACGATGGAGACAACCGTGGTTGATTATATATCTTGTCACGCCCATAAACTCGAACGGCTCTGTCTCTGACGGAGCTGTGATTGTTTCCACCTCGACGTCGCCTTCTACTTTACAGTCCATCAACACGGAGCGGAGTTTGAACTCGGCAGGATCAGATGCTACCAGACCGTACAGTACGTCCTTTAGCGAGCAGCACATGTGACCTATAGCCACGACCGCAACGGGGTGGCGCCAGTCGCCTCCACGCATTGATGTCATTCACGCCAGATCTGTTAAATTTTCGGAATATCCTTGTGACCGGAGTTTTTCCATCCCTCGTGCTCGGTGTCAGGGATGCTACATTTACTACCAAAAGACCAAGATGCGGTGTCTGCGTAGTCGTGAAGCGTTCTCTCCAGAGCTTGCAGGGTCACGTCTCGACAGTATTCGCGCTCAGCAGGCGAAAGCTCCACCATATTGACAAGGGCGTCGGCCTGAGGATGCTGACCGCCATTGCAGCTTGAGTTGAAGTTGCACTTTATTTTCTATTCTTTCTTTCTAGGTTCTTGTCCCAGTCGGAGACAAGACACAACACAAACTAACAGAAATACCAGTCTTGAATTAACCCTGTTCTAAAAGCCCCTCTGCGAGCCAAGGGCATGTCACTTTGAACTAGTTCAAAGTAACTAGAGGATAAGTTGTAGGACTTCTACAACGGGTGAAGACCAAGCAAGACCATGGACGAGATGAACCGCGCAGACAAAGGCGTGGTATTCCAGGTGACAACACGGGAGTCAACGTACAACACGGAGCGTGAGTACGTGAAGATTTCACTCCCTCGCTTCAGCGGAGGCACAGCCCAAGATTGGCTTAAGTGGAGTCACAAGTTTGGACGTCTGTGCCAGCTCAAAAAATTGGCACCAGAAGAGAAGGACCTGAATTTGCAGTTGGTACTGGAGAATGAGGCACTGGAGGCGTGGCAAACAGCTTCCGAGGATAAGGATATGAATAGTGTGGCACAGTTTACGAAGGCGTACGCGCTGTGGGGACGGACGGACGTACCCAAAGCATACAATGAGCAGTTGGAAGGAGACTTGTTCATGTTCGCCAAGCGGCGTAATGAGACAGTGTCACAGTGTCACCGGCGCATGAGAGAGATTGCTCGCATGCTTCGCGACTTGCCAACGAACCCCATGAACTTGGAAGACAAGTCAATGATCAGGTACTTCAAGCGTGCGATGCCGAGAGATTGGAGACATGCGTACGAGTGCAGTGGTATCACATTCAGTAGTATGCCGCAATCCGTGCAGTATTTCCATCGCCTTGAGCAGTCAGAGCGACGCGAAGGACAAGAGAACAAAGGAAAGCCGAAGGCGAGTAAGCCGAATAAGCAGTACGGCAACTACAATGGCAAGAATAGTAGCCATAAGAAGTGGAATAATAACCACACGAACAAAGCGTCGTCGAGCAACAACGCAGAACCAAGTGGAAAAGTGGTGCAAACTGCATAAGACAGCGTCACATAGTGACCAGGAGTGTTTTACGCAGAAGAAGAACGACAAGAATAGCTACAATCAGAAGTCAGCGACAAAGAAGTCGGAGAACCGAAAGCTGACGAAGGTGGACGACACGGAGTCGGACTACAACTATAGTGATGAGAGCGAAGGTAAAATAATCACCAGTGCGATGAATGAAGCGTCTAAAAGCGTTGGTAGACCAATGCGACTGAAAATTCGGCTCTCGCAGACAAAAGAGAAAAGAGTAGCTCTACTGGACACTGGATGTACTACCAGTTATATTAACGCATCACTCGTGACTGCTAATAAGCAGCCGGGAGTCAAGAAGACCCCTTCAACCATGACATTCGAGCAAGTTGACGGTAAACTCAAGTCGGATGGTACTATGGTTGTGAAGCTCAGATTCTTGGACCTTAACTATGGCTCACGAATCACTCATCAGTTTGAGGTGATTGAGAACACCAAGGACGAGATGGTCATTGGTCGCGATTTATTGAGCGCATTGGGTATCATCGTGAACTTCAGAGACGGCAAGGTGGAGTGGAACGGAAACTCCGTGGTCGTGAATATGGGTAATGCTGGGACGTATCAAGAGATACCAGACAAGAAGCCGAAAAGACACCTGCCTGTAGAATTGAAGGAGGTGGAGATACTTGACGAGGTCAAGGACATTAACAATACGTCGGTCAAACCGATGGACCTGATTGGCGATGCAGACATCGACCAAGAGACGTACGACGAAGTCGTGAAGTTGTTAGCTAGCTTTGAGATGTTGTACAATGGGCATTTGGGCAAGATGAAGCTGCCGGATTACGTCTTACCTATTGTTGAGCCGTTCACACCGGTTCATGCGAGACCATACTCAGTCCCGAGGAGTGAGGAAGATGCAGCTCGCAAGGAGATACACAGATTGATTACAGTCGATGTGCTTGAGCAAATCTTCGACTCGGAGATGGCGTCGCCTGCCTTCTTCTTAAAGAAGCCAGACGGAAGACTACGGTTGCTGACTGACTTTCGAGCGCTTAATCGGTTTTTGAAAAGACATCCATACTATGTACCGCTGATTCGAGAAGTTTTAGCAAAACTAGGTGGAGCAAAGTACTTTTCGTCACTGGACGCCAATATGGGCTATTACGCTAGACAATTAGCGAATGAAAGCCGAAAGTACACCGCCTTTTGTACACCATGGGGAAAGTTCCAATACAAGAGACTGCCGATGGGAATATCTACGGCTCCGGACGAGTACCAGGCCAGCATGATGAAGATCCTGGGTGACTTGGATTTTGTCATCGTGTATCTAGATGACATACTGATCTTTTCGAAGACAGCCAAGGACCATGTGGAGCATTTGCGGGTGGTACTAAAACGTCTGAAAGAGTACAATGTGACTCTTAATGGCAAAAAGTGTCATATCTTTTGTAAGTCGGTGGACTACCTGGGTTTTACATTGAGTGCGGATGGAATCCAGCCTCAAGAGAAGAAGATCAGTGCGATAACGCGCTTGACAGCGCCGAGAACAAAGCGTGAGCTGAGAAGATTCTTAGGACTGATTAATTACTACAGGGAGATGATTCCACACAAGTCCGCATTGTTGAAGCCACTGACGAGAATGACGTCGCCAAACGCAACATTTGTGTGGACTTCGACAGAGAATAAAGCATTCGAAGGAATCAAGAAAGCGCTAGCCGAAGCAGTACTTCTATCATTTCCTGACTTTTCAAAACCTTTTGACATCTACGCGGATGCGAGTGGTAAGCAATTAGGTGGTTTGATTCAGCAGGATGGTAAGTTGATTGCGTGCTTTTCGAGAACACTTACGGAGGCACAGAGGAATTACACCACAATGGAGCTCGAGCTACTGTCAGTTGTGGAGATCTTAAAAGAGTACAGAACAATACTCTTAGGATTCCCGGTGGTGGTGCACACAGATCACAAGAACTCGATCTATCCTACAGAGAATTCGCTAAGAGTAAAAAGGTGGAAACTGCTAATGTCAGAGTACCGGTTGACATGTGAATATGTACGAGGAAAATCGAACATTGCTGCAGATGCGTTTTCACGCATGGAGTGCACGTCCGTGTCCAACGAAAACGGTCACAACTTAGCAGAAGCACTGTTTAGCGAACAAGGCGAATGTGTGTTGGAAGGAGATTATATTAAACAGTTCCAGAGTACAGACAAGATGGTACAGGAGCTGTTGCAAAAGTGTGTGAATGACACGAGTGGCCCAGACTACCGGGTTGAGAACACCATGGGGGCGAGACTCCTTACGTACCAGAAACGTGTGGTAATCCCAAATGCAATGCGCGAAGAACTTGTTGATTGGTATCATCTGAACTTGCTGCACCCCGGATCAAAACGACAATTCCATACCATGCGGGCTAATTTCTACTGGTCGGGCATGGAGAAGACAATCGTAACGTACTGCAAGAAGTGCATCACGTGCAAGAAAGCCAAACTGCATGGAGGACCACAAGCATATGGCAAACTCCCTCCAAGAGACCTGAACATGGTTGATCCGTTCGACGTAGTGCATGTCGACACGATGGGTCCCTATGGAGCTGAACGTCAGTATGCCCTTACTGTAATCGATGAAGCAACTCGTTGGCTGGAGGTTTCCATCCAGACAGACAGTAAAGGAAGGACAGCAGCGGAAAACTTTGATACGACATGGCTGTGTCGATATCCACGTCCGAAAACGGTAATTTTCGACAGGGGAAATGAGTTCAATCCAAGCGAGTTCAGAGAGATGTTAGCCAGCTACGGTATCAAGCCGAAAGCGATCTCGGCCAAGAATCCACAAGCCAACGCTATCTGTGAACGTGTACATTTGGTGCTGAATAATTGCATCAGATGCAACCCAGAGGCGGATTGGCACAAAGTACTTGAGTATGCTGCATTTTCAGCACGTGCAAGCTACCACACTATTCTGGGAACTACTCCTGCAAACATGATATTTGGGCAAGATCTGATTACTCGCAAGCTCTATGAAGCAAATTGGAACTACTTGTGCAAGAAACGTTTTGATGCTATTCTACGAGAGAACGACCGTGCAAACTCTACAAGACTAGAGCACTTTTACCAAGTAGGTGACCACGTGATGGTTCGCATTCCAGCCAAAGACAGAAAGAACAAACACCGGAATGTGGCTAACGGGCCATTCACCATCGTTGCAGTGCACGACAATGGCACTATTACCCTGGACCAAGGACCAACGCAGCAACGAGTGAACATTCGTCGGGTGTTTCCGTGCTAATGAGCAGTCAGCATGGGGGCGAGCGACAAGGGCGTCGGACTGAGGATGCTGACCGCCATTGCAGCTTGAGTTGAAGTTGCACTTTATTTTCTATTCTTTCTTTCTAGGTTCTTGTCCCAGTCGGAGACAAGACACAACACAAACTAACAGAAATACCAGTCTTGAATTAACCCTGTTCTAAAAGCCTCTCTGCGAGCCAAGGGCATGTCAATATTATTCGCTCTCTGGGTGAAACTCACAAATGATGCCCCGGTCGTTGTGACGACAAGGAAGGACACAAGACCGCATACGCCAGCGACACGCTGCATAATTGCGCGCTTCAACGCTGTCCACTCGATCGTGTAGGTACTACAATTCTTCTCTCTCGCATACTCCATGCACATAAAGAAGTTTTTTCTTTTTAAAAAAAGTGGGTTGAAGTGCTTAAGTTTCTGCTACGGTGCTCTTAATTTGCTTATGTTGCATATCGCACTTCAACTTGCTCAATATATGAATCCATAATCGATAGAAGACTTTTTAAATTCAAAGTCCAGCAAGAAATATGGCCAAGATAACGAGCTTTATGCGCGTGACTAAGCAGCCCACGGCGCACGGGAAGAAGGTGGACTCGTCGCCGGTCGTTAAGAAGCAACATGTGACCAAGAAGAAGGAGACCACAACGCCTACTGCTAGCGACGAAGAGTCGGGCGACCACGTTCCTACTTTCATCTATCAGGTGGGCGTCTAAAACAGCTTTAGAGTAGCACTACCTCAGTTTCTTTACGACGTATTTCCTCAGACCGTCAAGTACAAACGCAAGCATGATAAGCACGAGGTGTCCAAGGAGATGAAGACGATCATCGAGTTCATCAATGCACGTAGAGATGTACTACACGATTTTTTTCACTTAGTACTGACGTTCTATTGTAGAAGTACTACGACGTGCCAAAGGACTTTGAGACGAATGCCAAGGTGAGGAAAACACTTCTTTGTAAATATTACTTTTAGTTAATACTCATATTCTTGCTCTTACGCTTTCAGTTTGGCTGCCACAGCGGGCTAACGTACGAGAAGCGACTGGCGAGAGCGTACTCGCTGGGTCAGCTCTCGCCCAAGCGTGGGAAGAAGACTGAAGTAGCACCAAAGCCGATCTGCTTGACGTGTGCTGCAATTGGCCACACATGCAAGACCTGTCCTGATGGCTTCTGAAGGTTGGGAAAGATATTACACTAGGGAAGACGGAGCAAGCTACTTGGCCAATTGATACTGGCCGCCAACGAACTCGAGCTTATTTGTGTTGACAAGCTTGCCGAGCACCACATAAAGCCCCGAGATCGTTTTGGTGTCTTCGACATAGCAACAAATAAATCGTCAGAAAGCTTGAACTTTGCCTTGACGAACTGCTGTGGCTCACGTACATGGTTGGGCGCCACTTCGAGCGAATGTAGAGAGCATGTTGTGGATTCGCTGAATACTCAGAGATCCGAAATTCGAGAGCATCCCCACAATGTACGTCTCCAGAACCTTAAAATCCTCTTCTGCTTGTGCGTCCGATGACACTGCAGTTTCGAGCTCTTCAACCATCGAATCATCGTTGCACCGAGTGTCTTGGAAGGACACGCTAGCCACCAGCTCTTTTCGCCCTGATGCAAATGATACTAAGCCGTGATTAACCCACAGAGACACGTGCTTCAGCAGTACATCAGCTGAGATTTCCAGCTTCGTAGCAAGCTCCTCAACACTCCATCGATCTGAAAAAAATATCAAACTGTAAGGACTTCATTGCGATAGTATTCTCCACTCACCTTTCTCTTCAAAGTAGAGTATCATCGTGGCTTGAAGAGGTGAGACGTTGAACTCGCGCTCTTCACCTTCCAACTCGATGGAGAGCTACAAAAAAGCCGTAACACGAGATGATTAGTGCTATTACTATGATAATTTAAACGCGTCAAGCCAACGCACCTGAACGGAGCCAAGCGAAGTATTCCACTCCAAAGACCGCGGGTTGCGTAACACGTGGTATGCGTCTTTGAACGCATCAATCTCCTTCGACACTTTCGGGTGCAGCGCGAAGTCGTCGCCTTGTAATGGCGGCCAAAACTGCTGAGAAATGATCGTAGCATCGATCCGAGTGGAGGGAGCTCCAGGTTGGGCAAAAAGCTCCTTTGCTTCTCCGCCAGAGCTTCCTTGAACGGCAACTATCGCCGTGGCCTTAGATCTCTCCAGAGTTGATTGGACGTTTCCATTGAGTCGCTTGGAATCCTCAATGTCACGCACCATAATCTCACATTGTTGCAAGCTATCTTCGCCAAAGCGCAGCTTGAGTAACTCTAGCGTTTGCACGTCACGATCTGTGTCGAATTCGAGATTCTGCAGCAGCTTATCGGCCAACATCATCCGATATTCATTCACAAAAAGTTCGCGGCTTCCGTAAATGTTGACCTAACACAAATAAAAGCTTCAGCGACAAGGTATCGCAAATAATCGTGCAATCAGCAAGCGTACAAGAATCCTTAGGATGTCATCACTGCTTCGGCTACGCGATGTTTTTGTCGGGTCGGCTTCAATTGGATCCGGTTCCCATGCATCAGGTGACATGTCCTCGTCGTCATCGCTGTCATCGTCATGTTGGATAATGCGCATATTGTCTCGACGAAGTTCCTCGAACAAGTCGCCGCTTTGTTCATCAGTGAGACTCTGGACAATGCAGCGCACTGTGTCTTTGCGTTTCCTCAGATACTGTCAACATACAGCTCATAGACATTAGCTATCGCATTTCGTGTACATGCCATCTTTAGGTTAATTGCTTACCTCTTTCACCGGGCCACTCAAGGCTTCCAACAACACACCCTTGGGGTCTAACAGACGGAACGACTACAATAAGTAGAGTAAGGTACTTTCTCGAACCAACAACTAAACTATAAGACGCTGTACTTTGATAGTAGAAACATAAATATCGAGAATCGCAGACGTGTTGGCTCCTGGCTGCAGTAGCCGCGACTGTAATGCACCTCGAAACTCCTGCAAAAGTTCACCGTGCTGTTGTGTGCGCTCAAGACACAGTCTCAAGTCTTCTAGAGCTGGAACGCTGCGTAAACAAGTTCAGTTATTCATCATCGCTATTCACCTTTCTCCAGCTCTCCTTACCTGTCTGGGAACTCCTTGATAATCTCAAAGAGCTGCTTAATACGTTGACTCCCAAACTCCTGTCGCACATGTCGGGACAGAATTTCTCTCCACTTTCTCTTTGATGCTTCGTCTTTAGTCTGCATGATCTCCTCCAGCCACGGCAGCAATTCAGAGCACGCCCACTGCTCCACTTGTGTCAGAAACAGCTCATCGTACACCTCTCCACACGTCGACTTGACCACCTTCTTGATCTGCGAGTGTAATACTCTCAGCAGTGCCGGCTCGGCTACATGTAGCCATTCCAGTTGTAGCAATGTCTGTCGGATGGGTCTGAAGTCAAAAGCCTGCGACTTCTCCTTGCCCCGAAACTTCTGGAAGCTCATAGAGAAGAAAATTAGCAACAGTTCTTCGAATTTCACAACTGTCCGCGTATCCTCGAACACTAGGCAGCGAAAAGTGGTCCTGAGCTCTTGCAACATAGTCGGCTGTCCATCTGTAAGCTGCACATGGTCATCGAAGAGACTAGCGATCTGCACGCAATGGGCAAAGGCGTCTTCGGCGAATTGTAGCGCTAGCGTAAGCTGCTGCGCGCACAGCAGAGCAACATGTCTGCGACCACGTCTGACACCTCTGCTACGCCCAATTTCGGTTGGTAACGCGTCGAAGAAGCTCCAGAATGGCGGCACCACATCCGAGCGTAGCCAATATCCGAGTCGCTGCAGCAGCATCTGGCGCAAAGGCTCGTGACGCCCATGGGCTACGGCAGTCTGGATGACACCGCACAGATGATCAGTGCTGTCTTGAATACCGGTGGGCGCATCCTCAGGTTGATGGTCGAAGGCAAAGAGCTTCCGCCAAAGCAGCTCGCGGTCCACGTGCAAGCTGCCGCTCATTTATATCGTCTGTGGATGGATTTTATGTTATTGATTGTACGGAGAGAATGCTTTTAAAAGGATGATACAATATTGGAGGGTATCGTATTTCATCATAGTGCGTTTTCTGGAAGTAAGAGATTAGGGATAAACGAAGGCGCTTGCACATGTATCAATAACAAGAACTGGATACGGTATGAGTAAAACAGCAGCAGGAGCTATTCGCGAAGTATTCGTACAGTTTTTTACTAATGCCGTGCGTTGCCCGGGAAGCTCTGGATATACGCAGAGTGCGACTAATAACAGTACAGTAGTACTGTCAGTACAACATGATTTCTTAACAACAAGCTGTGGGATTACCATATAGTTTTAGTAATAGGCGACGTTTGGTCCTAAGCCACATACTGCTTCGACCAATAGTGTTCCAGGAAAAAAACAGTTGGCTAAGGTTTACAGTGTGCTAATTATAGGATTTGAAGACTCTAATTCCTAGGTTGCACTGAACGTTAACATCAAGATGGTCCGCCCTACCATCAAGAGAACCAAGAAGAAACGGAAGCAGTACAAGCGCGTAGTTCATCAGCAAGTGGCGAACAAACGAAGATTAGCTTGCAACAGCGACCACTCCAGTCATTTCAATTTCCGCGATGGTGGAATGGCTACAGTTCTTTTATAAAAAAGCAGAAGAGCAAATTGTTCTGTGGATCGACTCATTACGAAAGGTTGGCGCCCCCCCGTTTCGCGCACTATTATAAAACTGAAAGGTAAAGAGGTTGCAGCAGACTACGGGCTGGATGACACCCAGTTTTCTGCCTCAGTTTCGTGGCTGCATTTCTGTATGCGCCGCCACAAGCTTTCTTTGCAGCTGAAAACGCGTCAAGGTCAGACCACGCCGGCAGACGCAGCAGAAGTTGCAAGGGAATTTAAAGGGAAGGTAATGCAGACAATTGTTGAGAGAGATTGATTTCAAGTGGTTAACGCCGATCAAACCGGTACGCATGAGCTTGCGATGAAGACAGTGTTCAGGTTATTAACAATGGTGTTGCTGAGCTTGAGCGCAACTAAACTATAGAAGAAGAGATCAACTCAGGGGACGACATTAGAAGCGAATGCATGGTCAGTGAGGACGACACATGTAGTGGTAACGATGCCGCTTTATAAACTGAAGCACTGCATTGACGTTTGACGTGTAAAAATGTGGACTGACAACTGGATATTTAATCTGTGTCAAGTCAGCTTTAAATCTTAGGATTTGTATGGGTACATTGTGACACACTTTGTTCGACCCTTGTCGCCTATTACTAAGACTATACGGTATGTAAAGTGGTTCACATCCCAATAATGATGTGGTGCACACATCTCGTCGGCTCTTTTTCTCCACGCATCTCGGCATCTCATCACGCTGTTCGTACAGGCCGGACTCATGATCTCGAGCTACTTTTGGCTCGTGTACCTCGTGATCCCTGGTTATCTGCTGTATCACGGCGGTCGCATGCTGCTCAACTACGTTTTCACTCCGGATCCGACGGACGAAGACGACCCCAATGCCCTCAAGAAGAAGAAGAAGGCGGAGCGCAAGGCTGCGCGTAGTACCTTTGGGGTAGATTGGGGACTTCTTAGACGCTATTTTATTGGCCCACGCAGATAAAGTATTGATTCAAGGTAATTCTTACGACATGGCTGAATTCCCACCAGTGACTCGAGAAGTGTTTTTTAGAGCGATTTAAGCCCAAGAGCAGCACGCAAGTGCTATGTAGCTATCTGCTCCAACGTAACGACATTGCGTTCAATTGTAAGGCGTGTCAGTCCGACGAGACGTAGGGTTTGTGTCTGAAGTGCTTGGAAAATGGAAATCATGAAGGCCACGACGTGTTTTTTCATCGTACAAGTTCAGGAGGGTATGTGATTGTGGAGATAGTGAAGCGTGGGCACTGAGGGTTTTTGTGTGTATCATGGCCAGAGAGAAGGGTAATTAGCAGCAGATACAGCCAGTGAACATGCAGGAGCATTACCGGAGGAGATTGTAAAGATAGCAAATGCTTCATTCACTGCTATTGTGGATTTCGGCGTTGAAATGGCCAAGACGTCCATGCAGGTTTTTGGTGCGGGGTTTGTGGATACTCAAGTCCGTCAAACGCTGCATGTGCTGAGATTGAAGCTTCAGGCACAAGGGGTTAGTGTGAAAGACGCTCAGTCGATGGAGCGGCAGTTCCACGTGAGAATCTACAATGATGACGTTCATTCAGACGAGGATTTGGTCCGTTCTTTGGCTCGAAAACGGATCTCTTGAGCGTAAGATCTGGTGCGAGCAATTGACACGAATGGATCGGAGATTGTGGCCAAGAATGTGACGCACGGGACGTCTTGACGCTGATGCAGGCGCTGAAGAGTGAAGGTTTGCATGTTTGTGTCGTCCAGGACACGTTTAGTCATGATGAAGACGTGTTATTGCGAGTGACGCAGTGGGTGAATACCATTTCTTCGCTGTCAAGCAGCTTCACGTGTTATTCTGTGACAAATTGTTTGGTACGAGTGGCGACAGTAAAGAACCGATCCAAGTCATGTTCCTCTCAGACCCGTACTTCCGCAAGGACATCGTCTTGGAACTGTATGAATTATATCAACACTGCGCTTGAGATGGCTCGAACTCCGACGTTACCACCTCATCAGCACCAGGGCGTTTATCATACTTTGGATTGCGATCACCCGTTACAAAAGTTTAAGAGTTATCACTTTGTGATTGAGAATTGTGGCTACGTTCTGGGCATTCTAGCTATGTCTAGTGCGCTTCTCTTTCGCTCGGATCTATTGGATTAATGGCTCGATGCATTGGCGGATATTCAAGGACTGGATCCGCAGGTGAGAATACAGGACGGCAGAGCTCATGTGACGTACGAAACGCAGTCTTGGCTGACGGCGTTTGCCTTCCACGCTAATGTGAGCAAAATACTTACGTTTATCTCGAAAGCTTTGCGCTATTACGAGGCTACTGACACGGAATCTCGCAATTTGGATCGACAACGCATGGTTTTTACCATGCTGGAAGGGTTTTGGAGCCAATTGGATCGTGCTGGGATGGCTTCAACTCGATTGCAGCTCTATTTACCACTATGTGGTCGACTGATGGGATCACCGAACACGGAGCAGATCGTAAAAAATGACGTTCTACACACCCAGATCCTTTCCACAATCCTCTCCACGGATTGCTGGCAAGTTTCCTCATTGAAAGTCTATGATGGTCCACCACCAGCTACTGGAAGTGCTGTCCCTTGGATCACAGACTAGGGAGATTTTCTTGAATGATCGATGCTGAGGTGTTTCAGCTCAATGAGGTCGAAGGAGAAGATCAGAATGAGACTGTAAGACACAAGAAGACGATGAGAAAGCATAAACGGAATAATTGCATTTATCATAGTTCCATCGCCTCCAGCCGCGAGTTCTCTTGCAAAACATCCTTAGGAGGTTTAAAATACTCGAGGAACTCTTTCGTAAGTGATGACATCAGGTATAACTGGTTCAAAGATTTGACCCGTGTGCGGCTACGTAGAATGACGATCGTTGTGGTGTCCGTCGTGTAGTGTGCTTTAAAGGCGCCAGGATCATTTTGTCGACAGTAAGCCCTTGGCACTTCTCAGTTGTCAATGAGTATGCTGCAACTAACGGAACTTGGTCAATTGCGATTGAAAATTCTCGACCGGGCAACTTGACCTTAATTTCTTTTTCGATCCTGCGACAAACAGGAACGACACCTGGTGGGAGTCCTGGAAGGAACGTGTGGCTGGAATAATCTTTAAGTTTCACAAAAACAATGTCTGGAGGCAGCTTGTGCTGGTGTTCTTCGATTGTATCCGAAGTTTGAATATGAACTTCATCATTTTGCGCCATAGTAAATCCAACGACAGTACCAATAGACCCGTTTGCGAGTTTCAACAATGGTGACACATTCTTGGTGCATTGGACGATTGAACCAATTGCGATCTCAAGCACAATCGGCATGCCTCCAGTTTTGTCATCACGGATAGACTCGAGCAATTTTCGTTGCGGACTGGCCAAACGATGTCTTGGTCTAGACACAGCCCCAGGAAATCGATGTAAAACCACACCAGCTTTCTTGCAGAATACCCGCAGCGACGACATGTTGAACTCAGCACGGAGGGCGCTGGATGTGACAATAATTGGGCAGTAGGACTTCGTACCTATGTTGAGTGATGTCCAATTTTCGTCATGGGCAGTTTTGTTCACGTGGTCAATGTCAGCATCTTCGTAATTTCCAACTCTCCACTTGTCGAGAGTATCTCTCCATACCGGATCACGCCTATGACGCATATTTTCGGTCAGAATGACCACCGAGTTAAGTGAGCGGTACGCATTTATCCCCCTCACACGATCCAAGTAGTCTGTTGAGTGTCTTCGGCGCAACTGGATCACTTCATCGGCAGTGATAAATGCCGGTTGCCCTGCAACGGGCAGCTGCTGAAGCCAATCGCCAGCTAGAAGTACATGAATTCCACCAAACAATTTGGTCGGGTTACCAAGTATCTCGCGAAGGAACGAATCCATTTTGCCAAGAATACTGACATCACACGTAGATATCTCAGCCACGATTAGTAACTTCAATTTTGCAAACCGTTCCCGTTGCTCTTGAGTCGGGGACCATCGTCGTTTGGTATTCACGTACCATCCAAATAATTTGTGAATGGTCTGCCCGTTTGCGGCTTGAGCAGCGACTCCTTGGTACGCACATGTTGCTATCGACTCCTCCGATTTCCACTTCTGGGCAAGAACCTGCAATGCGCCAATAACCCTGCTTTTCCCTGCACCTGGCTTTCCTCCAAGAAATGCTACAATTTGCTCGTTGACGTCAGGACCCAGTAAAAGCGATTTCAACAGTTTCTTTTCCACATTAGCAAACATTTTGTGCTGTTTTTCGTTCAGTTGAGTTGCCAGAGATACCTGGTCCAGCGAAGGCATATCCGGTGTGTCATGAGTGCGGTATTCATCATTTAAAAACGGCACCGCTGACTCATAACGTTGCTCCATTACCTCATCGTTCCCAATTGATTGTTGAAGGAGACGTACTATAGTCGGAAAATTTGGGTATTTAGTCCGCAACGTCGAAGCACAGGTTCCCGAACGCAGATGTGATTCTGGTGCAACTAAGCAGTGTAGCTTTTGTTCAACATCTTCAAGAGCCATTGATATGTGTCTGACCATCGTGTCTGCTAGAGTGGAAGCTGCAGCAAGGTCCACACTATCTGTAGATTTTTCGAGGTCCTTGATATACTTTGTAGGTTTTGTTGGGGCCCATACTATCTCGTCCATATCCTCGGGTTCACTTTCGTCAGAATCGCCGTCATCTTCGTCGGCATCCTGCATGTCAAAGCCGGTAGAATCGATTTCACGATCATCATCTAGGCCCGCTTCATAACGAAGGTATCTAGCAGCTTCAGGGTCATCCTATGATTGAAGCAATTCTCGAGAGGCATGGTAGTCGGTATTATTTTTTACGAGCGTTCGAGCACTTGGTGGAGCTTCCGTTGCCCACCATTGCTCAAAAAATGCACCAAAAGTTTCACCATTTGTATCAAAGTCAGCGCCACAACGAAAAGGACGAAATAGTGCCATCACAGACTGTTGGTAGCAAAGCAATTCATCCTTTGGGAGGTTAGATCTGCGAACGTCTGGAAGCCGTTTGTGACTGATTGTTACAACGCGTTCGGATGTGGACCCAACTATCGTATGTGTACCAAAATGAGGATGCTCTTTCAAAAGCGGCACTCCACGTTTGCTCTTTTTCCTGCACCAATTTTAAGCAAAGGTCATGAGGTCCACATATTCTAGTGTTGTTGGCCGAAATATATAGTCCAGCCAAATGCTTGATGGCTTAAAATTGAGCTGATTGGTGTCACCTTCGAGGACAATGTCAAGTTGCTTATCTTGCTGGAACAGTGCCTTCAATACTGTTGGGAGCGGTAATTTTACGAGCTCATGTGACGAATACATAACAGTGCCTTTGATGACGTACAGGCATGCCATCGGTGCGGAGACCTCATGCGGATTCGACAGCGTGCAACACATGGATTGGATGCGGTAACGTCCCGCGGCAGCTTGAGTATCCGTTTCGTTCGAAAGTACGCGATTTGCCTTATCAAATGCGTACAAATGAAGCGCCCATGGATTTTTGAGATCCTGTTGGTGTTTGGTCGTATACTTGATAGTATAATATGCTTTTACGGGACCTGTGTACACGGGATCGATGTATTAGAAACGGTTAACAGGTGAGTAAAAGGGAACATTGACATCCTACCTTCACCGGCGGCTAGAAAGTTTATGTCATGATTGCACTTAAACAACGCGTTGACAATCGGTACGTATGTGTTAATGTACTCGTTGCCTGGATGGCGTTTCAGCTCGATTCTATTATCCGATGTCCACCGTGTCATTTTACAAGTTTCTTTCGGCATAAACATCCGACAAACCTTTCCGTCGGGGGCCCGTTTAGTAACCTTGAAGCATATTTTTAAATGGAACCAATGGTGATGTTGGTAAGCCAACAACGCACGAGAACAAAATACAGCCTCATTTGACGCCAAATCCGAAGCAGGGGGATATTGTCCCGGCCAAAAAGGCTTGGACGGAAAATAAAAAAGTCAGGTGGCCCAAATGAATTTGATAATATCTCGTCTTCCTGATGAGGGCTTAAGACGTGCTTACCCTCCTTTGTTAGATGCCTGTCTTAAGAAACTGCTCAGGCATGCAGCGCGTCTTACATGAGAGCGGTATAGTCTAAATTGAGCACGTAATTTATTATCTCTATAGCGAAAAGATGTAAGGTATAAGTCCTTACATACTTGACCTATCATAACTTAAGCTCAGCGCAAATTTAAGTCCTCATCTTTCTCCAGTATGCTAAGTGGAATGCTAGCTTCATGTAGCGCCAGGTTTGAGCCAGTACGGGCGTCTGTGAGGAAAGCTATAGGCCGAGTCCATCGTCTATCGGTGACCACCGTGCTGTTGCTGTTACATATCAAAAATATCATTGCAGTAGTCGTACTGCAAATGTATTAGATATTGCAGGTATGAATCAATTTGATTATCTCTGATCGAGCTGAACGACTGACTGATCTATGCTATATTAAAGGAATTGTAACACCAGCTGTATCATGTTAACCATGATGGTAAAAAACACGATGGGCGTCATTTATTGAAATTTATCCAAAATGATTGGGAATCTCCGGCTGCTATCCTGCTTAAGCCAATCGTAGAGACAGAAACGCTGTACGTGGCAGGCTATTAATTGCAAAGAATTCTGCAACAAATAGTGGGTCTTTTCGACAGCCAGAATGAAGGGGAAGGGCTTCGAATTTGCAGAATCCGACGTCAGATTCGGACTCAGCACCCATTTTTACCCTATATATCTAAATGTCGATATAGGTTTTAGAGCGGCAAAACACCTTAATTATAGCGCAAAGTCCGTCCAAGGTTTGGTGGCCGGGACAATAACGGTCGCGGGCTAGCAATTATGCTAAATATTTCTTATCGTCACAGTCGAGCGCATTGTTTTCTTATAATATTCGATTGGATGTCTTTGTGATCAATTCATCAGCCCCAAATTTTTCTCCGCAGTGATCGCAATAACATGTTGCTGGTTTGGTTGCACCAGATCAAGGTTTCCTGAATGCCAGTTGCTGGAGTGCGAGTGGTTTAATCTCGCCAATTCCACAGGAAGGACAGAGAGACATATCAAGTGGCACGTTTGCGGGCGAAATCGCTTCGACGTATTGAATCAGTGTAGACCGGAATCTTTCGGAGCAACTGTGGACGGCATATTTTCAATCCAAATGAGCATGTGAGAGTGAAGCGATCCCGTTGAATGTTGTGATTCTGTTGCAGCATAAAATTATTTTGTGCGACCGAAGAGTCCGGAATCCTTTCGAGAACAGCCTTGATCGGAATCCCAATTTAAAACTACATCAATAAACATGTTCATCAAGCGATCAAAATGTCTATATCATAAACCGTTAGTCTGTTCTTTTGATAGGGTACAAATGAGTTGCATCACAACTTACCTTGCACAAATGGCTGGATTAGCCGTCGCTATCAATCCCAACTTTGCTCGAGTAAACTTCAAGAATTCATCGACGCCTGCTTGCATTTCTTCAAATACATCATCTGCGATACCTCCGGCCAGATTAGCAATTTGAAAGGAGCTTGCACTGTCTGGCGAAATCGTAAAAAAAAAATTGTCGGCTGGCCAAGCTTCAGTTGCATCGAAATGAGGTCTGCACGTGCTGCTGTCCGCTCGTCGTTAGACCCCCAGTAGGATCGCATCCCTGTTGAAATATTACCGTATAATTCACGGACCGATCTGTTAATTTCCGGTGCAGGTGGTATGGGCAACTGATCTGCTATAGCATTTAATCGGCTCTGCTGGTATTGGACATAGTTTTGAAGGTCTTCACGAGAAACACTAGCAGACCGCTCCATTGAACCTGGCAACATCCGCGCTCTGATTGAAATCGCATGAAGTGCGTTGTGCCTGGCTAAAACATCAAACGCAACCATGGCGAACGAGCGATGCTGGACAAAGCGACGTGATGAGTGCCGCAAACAAAATCTAATGAACCCCAAAAGGCTGATCGGTATAACACGAGATTCTTCAAGGCCTCCTCGCCCGTAGGGAAGCAATTCAGAAAATGAGTTCGTCCAAAACGCCGAATCAAAATCGGACAAAATACTAGATGATCGATAGACCACTACGCGAGAATTATTCAATGCAAGCTGAACACCAGTAGGAACGTCAATATGCCTAGGGTCACTTATCCATCCATCGGCAGTTTGCTCACACACCTCATCCTCTTCGGAAACCGATTCATGGGCAGGTGCAGGTGCGTTATGCCTCCAGGTTGCACGGTCAAGTTCCTCAGACCCATCAGTCCCTCTATATAAACTTTGCTGCGTTGGGCTTGCGACTGAGTTGGCAGGGCTCAGAAAATAACTATTTTCATCCTGTATTGAACAATCAATTGTTGGTAGCGTCGCTTTAGACGATGATTGCGTCTCCGGAGTGATTAATATCATTGTCATCTCGGGTGGGAAGTACGATTCCTGTGCGAGACCCAGCCGGTGGGTTGAGCCGTTCGTCAGACGTCTGATCATTGGAAGAAGATATATGTTCGCGATTACCATCACCAGCTTGAACCAGTACGACACGCGTACGAATTATCGCAATCGTAGTTTCCCCTCCGGTTTCACTTCCACAGATTTGAATAAATGATTATTTGCTTTGTACCAATCTAGCTGTTCTCTTAGGCGCGAGAGGCGAACATCATATTTTTTAAAGTTGCTGCTTTTTGAGCGGTCGTCATAGCCCCGACCATAGTCACACCAACCACGCCTTCCGAAAACACGTCACGTGGAAGCATTTCAGCTGGAGGAGCAGGATCTGCCCGAAAAAAATACGCGTGAGAACGTATAGAGGAGTGTTTTCCTCCTCGAACCACAGAGATAAAATGCATCGGTTGCGAAAGATTTAACATTGCATTCTCCGTGAAAGTACTGTCGGAAAAACACATAGGCAAACAACCCATAAAAGCCCATTGACAACAGCGAATTAGGCGGGTGACCTCTCTTTCTGTCCAGTAGTGATGTTCTGCACGGAGTGCACACCTGCATGGTTAGTCGTTCGTCTTTTACAACAATCCCTGATCTCGCCAACAATATCCCTGCCAGTTCAGCTCTCAGACCCGACATATCGTAGTACGTTCGAAGTTCCGATGGGAGTGTTTTTGGAGGTATTAGTCGGGTTTTCATTGACCGCAGAAGATACGTGCCAGAATCAACTGTTTCCACCTTGACGCGCGCCGCAGGGTGCATACAGTCACAGACACAGCAAGCAAGTCATATAGCAATCCACCCGAGAGATATTTGGCTCCACGCTCGGACGTACGCTTTTCCATTTCGTCAAAATGCTTTAAGAAGTTGTTAACGGCCGCTAAAGTTCTGCCTTCAGGTCCAACACTGGATGTTCGCCGATGCTTCCTTTTCACAAGCTGAGCAACATGGTCACCCTCACTCATTGATGCTCGAGCTTTTGTTTTTCATGTTTCGATCATGAGCACGCGCGTTATCCGCGAGTTGCTGAGAGCAAGCCTGGCAAAACGGTACTTTGTGAGTTAATTGTGAGCGGGTGGGTCTATTCGCTATGCAAGTACATGACACTCGCTCGGAATGAATTGTTCTTTCTAAGCAGAATGGTGCCTTTTGAGTGAAATCGTCATGTGACGGCAAAGAAAGAAACAAACAAACCATTTAGTACACCCAACAACGCGACGTGGAATTTCCAGGTGTCCAATGACTATGGATAGCTGTTTCCGTACCTAAATATCAAGGTAGGTAGGAGTCATTTTGAACGTTCGAATTACGATTCTACCACGCGACGCCGCCATATTAAATGTTCAGGTTACGCAATCACATCACTTAATGATATGCTAAAAAACAACTTGTATATTTAAGTGAAGAAACACTTTTACGGGTCTGAACACGGATGAAAACGACAAGTGAACATTACACGAGTCTGTCACGGCAGTTGGGTTTGGCACACAGGCACTTAAACCATAGTTTCTCGCGGGTGTACTCCACCGTTATTTCTTCACCAGCTGAAATATCACGAATAGCAAAAATGCCTATACGAGGTCCATCGCACGATAAAAACACGACCCATTTGCAGTTAGGCGCGCACGAATGGTTGATAAATCTGGATTCGTTTCCACGCTTGCCGGCATCGATGAATATCTTGTCATTCCGAATCGTCGTTGTTGCAACCTCGATTATATAGTCGCGACTTCGCTCACTCTTGATACTCTCAAATATGAGTTCGCCGACATACCCAAGCACAAACGATCGTTTTGCCAAGAAGGTTGACGGAGCTAGACCCAGAGCAGTACGCGTTTGAATAATGTTGAAGGAATGTGTCCGGATAAACCGATTACCGCAGCCAAGACCAATTGTACAATTTCTGTCGTCACAAAGGATATTGGAGTGATAATTACCACAACAAGAGCCATTCTCATCGTAGCACATCTGGTGCTTGCAATCACAGGAGTAATCATCTTGGGCAGGGAAAATAGGACGAGTAGCGCCGCCATTGGAAAAATTCGTCCAGATTGTCACGACACCGGGCGGCCACAGCGGGCTCATGGCTGTGCCGGATTGACAGTAAATCGCGGATTGAACATCTTATCAGTCGATTTGTGTTCATCCATGCAATGGCAACCTGCTCGAAGTACGGCCACATATTACACCAGGCAGAAGTTGGACAGCTAATAATGGGCAACGTCCGAGGATGTAAGCAGAGCACTTCGTTGTGGGTGCCAATTCTTTATTTACATCGCCTGGTACAGTAGGTGTTACCACTGGGCTGTATGAGGTCTGGTTCTCATTGGGTAGGCTCTACGGTCGATGAATTTGCGTTAAGTCCATGTGCTCGAGCTTTCGCCTAAAGTTTTGGGTACGAAACAAGAAGACGATAAATTATTCGTGCTGTTGCTGTTGCGACTTTACAACAACGACACTCCACAGCCTTATTCATGTCAAATCTCGAGCTATCTGCGTCACTATTCGAAGTCACTCGTCTGATACGGAATGGATAAATTTTCACAGAAGCGTCATAGCGCTTTCGTTCTCCCGCTGATATCTCTACAGCATTGCTGTAATTTTGCATGCTCAATTTCGTCAATCCCCAATACTAAATGTTTAATCGATATAATGCATCATCCAATATCAGGCAAAACAGGTTAAAAGTTTAAGAAAGAATCATAGTTGGAAAATTTGTTCGTTCATTCTTGTACAGTAATGGAAGTGGTGATACGTGGTACATGTACAACGGTTCTGTATTCATCAGCAAACTCGTGTCATCCCCCCCCCCCTCCCAACACGCACACAGACACAGGCAAACACAAGGGCACGCACAGAATGCTAGCTGCAACGGCAAGGTAAATATTTGAACAGCCTACCCAGCTCACCTTTTAATTGTCCACAAGAAGTATGGAGCTGGCTGATCTTCTTCGATCCAGGATCAAGCACAAACAAGAAAAACGCCCACCAGTCTACGAGAAGACCCCTGACATCGTGGAAATGCTACGGAAAGTCACTGCCGTCAATCCGCCAGATTCGACGTCCACGCCCTCAGAACCCGCCAAAATGCCGCCGTACATCAGTTTGGATATGTACATCGCGTTTCGAGAAGAGCTCGCAAGTGGCTGGAACATCTGGCTAAGTGACGAACAAGTTACAAAGTTGGAGCCGGAACTGAAACAGGAGATGCCGTCAATGAGCTTTGACGAGAGGGCAGCCATGTTTTTCCGACATTCGGTGTGGACCAACAAGAAGCAAGACCCCGACGTTCAAAACGTCACTGAGATCCCCGATGGAGCAAAAGTGTACGTCCAACGAGTGACGGGGCTGGCCTTGTTCGAAAACAAAATGGCTCAAGGCAACACGAATCGCATCGAGATGTTCACAAAAGTCGAAGACACTGATTACGATCTCGAGAACACCACTCCTCCCGAAGCTGAGAGTCAAAGCACGGAAGGCAACCAAACTGACGCCGAGCGCCTTTCGCCTAAATTGCCAAAGAAGCGCAGAGCTGGGAAGACAAGCCGGGACGTCGTGGAGCCTGGCACAGGAGAGGAATGCCTTCTCGCACAACAGCCAAATAAGGCACGAGCACCAAAGAAGCCGAAAACGGAGTAAGCTCGCGGTTACGTCACCTGACTGGTAGGCACTGGCAATCTACTTGGACAAGGATTGCTGTACACCATATAACAAATATATGATGTCTTGTTGTCTCTTTAAACATCAGTAGGCCCGCGCACCGATACGAATCGGGCATGCAAAGTTTGTTAGCGCTCTTTATAGTCACAATGAATCGACGTTAACAAAATACCACGTACAACTTCGAGCTCGACGTTGTTATATAGCTACAAGTAGAATGAGGCCTTGGACAGACGCCGTACAACATCCTGAGGTAAGTAAAGCAATAGCGCAAACGGTTTGAAGGTCGAGTAGCGTAGTTTGTGTCCTTGGTGCTGGAGCAACGCAAAACTGCTACCGAATTCACCGGTTGTATATCCAAGGACACCACCAGTGGCAGGTGCCCCAAAAGCCGACGAAGCAGTAGGCGCAGCACCAAAGGCACTACTTGTGGCCGGTGCGCCGAATCCCCCAGTGGCAGGGCGTGCTGCACTACTTCCAAACAGATCACCGCTTGTGGCGGGAGCACCAGGCTGCGATTCAAATCCACCAAAACCGCCAGTTGTTGTAGACGTCGTAGCTGAGCCAAAAGCGAACGATCCAAAGCCTCCTCCACTAGAGGTTGCACCGAATGCAGATGGCTGAGTGTTGCCAAAGCCTCCTGTCGCTCCAAAGGCTGAACTCGTTGCTGGTTGCGCTCCGAAGCCTCCGACCGCTCCAGTTTCAGTCGTCGTAGCTCAGGGTGCCGGAGCATTCTGCGTGGCTGCCGCCAGTGCTGCTGCTGGGTTCGTGCGCTTCAAGTAGTCTTCATACCGCTGCGATCCAAATAGACCGGGAGACAGACGCCGTATGTGTGAATGAGTGACGTTGTTGTTTGAATGTTATTAATGAGTGACGTTGCTGTTTGAATGTTATTATTGAATGTTACTCAAGTGTTCTGTTGCGCGAATGTCGTTCTTCACCGACTGGGTCAACATTCAGCCATTGTAGCATAACGTTTTAGTAATTATTCAGTATTGCGTCATTATTGTACCTGATTTGTTTTTCGTAGTTGCAATCTATCAAGTACAGAAGTACGTTCTTATGCGTTTTTATAGGATCCACGACGGTTCTGGAACCCACCTAAACTCTCGATATAAATATCCAGAGACCAAAACTTTTGAGCTTGTCAAGAGCATCAATCCAATACAGCGACTAAAAAAACAAGGTAACATGTATTACTCCGGGTGACCTACTTTCGAGACCGCAGCTTCAGGCTGCGCTTTTTCGATAACTGCGGTCGTGGTGTGGTAGTGCAGTCTTCAAGAAATTGAGTTTAAGACGTCAATCAGCTTGTTGTCGACGCAGACCATTTTGTATTATTAGACGTGAATATTCTCTCATTATTGATCGTTTGTTTTATTTTTTGGCCCAGCATAGCTCTCAGAGATGAAGACTAAGCCGCGCATTAGCTCGCTATCCATCTGATAACGCTTAGATGTGACTGTTACCTGCTGCTAAAAATGCCCATTCTGATAATACTGATGTAGCCACGCAGCCGAGCTACTTCCTTGCCAGCAGCTTGAACAATGGGAGCTTGTGACCTTTGCTTGACCGCCACAGTTGTGGGTCTTGTCTACCTGGAGCTTTCCTTGCATCTGCCAAATACGCTGCAAATTCAATTTAACATGCGGCACCAAGTTGTTCAACGGTAGGAGCAGTGCTAATATGTGGTGTTGTCTCTTTATCGTCCGAGCCGATATCCTCGTCTCAAATACTATCTGTATCTTCGGCTGGGGATCTACGTGGAACATCATTCCGGGAATTATGCTGTGTTTTTAACATGTGTGCAGTAGAGCTGCAAGATTCCAGCGCTGCAGCATTGGTCAAGCACTCCCTGGTAATCTAAAATTCGCCCTGGGTAAGAAGCTTCCTCTTGTGAAGGGTGGATCGAGAAACGATATCCACATCACCTCAATTGCCATCTCCTTAAAGCGCTCTGTGAAAGGACGAAGAACCACCTCGCGTATTTGAGTAAACTCTTGGCGGCCAACAAGTGCAGCTTGTTTAGCAAAGATGGATGGACTGCTGAGAGCCTTTTACATTCGACGAAGCATGGGGAAAGCCAGTGCTAAGGTAGGATAGATACAAACCTCTAGAACATTAACCACGGCAGCTATTGGATCAAGGAGCGCCACCGGGTACTTGATCGAGAACCACTCTCTCGGGGTTGGGTACTTGTCCTGATTTAGTTATCTAAACTCCGTTTTTCCTTCGGGTATCTCGAGATATGTGCCAAAATCATCTAGAGGGGCTTTCAGCTCATTCATACGACTCACCATGTCACGACACGAGCTCCAGTGTGTTGGGTAGCCAGTAACCACGCGAACTGCTGCCTGTTTCCAGGTTTTGGCTTGAATTTTGTCAAGACGATTTTTTCCCTAGCCGGCTTGTGAAAATAGGTGGCGCGGACGCGAAACGTTTGAGCCGTCTTCCAAATCTGGATTAGTGCGGATCGATCTGACCCGTCTCGTTCCGATAGTGGTGTGGATAAAGCCTACTCAAGCGCTGTAAGTGACTCAACCTGCTCTGGCTGAGTGGCTTGATCTTTGTTTCCACCGAAAGCTTCTTGGTCTGGCTCAGACAATGCCAGTTCGATGTCTTGGCCGGCAACGACAATTACTGATCTCTCTGATGCACTTAATTCAGAGCGCTTCACGAACCGTGAAAGTGCCCCACCAACTACCTAGCGCAGCGAATGAGTAATACTGGCATGTTCTTCACGCCTAGAATGCTGCTTCTCAGAACCACGTTTGCAGCGCCATAACGGAGCAAACAATTTGTACACATTGCAGGGCTTAACTCCCATCGCTTCAGCATGGTATTCAAACATGCTGCAATGGCAACACCAGTATGAATTCCTGAGAAGGTTTATATTTGCATGTGTCCAATTGCAGAGCATGAAATCTGCGTCTGCAAAATGCGGCGTAAGCGCTATAAAGCTATGTGCTCTTCGGCCTGTGCAAATATCAATAGTGACGCAGATGCACCGACAGCCGGATCATATATGTGCTTTCAATGACGCTCTGAGCTCAGCGGCAATCCGGACGACGTCGTTTTGCAGTTGTAAGGCACCAGGTACGTCTCATATGATACCAACAAGCTCATACGTGATAAACATTAAAATTTACAAAGACCAGGGTCCTCCACAACTGATAATGGCCGCATAAACTCTGCAACCCACTTGGCTAACAGGCCGTCAGCATAATTCTGTTGAGCCTGTGTTTTAATAGTCGTACGTAGCTGCTTTGAAGCTTCCGGTGCGCATTCTGCAGCCACCTCTCTGTTAGCATCATCTTTTCATTTGCCCTTGTCCGCTTTGGTTTCAGTAACACATCCATATGGTACTCCTCCATGTGCAGCTTCACACCAGTCGTCGCCCAAACGAGTAAGTAACCTTACAGTTATACCTCTCACACTAGGCATATGCAGCGTCCTTGGAAGTCCTCTTTTGACCCATTAGAGGTGACGCATTAAGCTCATGTGGAACCAACCTTATGAAGTCCCACCGTTCAGGCTTGTGAGCACCAATCGTGCAAAGAGCGTGCTTCGTCTGTCGATACGCTCCGGGAAAAGGTTCTGCATGAACTCGAGCTGGCGTACGTAACGTACGTAGTCTTGGAGAACGTGGAAGAGGTGATGTTCTAATAACCAATGCTGAGCCACGTGTCCTTGAAGGCGTTGTACAACGGAGAGGGGGCTGGACATGAGTGTGAAGAGGGGGCGCAGGGTAGACAAGAGTCGATCTAGCTGTGTCGCTGTATATGTACTCGGTGATGCTGCCGGGCTTGTGGCATCAGCTTCCATGACAGATCCAGTTGCTAGGCAGTAATCCCAGCTCTGTTGCGTGAGACTTTGAACCCCCGAAGAGCGCTACTTCTGCACTCACTGCTGCAAAGCTGCTGTAGATCACCAAAACGTAGAATGTTCTTTATCACTATGTGATGACCGAGAATAATCGGTGCTATTGCTCGGTGAGCACTTGACTATCAGACTATTCATTTTGGGTCAGAAATATGGGGTTAATAATCGTTGAGCTCCTACCAAACTGCAACGATGACGTAGCTGTTAATATCGCTTAACAAGCGTTTGTTATCGAAAAGTTAACAGAAGTTGAGCCATTGTACCGGTACATAAAGTACTTGACACGCCTGTTTCTGCCGATGAGCGCACAACTCTTTCGTCGTTCTTATCGTTGAACACAGCATCCAGTTTCCGAGCTCCATCCCTTTTACATAGCCATCGATACATGAGAATATAGACCCTCAAACGAGCGAAGCCGCTGGACATGACAGCACATTTCGATCGACAAGCTCTTTTGGCCTCGCTCAAGTCTCCCGCGCGCCGGCACCTGCGCTCGAGGCGCCACTCGACTCTATTAACGAGACGACACTGCACATCCCCCAAGTTGACAATTCGGTCATGATACTAGGTCAGCTGAGTTTCGACGACTTTGAATAGAAATGAAGACGGCTGACCGTGAGGCCGTCGCTGTGTATGTGTCAGTTATTACCAGAGTGAGCGGAGTCGACCTCTTAAAGACGAAATCTTTTGAATCGCGCGACTTTCATATTGCCAGTGGTATCAAAGGTTACAAAAACAAAAAAAGATGAGGTGTTTGCGCTAGTCGCTCAGCGTATCAAAATGATCAAATCTACGGCAGGATTTTTAACACAACGATGAATGAACGCCGCTAGCCACTTACCCAAAAATATCAGTGTCATTTTTGACTCACCAACAGCCTTTGCCAGATTCGTCCTTTTAAATACCCACACGTAACTTGATTAAACAGGGGCAGAGACAACGAAGAGCATATAGCGACACTTGGCATCACAGGGTGCTTAAATATTTAGACCCATGTGTTGATACAGACCAGAGAAAAAACTCGTACGTTTCCTGCCTCCTTTTGCGAAGGTGTCAATATATTAAACTACATTACCATCTACGCAGCCGACACAGTCGTCCAGAGCTCCATCCGTGCTCTTCTTCTGAAACACATTTGCAGCAGCGCCAATTGCACTTGATGTTATCGGGAGCTAAATAGCGAACTCCGAGCAGTTTAAAACTGCTGTAATACCCTTGTGCAACCGCCTGTAGAAAGAGCTCAGCTTTATGATACATCTTGAACATCTAAATACGATCCACCAGCCAGAAACGTAGTGTGTGGTGCATGAACACCTCTTTTAAGATCGGAGCTACTTAATTCATTCTGACGGTTACGCGATCGGGACTCGCAGATACAACAATTACAACCTGTCTACCTGTGCTAAGAACGGCTCTATAATTTTAGTATTCCACCTTATTGCCCCCCCCCCCCCCCTATTTTCCAGGTTTAAATTTAGAGATTTGATTAACCAGTGAGGGCATCCTGTTTAAAAAATGACAGGCGTTGATAAATACTACTTGATTGTGTGACGAATGTGTGTCACGCCCAACCAATTCACTGCTATTTGAGCCGGTCTCATCATACGGTAGACTGTCTACTAGTTTTAGTGTCGTTTTTGTATATATTATGTACAACGAGGTGATCTCACCTGCAGGGTTCCCTCTTTAATCCCAAACTTTCTCTCTTGAAAGAACGTCTTTTTTAATCTTCTTTTTTATCAATCGGGTTTACCCAATCGCTTCCATATGCGCTCCAAACGAGCTGTTTCTAAGCCCACCGACGCTAGGAGTATCTGGCGAGTGATATGCGTGATCAAGCAAGAGTAATGCAGCGAGTGCTGATTCTTTTGGTGCGCTAGTAGCATTTATTTACGTCATGACGGCAGTCAGCGCTGACGTCTACTGTGAAAACAGGTACAGCTGGTTCAGCAAGCTGGTAGCCAAGCTGGAGAGCTGGAATAGAAGCTACGAGTAGCCCTGATCTATGTTGGTGGTATACGATGCTTGATCTTTGGCCGGATCGGGCGGAGGGGGTACTGCACCTCAGCATGCAAATAGGAAGGGGCGATGAAGGACAAAAAGCCTGAAACTTGTGTATGTTTTGCGTGTGGTAAAGGGGGTCACTAGAATGCAAAATGCGCTAATCTAAAAAACGACACTGATCAATCAACTGTATCTAAGATCAAGCGTTGACAGGATAAGCACAGAATTCGAGTGGCAAGATCACACAGCAAAATGCAAGTGCGTTGTGTTGTCATGTGCGTGGAAGACTATAACCGCTACGCCTGCTGGATGAAGATGGTATGGGTTTGCGTCAGCTAGTGACGTGTATTCATGCATCCAGGTTTCGATGATGACTACTATACGAGCGGACACGGCATATTTCTTCGAAGGATACGATGGCAAGGATAGATCCAGCGAACGAGTTGGTGATGTGACCGTACGAGTACATAGTAATTAACTACCGCATTCAGAACTTACGTCGCCATTCAAACGTACATTGACGACAACAACCCCACTTAATTTAATTAGTGTTGATAGCCTGGAGACTAAAGGATGGAGGGCAAAATTGGTCACATCAATTCGCCGCACGTATATTGGATTAGCATGGGTCACGTCGAGATACCACTGTTTGAAAGCAACGGCGGCTGTCGTGTGCTGCGGCGGTGCACACAAAGACCAGAAGTGTACCAATCGAGATCCAGCTTGCGCAGTGGCGCTACAGTTGGATTGAATATGGATTTTATCAAAGTGGTGATGCCTCACCGTGCTGGGTGATCAAGGATTCTAAGATGACAGGGATATCGTACAATCTGACAGTGACATGTCGTGTCACAGGGCCGTTTCAAAAGCGGATAAGCGGCATGTGCTAGATTGGGTTGGTTACGTACGATAGTCATCCACCTGATTTAAGTTTAAGCAAAATTATACTTGGGGGGGGGGGGGGTCTACACCGGAGTGGCTTCTTCCGCAAGGACATCGTATCGCGTGGTGGTGTTTCCTTTAGTTCAATGGCGCGAATTACTCAGCCAGGATCTGAGAACGCGACATCAAACACTAGGAGCTTAGCTTATTTGGTCAAAAGCGTACAGTGCTATATAAACAGACTGGTGAGGAAAAAGAATGGTGGGTCTTGGCTCGAACGAGATGCGTGTTGCTAGCGGGAAATGTGCCTACTCATTGTGAAGATGGGCACTCGAATTACTGTGCAAGTGGCCTATTTGCCTTGACGTAGTACTATCGGCGAAAACATTTCATTCGTTCTTTTCTAGATCGTCCAGACGTACCCATGTTGCGTACATGAGAATGCGTTGTGATCGTCTTCACTCCAAAGATGCTGCAAACCAACAAGTTGGGGAGCCCAGGAGAACCGGGGAGGTTTTTTGCTATACCATACATTCTTAGAGCTATCATGTACTAAAGTTGATGAATGGCAATACCGACGAAATCAGCTCGGTAGCGTGTTAAAAAGGCTGGGAGGTGGAGCATTTTTCATTAAGCAACTTGTTTCCAATTGCAACGGACCATCTTTTTTCTCTCGTATTTTCACCTTCAATGTGTGTGCGTGCGTGGAGGGGGGGGGGGGCGTCATTGAGGTTTTGTGGAGTGCAGTGTTAATGTGCCGGCTGAACCGAAGACACCGAGAACGAGGGCATTATTATTCCGTTTAGTCAGCCTGCACTTTTCCTGGAGCACTATGCAGAAATTCATGGATGTTGTAAAACAATGCGTTTTGCTACGTTTAACTAGTGTTGGTAACAAAAGAGTTAGCCCTAAAACCAAAAAGTTAACCCTTTGAGGTAAAACGGTGAAAGGACAGTGAATGTGAACATGAAAATGACGACAAATGCGATGACCGGAATGTAGCAGCTTCAGAAGTAGCTACATTGCTTCGTCGGTTAGCGCGGATCAGACGTTGACATTCCTCGGAAGTTGGTCATACAAGATGTCAACATGCAGCTGGAGCCTCAACGGGTTCAGGAAGCATTGAATGGTCTCAATGCTGCCAGGTGGGATGATGCACTGTGGAAGAAGCACGATAAGTGTATCCAGAATAAGACTTGGAAGTTGGTGAGCCCCTCCCCAGGACAAAACGTTAAGAAGCAAAACGTGGTCCTTATGAGTATTCTGGCGAGTAGTTGGACGGTTGAACTCCTTGCATGAACCTAGATTGCGAAGCACATTGACGCAAAATGAAAGCAGAAACTTTAAGCGTCTAAACCTTCTCACCCGGTAGTCTTCATGCTGGATGAGGCAAGTCTAGTCGGCAGAAAGCACAGTCGTGACCGAACGACCCAGCGCAAGGCCAATAAGTGCAAGGAGTCCACACAAATCAGGGTAAACCTTCTACATAGAGCAAGACAAACGCTTTTTCACTGAGAGAAAACACGCAGCACCCAGTAAAGCCAGCCATGTTATACCCAACAACAACGTCCGATAGTCAAATAAAGTGCACGATCCTATTTTTGATTCGGAAGAGTGCCACCGGGCTCGGTGCGCAGAAACGAGTACTCAAAGAAGCCCAAGATGAAGCCAGCAAGAGGGAACAGAAGCTAGTACAAGACCTCTCGGTAGATCAAAAAGCAAGCGACATCCAATCTTTTGTCCGTTTGTGTGCCTGGAACTGGCCAGACGACGGTGGTAGCTTTCTCGGTTCCACTTTTAAGGAAGCAGCCACCAATCTTTCCAGAACGCTGAATTCTTTAAGCGCGTGCTAGTGACACCACTTATACTCAGATCAACGCGGCATTCGTCACACACAAACTCTACGCTGCCTCAGATGCGTCCACCCATCAATCCCCAGCTGTTGATGACAAAGAAATAGGAAGATTACCGTGGACGGAGCAAACCCAACATTGTTAAGCTGAAGCAATAAGTGAGCATGAAGAAATAACAAATCACCAAGCTGTCCAAAACACAAATTAGCATAAAGTAACCAAAACAAAACAAGCGGTTATACTCACGCCAAGTTTTAGCATCAAGTGCGTTTTCTTGTTATTCGAGAGAGGCTAGCCTCTCGCCGACCGCGTTTTCGTTGTGCGCGCATTTGTAGTTTGTCTTTACACATAATTTAGGTAATCCGCTGCATGCACTAGAGCCTATCCCTCTCGTTCTGTAGGATTCGGTGTGCACTTCGCTGAGACGGTAGCTGATAAGCACGGCCTTTGTGCTTTGCGATTTGTTTGTCAGTAATTTATTTGCTTTGGCTTTGTGTTCGATTCATTTTATGGTGTGAGTTTAAGGTTACATAGTTTATCTGCGCCGAGGAGCGTATTGAAACAACCGAACATGCTGGTCAAGGCAAAATGTGGTTTCGTCGGAACTGTGGAAGGCCGAACGATAAAAGGAAATTAGTATGAATCTTTACTCGATTACTGAAAACAATACATAAAATGATACAAATCGATAATATGTACTCGGCCGCCAAAGGCTACGATACCAAACGGGCAAGTCTTCTGAATAGTCGTATGTACAGAAGTAGTGCCACGAGAGTGCAGCGCATGATTAGCAGGACGTTGAGGTGCACAAAGAGCACCTGCACCAGCTGCTAGGGCTTATGCGTCTTTATAAGCTTTATGCGAACCTGAAGAAATGTATCTTCGGGGCGAGCGAGATACCCGTCCTTGGGTGTCTCGTCGGGAAGAACGGCGTACTCTCTGGCCCAGAAAAGGTCAGAGTGATCAACGAATGACCTCAACGTGAAGGGGTTAAGACAGCGCCTTCCACTTGCAGCGTACATGTGCAAGTACGTTGAGAATTACGCGGGCAAGATTCGCCCGCTGTCACAGCTCCTGAAAAAGGAGGCTGAGTAGGTTTTGACTGAGGAGTGTCAGCAAGCCTTCGATAATATTGGCCGTGGCTGACCAAGATCGCCCATTCCGCATCGTGTGTGACGCGTCCGATTTTGCGAACGGATACGCGCTGATGCAGCACGATCATGAGGGCCGTGGTCGTGTGGTCTACTACCAGTCGCGTCAGCTGAAGCCAGCTGAGCGTAACTACCCTGTACATGACAAGGAGCTCCTTGCCATGAAGTATGCACTCGCGAAGTTCCTACTTGGGAGTAGACCGTTCGTGGTATACATCGACCATGCGTTACTGCGAACGGCAGTGAAGACACCGCACCTCTCGCAGCGAATGGCGAGATGGCTGTCGTTCTTTGCGGAGTACGACTACCAGGTTGAGTATAAACCTGGAAGGTTGAATGCGGTGGCCGACGCCTCGTCGCGGCGACCTGATTACGTTGCTAAGACAGCTGACGCCAATCGAATTGGCGTCGAACGAGTAAGTATTCCGTCGTCGACATTTATCAACGACGTGAAGAGCGCGTATGCGAGTGACGCAGACGCGAAACAACTACTAGACCATGTCTTAGCACCTTCCGGCGTGTCACGTCGGAAGTTATCGCCACTTCTGCGGTCTCGTGCGCACGTGTGCACGAAGCACTGAAGATTTACAGCGCAGTGGACGACGATGCGGATCGCATCGTCGTGCCGAATGATTATGATCTGCGTTTGCGGATCATGTACGAGTGTCACGATGTCCCTACGGCAGGGCATCCGGGTCGTGAGAAGACATACACTCTTCCCACGAGGGGCTTTTACTAAAACCACCAGCACAAGTGGGTGTGCAAGTACGTATGTGCTTGCGAGGTGTACCAACGCGTGAAGCCTGCTGCATATTCGCAGAGTCCATTACAATTACTGCCAACACCGTCGGAGTGTTGGCAGCCCATTTCTATGAACTTTGGTTTCGGTCTTCCGCCAGACAACAAGCGGAAAACTGGCGTTGTGGTCTTTGTTTTCCAATTCAGCAAGACGAATCATCTTGCTGCAGTATCGGCTGAAGTCACGGACGTGCAGACTGTCTGACGGTTTGTTGACATGGTGTTCCGACACCATGGCATGCGCTCGACATTGTGTCGGACCGTCATCCACGCTTTACAGCACGGTTTTGGCAAGAAGTGCTTACACCTCTTGGAACACAGCTATCGATGTCGACTGCGGATCATGCGCAGACGGACGACCATACCGAGCGCGTGAACGTACTGAAGAGCTACGCGCACTCGTTCCCACAGTGGAGCGACTCCTTGCCGATGGCAGAGTTTGCCATCAACAACTCGGTGCATGCCTCGACAGGGCATACACCGTTTTACGTGAACGCCATGCGAGAACCACGCCTTCCGAGCCTGCTCGGAACAGTGAGTTCCTCCTTAAATGGGGGAGAATCTACGGTTGCGTTGAAACAACCGCAGAAGAACACTGTTACGACGTGGTATCAGCGATGACGACGCGAAGGCAAGCGCCTCCTTCCAGGAACGAGGCGAAGACAAAGAACACCGTGTCAGTGCGGGGCACAGGTTCCGCGAACAAGAAAACGTCTGTACTGAGTACATACAGCACGCAGACCAGCGAAAACAAACAGGGCACAGACAGCGCGCAGACCGGGTCTGCTGCGGAGAAGAACACGTCGGTGCGGGGCCCAGACAGATTGCAGGATGGGCCTGCTGCGGAGAAGGAAGCCGTGTTGAGCAAGCCCTTCAGCACGCAATCACTGGACTTTGTCCAGGACGCAATAGCAGCTTCTGTAGACAGACAGAAGCTGAACGCAAACAATGCCGATACAGGAAACACAAATGAATTCAAAAGGGTTCATTTGTATTGTTAGCTACCCAGGGTCTACCACGACAAACAGTCTCTGACTTCGGTGCAAGCAAGCTTGCTCCGCGCTTCATCGGCCCGTTCATAGTGCGGCATGGCAACGCGTATGCGTTGGACAACGTTCTTGGTGGGTTCGGTCGATGATATGAAGACGGTTTTGTGTGAGTTTGGGTGCGGAGTATAAACTGAGTGGCATAACTGGTAAGACACTCGATTGCGGAAGCATTGACTGCACCATTTGAATAGGTAACATTGCATGAATTCACTTGCCGGAAACTACCTCAAATACGTTTGTTGTGGGTGAAGGAGTTGGATCAAGAATGTGACCTGAAGGTTGGAGTTGCTGATAGCAAAGAATGTGATTGAATAGACTGCCACCTTTGTGAAGTTTGCGCATGCACTTCAGGACATTCTGCGCGCCACGGGCTGTGATGTTGTGCTGGTTCAGGAGCTTGAACAGCGCGGTTTCGGCGCTCTCACCAATCTTCAGGACATCGACACGATATCGCGGGGAACTTGCACCAAGTTTGAAGCCGCCTTCAAGGAACAGCTTGAGAAAAGCGACTACCTGTTTCGCTGTTGATCGCGCATGCTTAGTCTCTGGGTCCGTCGATCTCCACATCCTCGATTCTTGAGTGTACCAATCGAATTAACCGTATTTCAGCCGGAGAGATACGTCATCGCTTGCGTGGTTGCTCGCTATTGTACTGTTGCAGTGTTGGTGCTCGTGGATGTTTGTTGCAGATTTTGGCTTCCATCGCAGACAGCCGGGCATCTAGAGTCTTGTTCACCTGAATTAACTGTTCAATTAAAGGCGGTCTGATGAAGAAACACGGGGTGCTTTGTGACGTCGCCCGTTGTGTCTTGTGCGACTGAGGTGTCAAGTTTCGTGGAGGAAACAGAGGCAAGGTATGACGACCGAGCGAGAAGGTCATTGACGGAGAACCCTCTCTCGATGGCACGCCTCCAGACGTTGAATTCCAGGACTGTCAGCTGCAAGGGACTTTAGTGCTGGGAAGTGGCGGAGCATGTAGGCCATAAGGGCTCCAGCACGCCGGCGTTGACATTGTACTGTTCTGAGGCGAGTCCCGACAAAGATATGAACAGCGCTGAAGCAACAGATCGGATGTTGACTTTCGTGGTAGAATCAAAGGAATCGAGATCTAGCAGTGTGACGGCTTCTTCATGGTCGCGATTGCTGAGAGCACGTGCAACTTTATGATCTTCTGCAGGAGTATTGAAGACGTACGCGAAGGCCTTGTTCGTCGACCTCATGTTCCAAGCACCACGGTCAAAGCTCCACTGCACACATATTCTAGCGCCGTTGGCATGTTGGGTCCCACCCCAACGAAATGAATGAGGTGTCAAGCGCTCTGTCACACCGGATTTTGCTGCAACTTTCCCCAAGACACGATTGACGCAGCTGTGGATACCTGGCACACCTTCAGTTGACTTCTCTTTCTCGTTTTCAGCGGTGCGTCGACACCCGGATGATCGATTAAGTCGTAGGGAGGGCCTGTGCGGGTCAGGGCTGCACGAGACACAGTATGCTATTCGGGAACTTGGTTCAGGAGAGAAGCGGTGGGTGCCGATTGCATCGCCAGGATAGCACAATGGTCAACAGCGGGCAAGTGGTAAAATCCTTGTCCGGGAAAAAAGAGAGACCCTGCTCTTTGGATCGAATGAAACGGACGAAGAAGATATCCCCTGAGCCGATCGATAGATTCTCCTTTCGCAGTAGCATGAGGTCAGACGCTCGTCCGAAGAGTAACCAAAGCAGACACAGGATGGCCGCATCTTGATGTTCGGAAGCCGTAACAGCAGCTGAATACCGATACGTCGTCATTTGCTTCAGTACTGCTTTCGTGCATGCTGGCGCTTTGTTGACAAAAGTACCGGACTCGCGCTTCATGCAACATCGATCCAGGACTTTCCCCTTCTTAAGTAGATTCTTCTCCGCCGCTGGTTGAAGCAGTGGAAACAGCTCTAGCAGCCAGTTCTTGCCCTGTCTGCTGTACTACATCACCGAATGTCTAGACAAGAGCTGACCGTTGCAGCCTTTCTTGAAAGCTAAATGCATGTCGAACTTGTCTACCACTGCCTCCAGCACGGTAGCAGTGTTGTCGCGCTTCATGCACACCTCTAGGTACTCCCAAGTCACGCCTTCCTCATTGAGGAAAGCCTTGAAGGAACGAAACGCGCTCTTGAGCGCACGCTTTGTGTTGGTGGGTGCGAGACCTGTGAGGCTCATGGTGTGTCGGAGAGAGAGGTCGGAAAATATACAAGTGATTAAAAGTTTGTAGGGAAATATCAATAGTAGCTATTATGGCTCCGACCAGATATGTCGGAGCTGTTGTTTACATGCTCAACTCGCATCGGATTGGTCATAACAATGGGTTATATTTGTTTGATTCGCTGAATTTAAATTTAAGCCTGATGATTGGTCAATAATGTAATAATGAGTTCTAGTAATGTCGGAGGCTTAACGATATTCATCCTTAAATTGTTCTACCTAAGCTCTATTCTGTAGCTCAGACGCTCAGCTTTATGATGGTGTGCGTAGAGGTGAAATAGCTAACGATCATTTTGTCTCACAAATTTTGGGTTCCATTACAATTGCAGATAGAGATCACACAGGTTTGACCGCTGCATCCGCAAAAAAATACAGTGTGGTAATTGGCTTTATCTTGTAAATATTAAAAATTATTTATCATAATAGTCGCCAATCGTGGCCACGTGGCTTCCGCTTTCCATATTCGGCTCACCGATCTAACGACGCATTCGCAATTCCGACAGCGAGGTCAGCAGCTCACTTCAGGCTTTTCGACTACAGAGATCCATACACTTAGATAGCACAATGGCCGACTCGATCATGGCGCTGCTGGAGCAGAACCCTACCACGGGCATCGCAGTGGGCGGCGCTATCGTCGCCGCTGCTGTGGGTCTGACGGCCGCTAAGGCGCTGGGCGGCAAGGCGGCTCCAGAGGCCACGGCCGTCCCCAAGAAGAAAAAGAAGAGCAAGGCCAAGAAGAAAACGCCCGCTGCCGCTGCTCCCGCGGATAAGGAAAACGCGTCCGACATCAACCTCGAGGAGTTCGTGGACGTACGTGGCCTAGTCTCATGTAGACATTCGTTGGTATGTCAAACTAATCGTAATTGTTACCAGGATGGTCCGGATTCGGAGGAGGAGGAGGCTATTCGCGCTGAGAAACGCAAGCTTAAGCTCAAGCAGAAGAAGAAAAACGCCAAGGCCAAGCAGCGTGCGGCCGCCAGCTCCTCTGGAAAGCCCGTTGTGGAGACTGACAAGGAGAAAGAGAAGAAGAAGGCTGCTGCCGTCGCGCTTAAGAAGGACGCCGAGGACGGTTGGGAAACTGTCGTCAACAAGAAGAAGTCTGCTAAGCCCAAGCAGCAGTAGACGCGCACAACGTGACGCTGTCTGGCTGTCAAGCTGATGGGCGTCACGATCCGAATAGTTGATTTTTTTCTCTTTCTCTCCTGTGGAGGGTGAGATGGAGGGCATGCACATATCGATACAACGTGCTGTAACTCCTATTTTTCTCTCGTACGCAACGAGCGATTAAGATATAGTAAGAACAAGGCATGAAGTGGAGAGCTCCTCCTCGATGCCTTAGAAACAAAAAAATATACGAGATTACTATCATATCCAGATTAGAAATTCAACGACTACTACATGTACTGTAGTATTTTGAGAGAAATTTTGCAATGAAATTCATTTTTCAGTCTGGATACTGAAGTGCCTCTTACAGCTTGGACTGCGGCTTGAGAGCGTTGAACACGACCGGGAGCTTCATGGCGAGCGTCATGTTGCCCTTGAGTTTGAGTTTACCCTTCATGAATGCCTGTGCAGCAAAAGAAACAACGTCAGCTAACTGTCCTTTAAAGCGTCTTCTTTTGTCAAGTGCAGTCACCTGCTGAGCGTTAAGCTTGCCCATGGCGATAGCGACAAAGTCGGCGTCATTGATCGTGATCGTCACATCTGCCTTCTTGGAGCCCTCCGTAAGTGCTGGTGTGGCGCTCTTGAGGTCCAAGTTCCACTTGCCAGCTCCCGTGATGTCGAACTGGATGATCCCTTTAACCTTCTTGGTCATCGCAGCGCCATCCTTAGCTACTACTTCTCCTAGTAGACGGAAAATCTCCTTAGAGTTGAGTCCTCCAGTAGCTGCTGGGGCAGTAGCTGCAGGAGCAGCCCCTGCTGGCTTAGCGCCCGTGTTTTTCTTCTTCATGTAGTTGCGAGTAGCTGCCAGAACCACGTTGAGCTTCATGGCGAGTCCCATGTTGCCCTTGATCTTCACCAGCCCCTTCATGAACGCCTTAAGCCACGGAGAAAGTTAGTTTTTTGTTAAGAAGATAGTCGAGATACGTACTGACCTGCTGCGGGTTAAGCTTATTATCCATCATCTTGAGGAAGTTCTCCTCGGACAGCGAGATGGTCAGATCGGCTTTGTCGCTGGCAGTGGCAGACTTGACGCTGCCTTTGCCGTTCTTTAGATCCACGAGCCAAGCGCCGGCGCCTGAGACGTCAAACTTGATGACGCCCTTCACCTTGCTCACTAAAGACGGACCCACCTCATCCACGGCGCCGCTCATCATTTCGAACAACTCGGCGGTGCGTGGAGCCATTGCAGCAGGATTAGAAGAGGAAGCGACGCGTTCAAGTTCCAGGCAGCAAACTGCGAAGTGAAGTTAGAGTCCGGCGTGACGGTTGAACAAGCCAAACTCGTCGTAGATGATGTTTGTATATGACAATAGTCTGAGCTTTTATTTATAATTGTATACCTAGAGCGTTAACCGGTATTACTTTTTTTCAATGTTGTTCTTAAAGCGTTCCTGTGAGACTCTATTTTCAATTGATGATCAGGTATTACAGTCATCAAGATATAAAGCTTACAAGCACAGTCACGCATGCAGCTTGCTGCGAGCCTCGCACCCCGACGCAAGCCGCAGTAGACTACATGTACTGTACAGGTCAAGGCGAGCTGTTTCTAGCAACTCACCTTGCTGCCCTGTATCGACAAGCAGGATCTCTACGATAATCGTACTTAGACGAAGTTTGTTTTTCCGCTTACCATCCATGATCGGGCGAGAAGCTCCATTAGCGGAGTTAGCGCGGGCGGCAGGGCTGCATGCGGATATCTTCGAGTCTCCAGTACCTCTCGTGATCGTATATGGTGGTGCGTCTACCGGCAAAAGTGCTAGAGTGTCGCAAGCGCTGCGCACGTACCCAGCGCCTCACGCTCTTGTGGATTGCACGGCGCTCTACTCCGCCAAGGAATTCTACCGTGAAGCCTTAGCTCAACTACATGACGGTGCAATGGTTGCCGAGTCGGAGGACGTGACAATCGCCGTTGACGCAAAAGAACCTGAAGAGAATAACAATAAACAGGACGAGGAGCAGTTCAGCTCGCTCAACTTCCTGGGCTTCTTCAAAGCTCTCGACAGGTTTATGGAGCACAATGCAGCCAAAGGGGACGAGCCAAGTCGACGTGTCTTATATCTGGCACTAGACCATGTGGACAAGTTGCTGGATCGAGGGCTTGGGGCTTTACTTACGTGTGTGTGCACGATAAACGACCAGATCTCGTACTTGAATGTTCGTTTAATGAGCTTGACAAAGCTGTTGATAACCGAGTGGGTACTAAACATTTTGCAATGTATATTTATTGCATTTAGATGTTCGAGGACTCTCCGCCATGGGAAACTTGTGTGCTGCTGATTACACGAGGAATGTCATCGGATTTTGACCGACTTATGATGCCTTTCTTCCCTGCCTACGTGCACTTCCCACCGTACAAACCCGGTAAAAAGCAAAGTATAGAAAAATTGTGGTAAAAATATTTTTTTCTCGCTAATTGGGAATGTTATGCTTTGTAGGTCAATTGGCGGACATTCTAATGCAGCAATTGGGAATGAACGAGGCGAACGAGTTGTTCCGTTCGTGGCTTGTGCATCTTCATGGACTGTTGCCTCCTGCCCCGGACGGTGATTGGCTCGAGTTTCGTGCTGCTGTGGTGCACTTGCTACCGGAGTTTCGAGCGTTGTTCTTGTTGCCTGTTCAAGGGGTGGAAGCCTCTAGAATGAAGAGTAAACTGGAGCGAGATACCAAAGGCCTCGTCTACACCTTCCTACAGACACGAAGACGACATCTTTTCGGCTATCACAAGTTGGGTAGCGGCATGGGCGACCCGTCCGAGCTCATCTCGTGCACCAATCTGAGTCGCAACTGTCTTCTGCTCGTATTGGCAGGCTATCTGGCGTCGTTTAATCCTCAAGAAACCGATGTGCGCTTCCTCTCTTCTTCCGGCGGACAGCGTCGTAAGAAACGAGCCAAGAAGCATCCGGAAGGAGAGTCGAGCTCAGCAACAACTACGTCAACTAGCAACAAGAAGCAGCAGATCAGTCAACTGCTTCTTGGGCCTCGAATCTTCACATTGCAGCGACTTCTAGCCATCTATCTCAACCTCCGGGTCGAAGCTGAGGCCGAGAATTCTGCTGATGACAACGAATCGAGCTCTTCTGAAACACGCGAGGAAGTCTTCACTCACGTAAGTCTCTTGTTGTCGATTTTAACTTAACTAGATGTTAACCTTGCGTTGTGTTTCTAGCTCGCAACGCTCGTACGAATGCAGCTATTCCAACGTGCAACACCACCCCATGTGCTGGACAACATCAAGTTCCGGTGTCTCGCTGACGCTCGCTTTGTTCAAGAAACAGCGCGCTTTCTATCCTTCCCATTAGACGCGTACCTCAACAGAGCCACATAGTAGTCACAAGAGAACTTATCTTTTTTTTTCTATGAAAAATCTCTTGCTAGCAGCCTTCTCCGCCAGCTACATTAAGGCAAGAAGTGCGTTCAAACGACGAAAGTGTCGTCGTGAGTAGTGCCCAGAAAACCAGGAACGCTGTACATACACTAGCCGCCATCACGATCACCGAACCTTTTCTTCCTGTGAAGCGAGAGAGCTTCAAGGCACGTGCGGCTTCAGCACAATCGGGAAGTAAAGGCAGCAGAGTAAGGTGGAAAGCTCGAATGACTACCGCAACGAGGAAACAATACATGGCCTGAGCTCGTGCGTGACTTGAATCCGCTTCGTACTCGGAGTCGTAGACGTCGAAGTGTTCTCCGATAGCTTGAGATAGCGGGATGGCGAACGGAACAGCGAGATTCCCCATCGTGATTACCAAACTGAGCGACGTACACTCCAGTCCAGGCTCCGCGACTGCCACAGCAGCGAGAAGAGCCACGAAATACGCGAGCGCTTCGAGCATTGCAATGATCTGCTCGACAAACAGCGACAACCCACCGACGCGTACCAAGTTGAATACCGTGAATAAAGCCACTACGAGGACGAGTCCAGCAGTGCTCACCACTGAGCCAGCTACAGTCTGACGCCAGCCCAGTTTCTTTAAGATCCGCATCGTAGGTCCACGTCCAATTAGTAGTGCTGCTATAGCAAACACCGCAGCATTCAAGCTCGAAAAAATGTTGGTCAGTAACGTCCCTGCTGGAGACCAGTATGCGTACACTGCCTTGGCAGATGTAGCATAATACGTGAAGCACAGACGCGAGAGGAACATATACGTCATCAACTGCACGATCGCGCGTTGATGGAACAACTTGTACGCAGTCGCTTTCCACTCGCGCAATGTTAAAATGTGAACGTTGTAACCCGCGGGGTTTTCATCTTCTAACAGCGAAAACCACGTTGAAGCAACTGTCCCGGCCGATACGAGGACGGCAATTATCATCATACTGTTGACTGAAGCTCCCCATCCGAATGTGCCTCCGTAGGAATCACTATTACACATGAATGCTACCAACAACATCGTGAAAGACTGTGCGAGATAGCGTGCTGCAAAAAGTGTCGTGACAACGTAAGTCGGTCCTGAAGCTCGTGGTGGAGGCATTGGCATCGGGTTGATCTCACCCTGAAGTTCTCGTTGTTGGTGGTGCAGTTGCATCTGTTGTTGCTCACTTGCCTGATGTAGTTGTGCAAATTCCACTAACATTCCATCACTCGCTGTGTCCGCCAAGACGTAGCCGAATGTAGCGATCACGAACATGGCTACGTATTTGTTGCCAGCTTCGGCAGCAGCTCTATTGGTCACCACTCCGTCCGTTAGATATGGCGTCTCGGATGGCAATACACTCAAAATGAAGGAAAAGAAGAAGCAAATAATCCATCCGATCAGCATGTACGCTCGTCGACGAGAACCTTTGACTGGAACCCCATCCGACAGCATTGCGAAGAAGGCTTTAAGCAGCCAAGGTACAGCAAGCCATCGCTCTGCAGAGTAGGCCAAGTAGTCGTCCATATTGAGGTATGCGTTCAAATACGGATACATCAAGGCTTGGAAGAGTCCGTGTACTGCACCGACAGCGATGTAGTTGATGAGTAGTCCAATGTTCTCGCGTGCGAAGAGATCTAGAGCGGCCACAGCTCTTCCCGATGGGAGTTGCTTGCCCACGACCATCAATGAGTCGGTGAAATTCACGGAGCTTGTGTCGGACTCGGAACTGGGGCGATACGGCAGCACCGCAGTGTCATACTTGCCTCCATTGTCACTGTGTGATGCTGACGCTGTCTCCAGCATAGAGAAGTTCCGTCGCTCTTCTTGAGGAGAGATAATGTAGTCATTTAGACCATTCTGGAGCTGGTCGTTTGGAGAGATCACGTATCCGACGTCGTTGTCGGTGACACCGCCCATGCGTTGTCTTGGAGCGAGCAACTATTTTGCTTCCTTTTAGGTTGCAGCAATTAGCTTGACGTCTGACTCGATTTCGATGGCCATACTCTCTTCAAGATTATTCGATTCAGTTCGTGACTCGAATAGAGGACCATTTGCTGAAAGAAAAATGGCTACAGTGCTATGTAGACGCCAAGATCGCGAACGAAACCTCAAGGACAATGTTCCATATTAGCTATTGCTAGAGCTAGAGCTGCCGTACTACATGTATACATGTATAAGCACGACGACCACGTGATAAATAAATACTCAAGGTTCTTAGATCGGAAGAGCCTTTTTGACCAAAGCGCGTGACCAATATCCACCAATCACGATCTGCTTTACTTTTCTTCCAACGATCATGGGCGGCGGCGGGTTGCGCATTTTGCCGCACAAGAAGTGGCATGTGTGGCGACGCGATAACATTGAGCGTGTACTGCGGGACGAGCGAGAGCATGAAGAGAAGCAGCAGGCTCTGAATGCGAAAGAGCGACGGTTAGAGCAAGAGCGACGTGCGCAGCAGCTTTTGTCGACCGAAGGGTCCGACTCCAAGCAGCACATTAACTTCTTCCAGGCAGAGGTGAAAGCAAACAGCAAAGTGGGCAACAAACACAACAAAAATAACCGCAAAGAAGCGGATGATACGCTGAAAAGACACGGAAGACTGCCCTGGTACGCGCAGACTGAAGATCTGGCGAAGAAAGAGCCGACTGCAAAACAGGAACGCAAGCGGAAAAGGTGGGGACTTCGTGAAATTTACGGTAATGAGCGTAGCTGACGCTGTGACTTGACGCAGGGAACTGAATGAGGCAGATCCGTTGCACCACATGCGTCCGAAAGCGCGTCCTTTGTTTGCTGTGGCAACAGAGAAAGGTAGTGATCGCAGGAAGTATTCGGGTCGATATGACCGCTCGTCATCTCTTGAACGTGAAAAAAGACGACACAACAAGCAGTCAAAACAACACAAAGCCAAGAAGAGCAAAATCCACCACAAAGTCAGCAAAACTGAGGCTATGATGCAAAAACTTCGTCATGAGCGAGAAGAAAGAGAAAGATCTGAGCGACGTCGAGCCGAGCAACTCATGCTCGGATAGCGATAAGTAGATGTTGGTTGAAAAGCAATTTCTTTATGGCATTCCCATATTACAGTCGACAGACTGCGTTGTGAGCTAGAGCTAGACAACTTAGTTGTCCTTCTCCACCTTCTTAATCCCGCGAAGACGGCCCGTACGGCGAGCGGCAATAAGACCAACCTTCTTACCAGCGGGGGCATCACGACGCACGGTCGAAGGGTGACCAATGTGCTGGTGGTTACCACCACCGTGGGGGTGCTCCACGGGGTTCATGGCAACACCACGCACTTTGGGCCACTCGTTACGCTTAACGCGGTACTTGTGGAAGGCACGGCCAGCCTTAAGCAAAGGCTTGTCGGTACGGCCTCCGCCAGCGACCACACCAATCATGGCACGACACCTGTTGACCAATTTCCCATAAGAGAGCACAAAAGTCAGTACAAAATAGTCCAACATATCATCCCCTCCGATATCGAATGACACTCTCTCAGTCCAGTAACATACTTACTCACCGCACAAGGCGGGAAAGAATGATGGATAGCACACACACGCATTAGTGTTCTGTGAACACCAATGCGGCGCGAACGCCGACTCCTTATTGGGGGATAAGAAGATCGACGTCGCCGTGCCTCGAGACCCCAAAGAGATCTCGAATCATTGACTCGATAATAATGAAGCAGCAACTTACGCCGAAGGGACGGTCTTCTTGGAGCCCGAGGGCAGACGAAGCTTGGTCTTTCCCTTGTCATCGTCGTGGGTCACGATAACAGCGTAGTCACCCGAAGCACGAGCGAACGAGCCGCGGTCGCCGACCTTGGCCTCGACGTTGCACACGATGGTACCCTCCGGCAGGGCCGAGAGAGGCAGCGTGTTGCCAACGGCAAGAGTAGCCTTGGGGCCAGAGTAGATGAACATACCCGTGTACATGCCCTCGGCAGCGATCAGCAGCTCGTGGTTGAGCTGGAAACGGTACGGGTCACGGTACGTCACCCTGGCCAGGGGAGCACCACGGCCGGAGTCGTGGATGATCTCCTTGACGACACCCTTGATGTAGCCAGTGCGCTCAACGAAGTCGAGAGCGCGGAAGGCGGCGGGGCCCTTACGCAGGTGCGTGTGCGACTTGAAGATGGAGCCAGCACCCTTACGCTGACCACGGATAACACGACCCATACTTGCTCTTCTTTTTCAACCGGGAAATGTCAAAATGGAGCATACAATTTGAGGCTGGTCAAGGCGAACGCATGGCCAATCGATCACTGAACCTGCGAGAGGTGATAATTAAAACTAACGGGGAGAAAAGGTCTTACTGAAACAAAGTCAAAACAACAATGCGAAGATTCATTGGTTGGGGAAAAGGATGGTACCGTGTACCGGTCGAGGGAGAAACACAAAAGTTTGAACAGCATTTGGTATTTTACTCTGTGCGTGTGTTGTAAATTCGGCCTGGAAAGCATTTGGTATCTCCACCTCGTGAAGCGCTCCTTCGGGGACGTGTTGTGTGCGGGGTGGTCATTTAAATAATGCGATAGGAAACCAACAGTGAGACGTTATAGTTGGGCTTTATGCAGCGCTTCTCCATCTGCTCATTGCCCTGGTTTGTCTTCATACATTCCAATTCAACAGCTTTTAAGTTCATGTACTGGTATTAATAGCAATTGCTTTGTTCTATTGGGAATACATAAACTGTTTCACCCTACGATATTCTCTTCTGTCGTTTCTTTATTGTGGTGGTTTACCAATTTAAATACGTAGCTGTAGTACACGGGGCTTTACGCTGGGCTAATTGGGATCGGCTGGCCCGCGAGCAGCGGTGAAGGTCTATGTAGGCCAGCAGCGGCCGCTTCGACACTCGCATTCATCCACGGGTGCTGGAGCATCTGGTCTGCCGTTAGACGCAACGTTGGGTCCTTCACCAGCAGCTTGGAAATGAGGTCCTTCGCATGGGGCGACACATTGTCCCAAGCGCTAAAGTCGAAGGTGACTGGCTCCGACTTGACGCGGTGCTCCACCACACTGTCCGCAGACATGCCGTCCAGGTCGAACGGGTGGGAGCCGCTGAGCATGATGTAGAGGACGCAGCCCAGTGCCCACATATCGCACGCGCTAGTACACATTCCAGAATTTAGGACCTCAGGCGGCAAGTACGCGGCCGTGCCAATGTCCTCGAGGTTGGTATTCACACTGGCGGGACCGGCACTGCCAAAGTCTGCGAGCTTGACAAGACTTGAGCTCTCGTGGCGGTTGCTCTTGCGATATACGCCACTGTTGTGGTCAACGACGCGTGCACTCATGAGGATGTTCTCTGGCTTGACGTCCTTGTGCACAAGTCCATGTCGATGCATGAAGGAGAGCGCGCTTGCCATCTCGCGCGCAACATCTCGCGCCTTAAGCTCGGGGAGCGACCCGTAGGCCACGATCTGCTCAAAGAGTTCGCCTCCACGAGCCAGTTCGGTGACCAGGAAGAGCTCCCTGCCTTCCATGTACACGTCACGCAGATCGACAATGCTATTGTGTCCTCCAAGGGCTTTCACGAGCTTCAGAGCCGCGATCTCACGCTCCAGTGCCGGATACGAGCGTTGATCATTGGGATTTTCAAGTGGCACGATCTTCACGGCCGCAACTTCGCCTGATTCCTCGTGCATGCCAAGTCGCACGACACCAAAGGCACCGGCGCCGATCTGATCGAACAATTGCCACTTGTGTCTCTGCAACTGCGTACCCGGCTCCATTGCAGCTCGGGCCTGTGCGATGCCATCCGTCTGCAGTTCGAGACCGACGCTCAATGCCGCGGCGCCCATAACGGCCAGGCTCATTGGGTTTCTGCCACGCTTGGCGCCCTCCGGGTTACTGTGTGACTGTGTCTGATAGGCACATTGCATTGGTCTAGCGCCGCGTTGCTCCAGTTGAAGCTGTAGGCTATTGCGGATGGTGGAGACTTCCGAGGCTGCTGATCTTCCGAGGCGGAGCATGATGAAGAGTGAATGCAACTGAAGTAGGAAGTTTTGAGAATGGAGGAGAGTGGCGAAGTTAAAGTTGCTAGTGCCTAGGACGCTTGGCAATTGGAAAAATGGAGTCAGGTTGTGGACTCTGAACGCGAGGTTGCATGCAAGAAAATGGTGGAATCTGGTAAAATGAAAACAGCCGTTATCTATTTGGAAGTTTGTATGCCTTGAGAAACCCTGGTGTAGGTTTTGCCTCGGGCTCCTAGGGGCACGTCACTACGACTGAAAGCACGCCATGAATGAATTCACGCTAAACAGCCTGTTTAAAACAGGGCAGGGAATCTAAAACATTTATATTTCTTAAGAGGTTTTGTGTATCAACGAGTCAGTTTGCATCGCACAGCGAGGCACAGACTTTGAAACATGCAGCTACGACTGCTTGCACAATAGACTTGCGTTCATTCGGTAAACGCACGGCGTTATGTTCGTGCTTCCAGCATTGTTCCTGGCGTTGGCATTTCTCAGAATTGCTTTTGGTCGTCAGGTCGAGCTTTGACGAAAAGCCTGGTGTCTTATCCACGCTGGTCTAGGTCTGTAATGTTTTGTCAGGCGCCAAAATGGGTACGAAGAGTCAGCTTCAACTTGCTCGTCGTCGGCCTGCCTCACGCCTTTTCGTCTACATGTGGTTTCTCGTGTTTTGAGATACTGCTGTAATGGGATCTGTAAGCCGACGGGTTTTCTTCTTAAAGTACCGCCAAGTCCTCCACTTTCGTAAATTTGCGGTCTCGTGACACCCATTCCGCCTAAAGAGATACTTTGAAGTAATTCTTTTGAGCTATTTGCTATTTTTAAAACATTTTTGGACTCCGAAGTGTTTACTAATGTCAGAAGTGGGATATTGATGGCCGAGCTGTTGGGCCCATCGCTGGCGTCTAGGGACTCGTCCAGGAAGGCCAGCGCCGCCGCTAGCGATATGCTGCATACATGCTCTAAGAACGACATTTTGAATGTGACGATTGTAAACTTAAATTTGAGAAATTCGGCATAATGTGAGAGGGGCTTTATAAATACTTCAGAAGTAGCAGAAGCTCCGTGAATTTCCGAATTTGAGGAAATACCTGTGTGGTAATTTACCTCGCGGATACGAATTCTTAATTAATAAGTCTGAGACGAACAACACGGTTCATTCGACGAACAAGCTGCAGGTAATGGAAATAACGCAAAGGACTTCAACGCACGTTTGGTTTCGACGCTGTGTAATCAGCCAAAGGCAAGACGGGAAGTGTGGCATAATTTTACTCTTCACCCGGATAAAACGTGGAAAGAGGCTACCTGACCCGCCGCCACCTCCCAAACTCCGGTCAACGAAGCTCACTAGACCTGAAGTACACTGTCGTTCGGTGCATGGTTCAACAACCTGTTCGCACCAGGGATTGGTAGTAGAACAAAAATATGATTCTAGAGTAATACTAATATTACTACTATTTACATAGTAGTCATATGAATACCGGATGTTTGGTACATGTATTCACTACTGGTTTTAGTATTACTCTCAAATCCCAGTACTATAGTACTCTCAAAAAACTATTTTTACCAGAACCCTGAACCAGCAAAGCCACCCCTCATTTGGCAATTTTTGACTGAGTGGCTATCGTTCTGCAGTGCGAGACGCTCGCCATTTGCGAACAAAAAGGAAGATCGCCAGTTCATCGAGTTAACGTCTCAGGAGACAACTATGGCGTGCTTTGTAGAGGGATGTCAGGAAGACGATGGCCTTAAGAAGGACCCGTGTACTGTGTGTGGAAGGCTTATACATCACATGTGTGTTATTGGCGTCTACGAAGGCAGCGATTCGGCACTAAATGAAAGGTATTCCAGCCAACTTGTCTAATTCTAACCGGGCGTACATTAATGTAAAGTGATGTCTAGGTTTTGCAGTCCTTCTTGTGTGCGTGTCGTGTATCCACAGGTCAGCCCACCTGCGTCAGCTTCCGCCTCTGGTAAACGGACAACCACGTCTGGTGGATTGAGAGATATTTGGAAAGGTACCGACTCGGACTTCACCCCATCTCCAGATCTGTCTGGGGTCAAGGATGACGATCGCGAAGTGAAGCGGCAGAGAACTGCTCCAAGCCCTGCCGTAAAAGCCTCGAAGAAGAAACCACCTCTGTCTACGCAGACCAAGGCTGGGAAGAAGAAAGCAGCTCCGTCTTCAGAAGCTGCCGACAGTCTTTTCACGGCCGCACCGATACCGCTGCCTGCACCTCCGATGTCAGATCTAGGCGTGCCACTTACCGTTAAGCACGCGAGGAAAGCGGGCACTACAGACGATATCTGGGATCTTATCCACACGCTGGACGTGCCGTACAAAAATCAAAACCCTTGGAAGCCGTCCTTTCAACTATATCGCAACAGCTGCCTGTTGTGCTGCGAGACTATCAAGTCCCGCTCCAAGACGAACCCATATAGTTAGGAAGAGGCTCTCAGGAATACCAAGAACGCAAGCAATTCAAAGGATCACATCAAACTGAAGCACGCCGACCATCCTCTTGTCATTCTTGCGGAACAGAGTGCTACGGATAAGTCCAGGAAAGATGTCGAATCCGCCGAAGTGGATTCAGCGTCCGTGTTGGACCTGACACGGGATCCGGATCAAAACCAAACGTCCATGACTTCTCCTGACGAGGCGAGAGTGGTGTCAGGAGGAAGTGCTTCTAAGTTCTTCTTCCGAGTGAGCGAGAAAACTTTGAACGTTCTCGTCTCGAAGCTCTTGATCTCACAGGGACTACCGTACACGTTGTGCGAGTCCCCCGCTTTCAAGGACCTCATTCGCGCTGCTACTGGAAACCCTGCGTTTCAAGTCCTGGGCCGCGACAGGCACGACCGTCTACTAAATGGCCACTTTCAAATATTTTGCGAATTGGTCGGTGTATTGCTGTCCACTGAGTATGAGAAAGCTTGTAAAATGAAGTTTCTCAATCTCATTCACGATATATGGACAAGTTGTGGAAAGGATAGCATCGTAGGTGCATCTGTCGCCTTTATTGACAGTTTGTGGAGATTCCGCTTTATTGCGGTCCTCGCCTGCGTGAAGAATGACGGCCATAATGCCCCAGCCGTCGCTAAGGTCATCGAGAGTGCGTTTAAATCACGGTTCAATCTGGATATTCGCTCATTGACTCGATATACCATGTCGGACACGACTCCATCAGCGAAGAACGTCGCTGATCACATCGATATTGAGCAAGAAAATTGCTCTATGCACTTGTTAAACCTGTGTATTGGATACGGTATCGGCCTCAAAGACAATATTCAGACGACGACTGTCTGGAACGAATCTACAGGGTCGTTGGACAAAATAGTTACTACGGTAACCCCCGGAGGAGCTCTGTACGAAGGCGGGGACGTGATTCACAAGCTTCGCAACCTGACCAACCGCTTCCTGGCGCCAAAACAGCGCAATGCATTGAAGAAGATCCAGGAGGCCCTCTCATACCCAGAACTGGAGCCGATGACGGACCAAGACGTCCGCGTTGCATACACATGCAAACTTATTAGAAGGTTTGTTGTCAACTACGCAGCTTTTGATGCTTTCTTCCTGTCTACGAAGGATTCTACTAGCTCATGGAGCGCTCTGACCGCTAAGGATTGGATGCTCGCTGTCGAAATGGAGGCAGCCACCAATTTCATAGCCAATCTTGCTCTGGTAGAGGTGCAGAGCGAGAACCTTGTGTCGTCGTACATGGTTGTGTTCCGGCGACTTACAGAGAACATGTTGAAAGCATTCAAATTTGAAGCCATGGTTATTGAGGCTCCTGGAGCCAAGGGTGCTAGCGAAGCGAGTCATCGTCGAGTGACGAGGACGAGAAACCAGTTCTCGGACACTGGTAAGACATGTCTCCGAAGAGCTCTCATGCAGCTGCAGGCTCGTTTTCCCAAGGTAACCACGGAGTCGATGGTATGTGCTCTACTGGATCCTAGGACAGAGTCCAGTGCGAAGAAGATTGCCGCCGCCGGTAATATTCCACGCAAGGAGGAAAAGGTATCTACAAGAATGGTGTTGACTTTCTTCGTGTCGAACACAGAAAAGTGTTTGCTCAGATGACCAAACAGGGAAATATCTCTCTCTCAGCCGTCGCTGCCCCAAAGTAGTCCATTGAGTCAAGACTCGTCGCCTTTTTCATCGCCCTTATCAACGGGCTGGGATGACGCAGATGAACTCTTACTAGGAGCACCTATTCGGGCTACAAAGACAAGAGACGAGCTAAAGGAGACCGAGATCAATGCCAGAGCCGACGCTGTACTGCGAGAGTGGCTTGATTTAGAACCAGAGTGGCTCGAGGTCGCCCAACGCCAGAGCCCCAAGATCAAGATTGAGGACTTGTCGAAGGACATGTCGATTGACCCACAGTGCGGTATGCACTACGCTCTGTTGGGCCTCTACAAACATATAGATGTGCTTAAGTGGTTTCGAGATGAAGGTGAAGCTCAGTTCTCCTCTATTGCGCTACTGGCGCGTATCCATCTTGGCAAAATATCGTCTTCAGCGCTCCAAGAGAGGGTGTTTTCAATTGGAGGGATAATTATGGGACATCTGAGGACAAGGACGGATAGCAGCCGAGTGGATAGGAAGCTGCTACTGCGGCACCATAGGGATGAAATCATGAAGATGAAGCTGGACGCTCGCAAGTCGAACGAATCATAAGTCAGAAATAGTAGTTGTCAAAATAGTATACTAATATGACTACTACTATTACCACTTTGTTGAAGCGCTACTATTTCTAATATGTATCCGTTTGTGGAGACCCAATAGTCCCGGTAATACTACTACCGGTTTTTTACGCTACTACTAATCCCTGGTTCGGACACCGAGGGGGTATCTCACGGGGGGTGTCTGACCGCGTCTGATACAAGAATCGTAATATTTCAGACGCCTGCGACCCCACTTATATATGGACTGAGAGATCACGACACGACTATATCTTCTTGACAGTATCGTGCATTCCATTCTAAAATTTGCGTGCTGGAAAGATTGTAACGCAAGAACATGTATTAAAGCATAAAAACTACAACATACATTCGTGGTGATTATTGCGCTTGCAAGCTCGCTAGTGTCGAGAGGATTTTGGCTCGCGAAGCCGAAGCCTTCTTTACGTTGAATGTGCTTGTCTGCTTCAGTAGTCAAACACATCTTCCCTCTTCACCTTTCCATCTTCACGAGCGCAGGTATCACAATACTCAATAACTGCCCATTCGTACGTTTCCATCCTGTGCTTACGCCCGCCTCCCTTTTCGCGCTTGGCGTCCCCAGGCTCATAAGTATCGAGTTTATACCAATATGTTTTCTTCCATGATAGAAGCGTCGGCTTCAGCACATTTAGCTCCTTAGCGGCTTTGCCTGCGCTCCAATCGGAGTGAACTCGCCACGTTTTAAGTTTTGCTATCCGCTCTCGAATGGGAGTCTCAGTACGCGCCATCGCGGATCACTGCTTGGGGATTGATTTTGCCTAAACGAGAGTGAGAACAATGAGTGGTCACACCAATCTGAACGGATATGCAGAATAGATTGACCGGTCAGTTTATTTTAATATACGTTTATTCAGAATAGACTGACCGATCAGTTTATTTAGAATAGTCAGACCAGTCAGTCTGTTTTAGTCTTGTCGAAGTTTAAAAATAGTCTGACTGGTCAGTCTATTCTGACTATATTGATTAGCAGAATAGACTGACCTTTCAGACTGTTCAGAATAGTCTGACCCGTCAGTCTATTCTGAATATATCGGTTACTAGAATAGACTGACGGGTCAATCAGTTCAAAACAGACTGATCTGTTGTTTTACGCACGCTCTAAATTAATTGACCAGTCAGTTTATTATCAACAGCACCATTTTCACATTAAACTGACCGGTCAATCTTTTTTATTTGTGTTCAGAACAGATTGACCAGTCGATGTCTAAGTCACGTACCATTACAACTGAATTGGGCAGGTATCTAGCTTCTTGCTGAATGCGTTAAGGGACAAATTGTCACCCTTCCGCGCCAACTCAAGTTTTTCCGCCGCCTCGTTTGGAGAAATGTTATGCGTAGTAGCTGTCTTTGCGATGGCATCATAGTATTTTTTGCGCCGGAGATAGAAGCGAGCTTCTGTCGGGTCTTTCCGCCATTTAGACCCGAGCTTCTCATTTACCTCCGAAATTGACATGTTTCCTGCAAGCCCCACAGAGTACTCTTTCCACAAGTCCACAACCGTCGAGATTGATCTGCTCAGCTTTGGATCACGAGGTTGAAGTGACTGCGAAATTGCACATGATGTAAAGGGCGGCTGCGTTTGCTGACTGCAGCGGGTCATGACCTGAGGTGCTGTCTTCCCAGCTGAGTACAAGCCGTTTGTTTGAGAGAGCCTTTAGTGTATCTATCCCCGCTGCTAGCGCATCCAGCTTGCCGTGTAGAGATTCCATTCCGTTCTTCAGCACGTCCGCAATTTGAGGCACTACAACTGCGAGCGATTTTGTTTCCGGCTGTGTAATCGCTGGTATCAACGAATAGAGTTCCTGATCAAAGGATGCGTACTCTGCAGTGGAAAACAAACTATGCTTCCACAATTGATGATTGGGATACTGCTGCCGCAGCACCACAGAGTCTTGGAGAAAGACCACTCGCATGTGACGGAGCATTTGAATGAAGGCAGCTCCAGCAACTTCACGCGTCGAGCTTTGAGCCAGTTGTTTAACTGCAGCCTCAACCTCAGGGTAAACCAATTGTTGTAACTCAGAGCTTGGAGTAGCAGAACCTCGCTGCATCCAGTAGCCGCCACCCTTTGTCGGATATCCAGCCAAGGCTCGCATAGCCTTTTTAGGTAGGGATGTAAGATAGCATCCTTCCATCCGCGCTGCATTCCACCTCCCAAGACGCCGAATTTGTTCTTCACTAGCACCAAATGTTTCCGCCAATTTCGCCCCCGATCCTCGATTAGCATGTGTCCAAACGGTTGAATCGATCCTGCACGCCGCGAAAGCTCGCTTGATACGATTTAAATGGGTGTTGTACGAAACCTCCTTCGTTCTGTCACCACCATTAATGAGGTGGATATCGTACCACCTTTCGCGGCATGTAAAATCGGGAAATGGTTCACAATCAATTTGCCAGCACCAAAAAAGATGGAGCGCTACAGCATTCAATGGGCACACATTCACGTTCTTACATCGCATGGCTGCCCCGTACTCGATGCGGCCATGCTGATTAATTTTGCCTCGATTCATGATGATCACAAGTGGCGTGCATGTTTGCGAGCCTTCATCCGGTAGCTCCAGTGTCAACATATCAGGGAATTCAATAAAGCGGCGACTCTCACCCCGTGCAAGAAGTGCATGCCCCAAAAAGAAATCCACACGATCACGCAAAGAAACACCGTCGTTTTGAGACAACTAATAGTCAGTGAGTTGAACCATGTCTTCGACATTATATCCATCAAGAACGGTACCCAGCGCTCGATCTGCGTAGTTTTTTCGCTTGCGCTCAGTTTCCGACCGCTTCAGCGTGTCGAAAAGGTCGTGATAGGTCTTCACACGTTGATGTGGATGGCTATTTAGAAGTAGAGCCTGCTGCAACTTGTACAGATCTATCACAGCTTTGGCATAAGCTTCAACGCCAGCTAAACTGAGAGCTTAGCATCACCAGCGTTGGTTTTCTGGCGCTTGTTACCACGAGGAATAATGTGCGTCTTAAGAAACGTAACTAGTTTCCCTTCAGTGACAATACAGCCATCCAAATACTTTTCACCTGCACACCACGTTCTAAACTCTGCTTGTTTCGGAGCGTACTGCTTAACGGTGTTGGAAGGGTGCGCAGCGGCGTGGTCTGTGATAATGTCTGTCACCACTTGATGAATTTCTTGAGAATTCGCAATATCATCACGCGTGTACTCGTCCGTTTAGACGCTTCGAAACAATCTCTACGGGGGGGGGGGGGGGCTGCGAGTGCTCGCTGTCGATCAGAGACTCGTGAGTTGGCGAAAAGAATTGGCTGCTAGAGGTATTTTACTATAGGATTTATCTATAGAGATACAAAATTAAATACCTCAAGTATTTCGCAACTGCTTTGTCCAATACCTTCAGACCTAGGGTTTCGATCGAAAGACGCCGTCCGTCTCGTCGGTAGATACCGTCCCGCACACCCAAATCTTCAGATGGTACTGTGCACCAGTTCAGTTTACGCAGTACCAGAAATTCCCCGCTATCATTTTCATTCAGTTTCAAGAGACCGAAAGCTTTCAATGCCTCTCGTTTATAGAGGAGCATACCATCTTCCCAGCAGTAGCTCCCAAGCATCGTCAATTTGTTGCGCATCCCGAGAATATTGTCTACGGAACAAGGTGCCGTGAAAATAGCCCACGCATGGCCATACTTCCTGGGAACATAACTAACTGCACGCAATACTCGAACCGACATGACGAGTCCGATGAGGGCAAGTACATAAATCCCATGACCCACTAAGTTCCAAACGTAACATAACACAGCGTTAGCGGTAGGTTCGGATCGCTTCATGTCGGATCGATTAAGCGAACTTAGATAACAAGTCACGCAAATGGCGCTAAGCAATTCTCCCAGTAACGAAGAACTTGTAGCTGAATAGCATCCGCTTAATGAATTATAGCCCAGCGAAATATAGTGCACCCAAGCGAAGACCCCTTCCGTTGCGACGAGCAGAAACAGATCGCTCATAAGCCCTTCAACCAGCATGTACAGGAGCAGAATTCGTTGAAAGTTACTCGCCCCGTGAGCTGACAGACGCATACTTTCATGCACGAAGATGGTCGCTGGCTTGCGTCGTAATCCCTCGTGCATCTGATCACATCTTCAACCGTATAGCTTACGCGCTATGTAACTTCTGCGTAGCACAAGACCTCGATACAATATCTACAAACATTCCAACTGCACTATACCAGTAAGACCACCTGTAGTCGAAACTTCCAGTGTCGTGGGCTAAGCTGTAGCCATTCATGTCGAACGTCCCAAGGCCTTTCACAAGATCGTAAACTGTTTCATCTCTTGAGCAATAAGTGCCTACGACTTCTTCATAAAAAGAGTAAAAAAGCCGATACTGCCATGATAAAAGTACAATTCGACGGCGTGTGGGATGGCTCAACTTTCGTTGCGTGGCTCAAAATTTGATCTACGCAACGAAAGAGGTAATTATTTGATAATAGTTCTTATTGTTTATTTTTTGTGGTACCACATAATGGAGAACTTTTGTTTCTGGAATAACTCAGTCTTTGGAATAAGAATATTCTTCGTCCAGAAATATATTCCAGTGGAATAAATTATTGGAATATCGATCGGTAATCTATCCGTCATTTATTCAGATTTTATCCAGATAATCTATTCCAAACCTTGCGTTATTCCAGAAACTAAAGTTCTCTATTAGTGCGTGATGTCAATATTCCACCAAACTTGAGCCATCTTCTTCCCTTTGCTATACAAATTCCGTAACATTCGTCGGCTTCGGATGCGCACCAGGCGGCACTATCAACGTCTCCGTGATCTTGTGCGGCGTCGCAAACTTCAAAAAGCTTCGAGTCTGAAGCGCAAACGGCCCACGAATCACGCAGCAGGCAACATCTTCTGGGCCGTCCTGACTACTGCAACAGATAATACTCAGCCATCGTGACGACAATTGAGAGCTGTAGTTTTTGGAGTTATCCGAGGTTATGGAGCTAATCGAGGGTTACGAACCGTCGCTCCAAAAATAGACTCCTTGGAGCTAGAGTGGCTCCACTGGAGTTACTGTAGGTACGGTATTGGAGCATCTCAAAATATCCACGGAGATCAATTATTGGCTAATCCGGATTTTGCTTAGATATTCCTTACTTCAACTCCAGAAACTACAGTTCTCTAAAAAGGTCTCTTAACTCCTGTTTTTTTTTTTTCGAGTACCTTCAAACAAGAAATCTAACCCTGAAAAACGGTCACAGTACAAAACAGATAGCCGACTCAGAAACATTCATGAAGCATGTACTCGTTTTGAGCTAATGAGGTACTTAAGTACGTCAATTACCGCAGCATTTAATCGTTGGTCCTCTTCCTTTTTAGCTTTGCCAGTCGTTTCTTGTCAACAGACTTTACGAAGTGTTCGTACATCATGTAGACAATCCTGTACTTCTTTTCGATGGCGGGGTGTATGTTGACGGCTTTGGTTATCGAGCTCGGATCCAGACCTTGTGCGTGCCAGCGTTCGAATACTTGCGTCCTCCCTGCATATGGGAGGGCAGCGTCGAGTTGCGTTTTAAGTGTGGTTCCTTCCAGCAAGTCATCGGCCAACTTTGGATCGACAATTTTCTTTTCGAGTTTGACGAGCGTGTTAATCATCCTGGCGTTGAGGGGTATGGCGCCCGCTACTATCCGTTCATCAGTGTTCTCAGCGTCCAATTCATCATACCGACGCAGAAATCGCTCCACTCTATCGGAAGTCTTGTCACTATCGACCGCAGCTAACTTGTTGTGCCTTGAGTCTGCAGCTGCCGTTGCAATTCCACTCAGGACGGCAGTCATTGCTATAAGGACGTAGCAGCATCGCATTTCTTTATTGACGGTCTGCTGCGATAACTTTGGACACTTCGTACAGGGGAGAGGTCATTGGCTGGTAGGGGTTCTCACGGTTGCAATGGAATCATTATGGAGATTTATGTGATCGTAAACATACAATAAATGTAGTGCATGTTTACGATACATGTATACCGGTTCCGACATTTCGAGATTTGAAAGGGCCCTTTCAAATCTCAAGAAAGACATATTGACCAATAAAATTGCCGGACTGCGGAATAAATGTTTGTCAAAGGGGACACGTCTAGACTTACCGGCTCTTCAGATTCTGGAATGTTAGCAAATTATTCATTCACTTAATGTAAGTATCTAGTCAGATACAGCGACAATCACAACTCTTGATGCTAAAAAGTGGTCTGAAACTGGTTGTCAGCTATCCGGCAAGCTAAGAGCCTTGCACCATGTGAGTGGAGGTACTGTAGCTGCCTTTTCAGCACCACCAAAAACGCGGTGCTTTAAAATGTGAACATCGTGAATGTGTTTTCGTACACTACTCGTACAATTTGGACGTTGGATCTCCGGTAGTAAAATTAACTGTCAAAGTACGAGAGAAACCAGATTCGTGCTACTTGACGCCTTCAAATGCTGTGCTACATGCAGTACCGTGAAACTACTGAGTCTAATGATGTCGATACAAATCCTGTACTTACATGGTAGAAAAACTTTGGGTACAGCATGTAAATTGAACTTTAATGTTTGTACCTCTTATGTTCCCGAATTTCAAGTAACTGTATCTTTGACAAAGAAATGTCGGATATTTATAAAATCTTGTGATGTGACTTTCTAACTTCGAGTGCACAAAGGTCATTTCTTGGTGTACAGGTATTATAGAATTTGTATGGTATTCAGCTCTGCCGTCTGTCGTATCGGAAAACGTCTCTGATCCTCGGATACGGTAAGGTGCTCAGAGCCCGAATTTACCCAATATATCTAGATGTCGATATAGGTTTTGTAACGGGATCAAATCTAAATTTTGGGGCAAAGTTTGTCCAAGGTTTGGTGGCCGGGATAATAGCTACCGAGCCTTAGGCTCAAGTTACTAAAATGAGGAGGCCAACTCATTTTAGTGACAAAGTTTCGCTGCCAACCACTATTTCGAGTCATACTAGCAGACGAGCCAGAAGAGCGGGGAAGTCCGCCTCGATTGTTGCAGCAGAAAAACTAGCGGTTGAAGCAATTGAAAGCATGGAGAGTGGCTGAGAGGGAACAGTCGAGAATCAGCTCGACGAATCTCCTTTTTCATTCTCAATCACCCAGCTCGCCATTCGCTCTCCAGGTAACCAATTTATAATAAAGAGTAAAATATGAGTCTTACTTTCATATTCACTCTTACAGCTAAAACGGGCCAGGCTTCGAAGAGAAAACGCAAGTCAAGTCTTGGGAACTGAAATCAAAAGAAGTAGAACGTCGAAATGGTAGGGTTGCAACACAGACTGCAAAAACTATCGTAGTTTTGGACTGGCTAGCTTATTCGTCACATCATTTATTAGGTATGCTTCTCACAAAACCATAGACGTTTGAGTGGTGAAAGGCAAAGTGAGGCCGCCGATCGGATTCCTCGTCAGCGGCAGAGCGCTAGCTCGATCGCGAGACTTGCGATGACAAAATCTGTTCGGCCTGTTGTCAATGTAGTTCCTAAATTTCCAGTAGCAGAAAGTGATAGTTGGGATCCCATAATTAAGGCGGCAAAAGAGTACGAAGCGAAGTACTTCTTGTGCTACCGATGGAAAGAATCTCTGACAACAACAACGCACAACAGGTTTGATTTATTATGCTGTGGTTTTATTGCTATTGATCATGCTTTCTAACTTTTGTAATGCTAAAACGGTGCTCCTTGTTTTTTTGTAACGTGATTGTTCCTGTCATTGGGACAAAATGACGCAGATCACTATTCAATATGAATTTGCGTGCACAAAATTTAATCTGTCCGAGAATTTGCGCTAATTTTTAGCGTTTCAAATCCGAAAAAATGGCACAATTTTATTTTTGCTAACACGCTTGGCTGTGGAAGCTCGAACTTTGTCAATGAACGTCAAGACCGTGGTGACCGCAAAAGCTGCTGCACACCGGCGTCGATGTAGGAAGCTCGTGTTGCTGCATCTTCTTAGAAGCAGCATTAAAGAAAGACAATGTCTAACTGTGGCGAGTCTACACGATCCTCTAGACTCTGATGGCAGAAAATCAATGTTGACGGACTTTACGGCAGCTATGTGGCAGTCGTTTCGATGCCTCCTGTCTCGTTCTAGGTGCTTCTTGCCGAGTTCTCCAAGTTCTATAAGACTAAGTAGCGTCTTGGTCAGCGAGGGCGCCCACCCAAGCTACGGTTTCAACCTGCAGTTATTGGCTGTGTCTTACGCTACTACACTGCTTCTATAGAGCAGAAAACCCTGTGCGAGATATTTGGTATTCCACCATCGACTCTTTCAAATGTCATTGCTACTGCTGAGGTTGCTCTGGAGCTAGCACTAAATTGCCTACCTGATGCTGCCATTCACTATCCTACGAAGGAGATGCAGATTAAATGGTCGGCGGCTGTGCAAGCTCGAGAGTCTCTTGTGAGAGGTGTGTGGGTTTTCGTAGATGGAAAGAGCTATCGAGTTCAGCAGCCCTTCGACATTGACATACAAAATGCACACTATAACAGTGAGAGCTATTTAGAATATGCTACTGTACGTTTGCTTACGCCTTCTTGTTATTGCTAGGTTGGCTGCATTCTGTACTTGTCACGGGGACGTTATGCTACGGCTGTGATGGTACTCTAGTCTGGGGGAAGCACAACTGCCCTGGCTCCTGGAAGGACGGGGGGATGAGCTTCGCCCTGCAAGAGAAGTTAGCTGACAGCAGATTTACAGCTCCGGGTACTGGGGTTGCTATCGACACGGCATTTCCTGTGACGAAAGGGTTGGGAGGGTGCACTTTTACGCCACTAAAGGGCGGTGATCTTAAGCATGCGCCCATAGAGTGCCGCCTGGGCATGGTTGCCATGAGCAACGCAATAACATCGCTCCGACAAGCCGCTGAGTGGGGAATTATAAGTGCACCACATGGCTATCGGTTATTGAAGTTGCCGTTACCCTTCGACCCTGTCAAGCGTGGCAGACACATCAGCAACATTTACCGACTTTACAATTTTCGAAGTTGTCAAACTGGGATTAGGTCCGTCTTCATACAGCAACAAATGATCGTACTACCTCAGCTCTCCATGCCTTTAATCTAATCTCGGTTTTGACTATCTCAGCAATAAGGGCTAAGAATCGCTCCTCACGCAGTCTTTCTCGCTCTTCGCGGCGTTCATCTTGCGCTTGGCGCCGCAACTCATCTTGGCGGCGCTGGGTATCGCGCTCACGGCGGTACTCTAGCTGCCGAGCAGCGTTGTGTTCCTCCATGGCTACAATAGTGATGCGCCAATCATCATTGTCGTCTGACTCTAACTTGTCAATCAGGCGGTCAATCTTGCGCCTCTTTCGAGCAGACTCGGACAGTACCTCAGTACTATCGGCTTGGATCTTCTTACAAAGCTGCTCTAGCTCATTATGTGTCTTGCCGGTGCGAGAATTACCAGCAGCAGACACTGCTGTCGATTCCAATCCAAATATTGCTATAAGTTAGGTTATGTGTATAAACAGTGCGGCATTAATGGGTAAAATTGTCTACCGTGCTTGACTTGGAGGCATCGTCGTTCGCGGCCCCGCACTCCATTTGGGTGAGGGGCGTCGTTACGATGCTGGGTGTCTCCTTAGGGTGATGCGTCGGATTCTCCCCGTCAGTCGTTCCTAAGGGAGCTTCCTGGGGCCGACGTTACCGTGTCGTCCAGCAACAACATGCTGCACCGACCTTCGATGAGCCGATAAACGCGCTTGGCTGGAGCGACATCTGTTGGGCAGGACGGATCTCCTGTTGATTTGCGCGTGTTCTTCAGAGCGTTAAACTTCCCTAATAGCACCAGCATCACGTGCTGTAAACATGTCGGGAAGCTTGGTATTGTACTCTAGCTACACCGCACTCCACTAGTTTGATTGAAACGGGACGACTAGCTCAAGCTTGTACAGAGTCTCAGGCGCTGTCCAGCCTCTTCCTCGGACCATCGTGACAAATTTAATAGTGATGGAGGTACTGCTAGTTCGATGTAGAGAGGTGCTTGCTTCCCAGCCGTGTTTGGTTGGACGCGTTTGAGACGTCGCAATATGCAGAGACTTCAAATTGGTCTTTGCAAAATGAGAGCGGTTTTGCGATACCGACCTCGTTGTTCTGCAACAGGATCTGTACCGTCAACAATTGCGATTTGCGATATTTTTGAGTAGCCCCATTCGGTGTTGTTATAAGCAGGCGGCCGCGTACCAAAACCATCCCTGAATGCTTTCCGTGGTATTCCCGTACGTTTCGGTGCCCATCAAAACTCTCGTGGCCCTGGTTTGCGACAGCGCTCCAACAGGTTTGGAGGTTGTCCAGCTCGTTTATCGGCAAAGGTCGTTCCAGTTACACTTGAAGGTGGCACCTCTACGTGGGTCGTCAAAGTCTTTAATAAGGTGAGTGTATCAAACTATACATAAAAGGAGGTTGCACTAACAATCAATTGATCGTTCTAACATTTAATTGCATTGCACTTGCCTAGACGAGGACGCATAACCGCTTTCCAACGCAGCTATTGGGAGCACTTATCAAGGGTAAGGCTGCGTTGATAATCGCCCTGATGTTCAAAGTCGGCTAGTGAACATGGTCAGCGTTGGTGGCGCTCTGAAAAAAATCACTCAATTGTTTTCGATAGTCTCGGTAATTTGCGTTATTTTTATTTTATTTTATTATGGTGCATCTTTTGAGGTTCATATAGGACAAACGGTGACACCCCAGCAGGCGCAAAAAATATTATGCAGCGGGTTCTTGGGAAGTCATCAGTTGAGCAAAAGCTAAAGGATCGTCTGGACGCTGTAGCCGAGCAAGGCTCCAGCGTTATCCTTTTGCAAGACCAACTCGATGTCACGTCGGCGATCGTTATACAAACCGCCATTAAAAAACATATATTCCACGAGTGGGGTGATTGCTTGTTGATCGACTGGACTCACTCTACGAACAACCTCGGATATCACCTCGATACGGATTATTTATTGATATGCACTAAGTCGCGTATTAGATTTCACCCTCTTTATTTGTAGCAAGTTTTCCTTGTGACAAGACCTACAGGTCGAGGAATCCCTATTCTGGACTTTGTGTCTCTCAATCAAAAATCCACGACAATGGAGCACATTCTTTGTTTTTTCAAGGCCAAATTCAATGACTGGCAGCCGATTAAGTCAGTCGTTATCGATAAAGACTTCGTAGAATGGCGATCGCTGGGGAATTGTTTTCCTCGGGCCAATGTCTTACTATGTCAATTTCATGCCATCTCGTACTGGAAAAATTTACTACGACGTCAGCTATTTGATTTGCGAATTGCGCAGAGAGACCTCAGTCGTTGTTCATGCAGATGCTAAACATGTAAAAAATTATTAACTTCAACATCTAACAGCATTATGCTCGATAGCTACAGTAAAACAGCATTTGAAGAGAGCTACGAGGCTTTCATAGACTTCTGTGAGTCGGATAGCCCGAATGTGCTGGCATATTTTGATATGAACTGGAATACGTGTCAAAGCATGCGCGTGGTCGCTATTATAGTACCGGGAACACTGGAAGCCAATTGGAACCAGTTAAAAATGCTTCTGGGCTATCGACCAGGATTAGACAAAATAGTCGCGGAGATTTTGTGTCATCAAGTCACTGTTTTGCGTTAATTCACTTCGGATCTGAGTAAATATGCACACAAACTGATTACGAACTTCACCAGCACCGCGGCTCTCTTAGCATAAGTTAGGGAAGGTTGGTCCGAAGGGAGAGGCTGTCGAGGTTTATAAACTTCTAGTCACTTGAAACAAATCCCAAACGTTGTGGGAAAAGTGGGTCTCATCTACCAATAGCAGCAGCGAAGCTGCTTCTCTCACGCACAACTATTTTAATTTTAGCTCCGAATATCCTTGCAAATGCAACGTAAAAGGCTGATGGCGGCAAACAATCGTGAAAAGAACAGATAAATCATGCTATTTTTACGGAGCTCATTTTACAAAATATGCAAGCTATCGTCAAAAAGCCGTCTACCGACAGCAGCACCGACACGAGTTCTCTGCTCTGACCTGCGCCTCTCCCCCATCCATCCCACTCGAGGTCTCACACCCCGCTACCGGCCTCTCACTTGCCAATTGCTGGCAGCCACTGTTCAGATCTCTTCTCGAGGCGAAGCGCTGCCCAACACTTTGCTCAGAAGAAGTGAGTCGTCAGCGGATTTAAGGTTCGTTTACCATCGCCTGACTGCCTTTCTCTCATCAAGCGGTTGCTGGTCTAGCCCACTGTCCACACACACACCTAGCGCTACCAGCTATCCGAGCGCCAGTGCCAACAGCGTAAGCGTCACAGTAGCGACAGCAATCACCACCAACGCGCAACTCCTGTTCGGGTGTCACTTCGTCAGAAACAAGACTTATGGACCCACTTAGGGTGCCTACGCGCGATGTCATCGCCACGTACGCGTCAGGTGTTCCCGAGGAACTCTGTACTCCGTCAAAGCCGCGTTATCGTCTAAATCGTGTACATCAAATGAACACAGTCGCCTTGGCGATTATGGGTTGATCGCGAATCAGCTCATTTGCATCGGAATCAGCGACAACAGCACTAGCGGTCTACGGTGCATGTCGTGCTACACGCGACCCCGCCCAACCCGAGTCACAAGAAGATGTACTCTCTTCCACAGTGCTAGACCACTTAACCCTGGGAGCCACCGACCATTAGGACATCGATTTGGGCGACTGATCCGCAAAATTCCTGACAGTCTGGTGTATCGCTGGGTACCACCAGTTCGGTTGCACCAATCCCTACGTTAGCGACCACCGTTCAGTGGCTCACCGTGTACCACACTGTCCTCGTCACCACGAAACGTCGCCATTAGCAGTACAGCAAAGCAGCCATCGAAGCGAAGGTGCTCGAGCTCGACACCAACAAGATACTGTATCAAGCTGCTCGAATGCAGCTTGCACCTCGCTAGCCAATACATACCTCCGGCTATATGTTCCCCTGCGGGCGCACAGTGCGTGCACTCCAGCTCCACCACCAACATTCACGTTTCGGAGCACAGACAGTGTGCAAGTATTGCTGCGGTCATGGTTGCAGCATAGACAGACGCAAGCAACGCTTGACACTTCAGTCTCGCTCTGATACTCCGTGAAGAAGAATCGCTCCCATTCATTGATCATTGTTCCAGCCTTCATCCCTGCCGAACAGTATACGGAGTCTCGCCTGCTATGGATGGAAAGCGAAGCTTTCACCTCCTGCATCATCAATTTATCGCTGCGTACGAGGACTGACATTCGTACACAAGCTCGTAGGATGCAGTTGAATACTCGGCTGGGACCAATATAACACGGAAGTCGGTAAGAAGATCTTCAGTTTATCATCTTTTCCTTGTAATGTGGATACACTTTTGCTCAGCACACATGCTGTGCTGTCTAAATCACCGTTTTCAGGGTTTTCTTCGCGAAGACTGCAACTTTCAGCGAGACCTCGTGGATTAACGCTACGTGAAAGTTTTGGCATTTCCTCATAATAATGTTTTCTGGTGCAAGGCGGCGTCTGGGAGCTTAGGAATGTCATTTTCGATCCGACGTCATGCCACTATTGCTCCAAATCCCGATGGCAGATAGAGCGACAGACTCGCCCAAATTGACATCTCTAAATGTCGGAAAATGAGATCACCACGATCAGCGTAGTTTGCCCGAGTGATAGTCGAAGCTCGCGCGTAGTGAGTGCAGAGGCGTCGAAATGGCGGGTTCTCCGAATGCGGCTGGATGGATTTCTAACGGATCCGCAACCCTTCATGTCCAGCCGTGGAGGTGGCTCTTCCTGTGACTTACGATGTCGTAGCTGTCAACAACTTCTTCATATGAAAATGTCGCTGCTCGTAAAGGAGCTGACGAATACGGAGGAATTGCTGTTAAATGGGGAAACCCACGGCGGCTATTGAGCTAATGATCGACGCATTCAACTTGAAGATGCTAAACGTATGATACATTTCTGCTTGTTGGCGGCTTGATCTCTAATACGTGTTCAATTCCTACGACGGTCGTGGTTTGGGTCGGCGCTGAGGATGCTTCAGGCGAGTACAAAGCTTGTTCAAGCTTCACAACCAAGTCAAATGAATACAGTCAAGCCGTTAAGAGATCATCTGATTGCTCTGTATGTGCAATGCACAGCGGAACGGTATGTGCGTGTGATAGAAGCAATAGGCAAAGTTGGTGCGGCTGAACAGATCCATTGACTGATATCCCAAGGCCGTTACAATCGAAGCGTCCTCGGAGTCGTCATATACGTCGATGACTCCCAAGCTTCGGCTGGATTTTTCGGTACCCTGGCAGCCCTTGCGGGCCGCCCGGGGCCTGACAGAGGTGAGAACGTGACTCACCGATGCTCTGGCGGACTTTGCAGGGCGCCTGGTACCGATTGCCTTGCCTAGCCAGTTGATCCAGGGCTCGTGCTTCTTGAGCCAGGGCATGCCCAGGATCATATCTTAGGGATCCAAGTCGAGAACAGGGAACTGTTCTAGGCTGTCATGGGCCTCAAACTGGACGGCCAGATCCACTTGGACGTTGGGAACAGTGACGACCTTTCCGTCGGCCAGCCGCACTGACACCGTCCTGTTACCCTTTCTTTCTCTCAAGGCATCGGACAGCTTGTTGCTGCTACGAGCAACCATCTGGCGGCGTTCGAAATTCTTCGACGCCCCAGAATTGATCAAGATTCTAAAGGGATGATCGTATCCGCGTACACATCCGTGTACTACGAGCTACCAGCCGCTGCTCTTCTCCGATTCGAGAGCACGAAGACTCTTAGAGGCTTAGTCCCCGTGGTACGCGCTACCCGCGCACCCCCACGAAGACTTAGTTCTTTCCCAGTAGGGCACCCCGCTCCTACCGGTCCCCGGCGTTCCCCTGTCCCCGGGATCCTGGTTTCTGCCAGCGACCATTGAGGACGGGCTTGGGAATAGTCCGCCTGTGGTGTCTCTACGCGGGGCAGTCACGCTTGAAGTGGCCCAGCTTCCCGCAACGAAGCGGAGAATGTCGCCCTGCTCGGCGGACCCGAGCTCCATGGGAGCTGGTTCAGTGAGGTATGCTCGACCGGAATTCGACACATAATTCCCTGGTCATGCTGAGGCTGGCGTGCGCGCCTTGCGATGACCCCATTCTACTGAAGAGTCACTTGAATCGCCTCTTCGAGGGTGCTTGACTGCATCGGAAACAGCTGAGTGCGCGCTGGGCCCACTCAAAGGCCGCCCATGAGCACCGTCATCTTGACGTGTTCGTTGAGTAGTTTCCCCAGTAGAAACACCGTGAGCTCCCGTATCTCTTGGACGTACTCGCTGCCGGTACTCGTAGTTCGCCGGGAGGAACGCGGCTCGAAGCTGCTCACATAGTGGATCCCAGGCTGTGAAGCATCCAGGCGATATCACCTCCCGCATGTACACCCAACGCTTTGCTCAACCGCAAAGGTTGGAGAGTGCAAAAGTAACACGAAGTTGCTCGGTCGAGATCAGAGCTGCGTCCATCGCGAGCACTACCTCTCGAACCCAGAAGTGAAGGCTCTCACATTCGTTTCCTTCATACGGCTTAGCCTTCAGCCGTATTGGCTTCGTGTGGCGGGTTTGTTTCCGCCGCCGAAATCTGCAAGTTTCCCCGCACATGTGCATTGAGCCCCCTGTTCGTAAGCGTCAAACGCATTGACGGGCTCGGGCTGCTCGGCCGGTGTTGACAGCACCAGGCTCTGCAGGGCCCCCATCCCGAAAATGCCAGTCATCTTACAAACCGACTCGAATGGTCTGATGGGAGAAGTTGTTCCTATCCATGGCAACGAACTTCAGAGAGGTTCAGGTAGTCTATCCGCGGTGGCGTGGATTGACTACGAGTGCTACCAAAAGTGACGGGTCACACAGCACCTTGCGCTAAGACGAAGTTGGCTTCTGAGAGTTTACAAACTCTCAGTGAACGGCAGTTCACAGGCCCCCTTTGCCTAAGGGACCGAAGTGACCAATTTAAGGTAAGTTGTAAATTGGATATATGTATAGGTAGACTAAGTTTGAGTTAAATGTACAAGCTACAAGTTACTTATAGAAAAGCAATGTCATCAGCCAATGGTGGCCTCGGACGACCCCGGCACCATGTACCAGATATCTCGAAGTATGACGTGTCATACTTCTGATGTGTGACGTGTCACACTTCATGTAACTAGGGGTACACTTGGGGCTTCCTACCCCGTTACACTTTGCCCCTTCACAACTATTCACCCAATTACCCAATTTATATGAGTTTTTTGTTGTTGTTGGAAAGATCTCGGTTTATAATCTGGCTGAAATATCTGCTCAAAATTTCACACAATACATAAGCGAAAAATGCGAGTCAATCGCTCCGCCCAAAAACCGAGGCTATGATGATTCGGTCAATACAAACTTCAGTATTACAATCAACAATGCCCCTTTTACTCAATTCTATGCCAAGGAAGTGATGTTGTCGATAATGAGTTTAACACGGCATGCAGCAATCCCAACGCTGCTCCTGTTACTAAAAACAACTTCTGCTAATGCGCTGCAATCCAGGCTGCATTCTGTCGCAAAACAAGTCACTTTAGGCTTCTTCGTTTATTATAAAGCACGAGAAATGTTCTGTGCATACATGATCAGCATCCATTTCCCGGCTTCCACCATATTTTGGTGAAAGCCGGGATATTATTAATAAAAGACGAGTAAGTTAATTTGTCTGTGATCTCTGTTCCCATTGCGGGTCTCCCGACATTAATCTGATAATTACTTCTGTATTTATACGCAAAACAAAACAAAAATGGTGGTGCATTTCATCTCGCCAGCAAGCTGCTTGCTCGTCTTCAGAGCGAACATAGTCGAGTCGCTAAAGCTGTCAACAGAGGGTTTGTAGCTGGAGCAAGTGCTTGTGGGCCACTGAAGACATGGACGTGAATTGGTTTTTATTCTGGAGCTGTGTCTTGCCTTGTTCGTAGTGGACAACAACGGAGTAGCGCGACCGGCGTTTCCATCTCTCACTGCGAGCATCATTCGACACGCGCGGAAAGCCACAGCATTGCCCAGGATCATCCTATACGCGTACAACATCTCGTCTAGCAAAGACAGAGAGACGCTGGATAGCAGGGTTGCGCTGATCTTCTGCAGATCCCGCAAGCTTGTTATTTCACCACTACGAGCCGCTATCGCTCATTCCATACGGTAAACTGCATCACTGGGAGGCGCAAGCTCGGCACTATAGACCAGGAAGACAGAAAGAATCAACTGCGCAATCTTATCTCACTTCGCCGTCGTCAGCGTTTGCTCGCACAGATCAGGGAACTGAGTTACGTAGACAACGCTTGTAGTAGAATTACTTAAATCGGGTGCGACTTCTATCCTGACTAGTAAGAGTCCGGTTCTTCGGCAACGAAGCACAACATGCACTCAGCAAACGCGCCAACGTTTACCCACTTGTGGTGGTATAAACGACAGAACATGCCAAAACGCATGTATTTACTGCGTCAGCACACAGCAGACTTGACTTCTGTAAAGATTTGACCTTCTGAATGTCGCAATAAGACATACAAGTAATCGAGGATTAGGGGCCACAGCAGAAAAAGAACTGGATTCAGCTTATTGAAAATAGAAAAAAAAAGTGCAGCAGAACGTTCTCAGAAAATTGTAACAAGCAATTAGGGAGCAGCAACTTGCTCACTGGCCTTACGCGCTGAGACGCTCTGTTGCAAATTGCAATTTGCAATCGCTGCTGCGTGTATGGTAGAATATGAAGTTTTATCGGACCTCACTTAAATTTTGTATTGGCATCTTACAGCCAATGTTACAGTACTAACCAATAGCTTTCAAGATGATACTGTTATTCAACTAATCAAATTGAAGAGGGGTAGGCGAGTCATCTATGTTAGCCGATCGGACGTGTCACGTCCGATTGATACGCAAAATATGTGTATGCCTATCCAAACTCAAACTCATTGACATATCACTTGCATATTTTGCTTCTATCGGACCAGTGGCCCAGTGACATGGGCTTAGACGAGCTACAGCCTGGTAATACCTTGCGGGCTAAGGCAACAGCCATCGGTGCGTTCGTCAAATTTCTTAAAGAAGAGGCGGTTGAACAGGAATACATAAAGAAAGGCATTGATAGTGACGAGAGCGGAAAAATGCTCGTGTGTGTGATGTATAAGTTTGGTATGTATCTTGCATTCAAGGAAGGTAAGAAAGGTACACCAATAGCTCGCAACACTGCCATGCAGTACTATAGGCGAGCCAAGCTCTGGTTGCTCGATCAGTTCCCTAAGCACCGAGCTTCATTGGAAGCCCGGTTGCTGAAAACGGGGAGGACACTAGACAGCTTCTGTCTGAAGCGAGATGGTGGTGGGCTCGTAGCGAAAGCACCACCTTGTACGAACGATAACTTAAAAGAATGATGTTGTATTTGTACACTTATGCTAGCTCAGAAAGTGACTATCAAGATGCAACTTTACGATGTCCTCTCTGGTACTTGTTCGACCGCGCGGCCGACCTAGCCATGGTCCGCAAACACAACATGTCAGTAGACGTCTTCTTCCTGCGCTTGGCACGCGTCAAGACGTCTGAGGAGCAGGGGCTGTCGCTCTTTCCTGACACGGAATTGGCTACGTGCCCCCTGCTCTCCATTGCGCTCGCCTTGATCTCCCAGCCGCCCCAGGATCAGCCCTCGTCAGCAACATCCCAGAACAAGCAGGCTTCGCAAGCTCCACGCTTTCTCCCGACGTCCCGCTGATCGAGCCGCTCAACGCTCCGCAAGTCACGACTGGTCTTGCCGCTCCAGCAGCCCCACCGCGCGTTGCCACAGCTCCTACAGTATACGCGCACGTTAATCGGGTGCTAGACCGTGTGGCGCCTGCTGCTGGCGTGGATGTCGCCTTGACATCGCACTCGTTTCGAAGAGGAGGTGCTCAGCATGCAAACGGCTGCGACGAGATGACTACACGCTGGATCTTTGACAGAGGCCCCTGGAATCTAAGCACGACGAACAAAGGGTTGAATTACATTTTCAAAACAAGCAAAGACGACCACAAGATAGCGAAAGTACTCAGCGTATACAAACCCAGAATCGCGGTGCCGCTGCAAGACTTGACTGGCTTTGGTACGCAGACGCGTGAAGCGATGGATCGGGTGCAGCGCGCTCTGTTCGCTGCCTGCTTTCAGCTCAAGACCGACAGCCTGAACATCAGCAAGAAGGTAATAGATGTCCTCACCGAACGCGTCTTCCGTCACTTCCCGCTACTCAAAGACCTGAACCCCACAAGTCCAGCTGTGAAGTGCATCGAAGCGGCTGCTACTCATGCTGGATGCTCACCAGTCGAGCTGTTTGCATGGTCCTCGCACCTGGCAACCCCAGCCACTACCTTTGAAGACGACAAGACATGTAATGCACCCACTCACAATGACGATGAACAGCCAAGAGAATCAAGCGAGAACCAGAAGACCATCGACCATCAAGCGGCTGTGATTAAGCACTTTATGGAGCACATCAAGCGACAGGACGCTCGCATAGATGCACTCGAAGCTAAGCAAAACAGCGAACCTATACCAAGAAAACGAAGCTGTCCAGATGAAGGCACATATGAAGGTAGCACGCTAAGCAAGAAACAACGTTGGGGATCTCCAACTCACCTTCATGCTACCTGGTTGGCGTGGTACGCTCAAGATCCACGCTAGTACGCACTGGTGCCAAAACAAAAGCGGTCGAGAACAAAGTTGCTGGCGGTCTTCATGAAGATTTCTCTTGAGGACGGCCTCGTTCTTGGCCAAGAGGCTAACGACTATCGTGACTGTGTTTCTGAGGTGGGCAAGAACGCAGAGAAAGCCGTACTTGCCTTCCTGGATGGTGAGAAGAAGATTAGCTCGCGTGGGTCGAGCGCCGTCCTTAAGCACTTGCAGGCTCTTCACAGCAAAGGAGACCTAAACGACATAATCAAGCGCCACCAAAAACTTCTCCAGTCTGCAGCCATTTGGGACCCCGCTCCTGGATACACCCAAGACGTTTTAGAAGTTACGGATTAGCAACAAGAACGCATAGCTAGCAAATTCATCATACACGTTTGCCATAGCGCATACAGCGTGACCACATCTTACTTAACCCAGATACCTAAGCAGGTAGAGTACCACGCCTTCAGCCACTAGCCCGTGACGAGACTCCACCCCACAATCAAAAATATGGCGACAGCTGGATTTGAACCAGCGTCCTTAAGGCATAGCCCTGTGCGCTTCCACTGAGCTACGTCGTCGTTGAGTGAGGGGTGGTGTGGGGTGAGGGGGGGGGGGGGGGGGGGGGCTGTGGAGGGGGGTGGTGCTGAGGAGAGATTCTTGATTGGCCGACAGCCTGAGCTGTGGGGCTTGAGCGGTCGAGTTGGAGATCTGCGTAGTTGGGCGAAAACCATTAAGCCTGAGCGTAGAGGCCTCGTTGTCGGGACCAGTTTTGTGTGTTTTGAGCTCTGCTAGGCTGTGAGCTGCGGGTTGGGTGCAACTTTAAACATATTTAGGTGGCAGGATAGGATTGGTAAGAATTTGACCAATAAGTGCGTGCATCTGTAACTGGCTATCGTTGGTGCATTTAATAGTGGACCCCGCCACTAAAATCGGGGGCTCATTGTTGAGTTTACCAGACCAAGAGCACATGTCTCCTGGTCGCAAAATGCATGTTTTTTAAGCTTTTCTCAGCCCACAGGCGGTTTCAGGCCGGTTCCTTGCGCCTATAAACATGGTTAAAAGTCTCTCTGCAGCCGATCCGTGTCTCCCGTATCCCCATGCAGTACCACAGCTATCAGTAAAATGTACATTCAGAACGGCGTTTGTTTTTGCATTTTGTACCAGCTTTGAGGTACAGGTCCGATGGTCCGAGGGTCCGATAAATTTTGGTATGGTACAGACAGAGATCTGACTTGGGTGAAGTTGTTGTGTGAGCTGAAACAAACACTTAAGCACAACAGAGAGGTTGATCTAACGAGTTGTGCAGTGGGCTATCAAGTAATCCAATGTAAGGTAGTCCAATAAATCACGTCTCTCAGTTCAATAGCGAATTCAGCGCGTTGCTCTCAGCAGAAATCCGCTCCGACTAGCAGGAAAGTCTCAAAACACCAGTGATGATGCAAGAACCGGATGCTCTTCTCGCAGCTCAGCAATGACGGAAGTCAACTGCAAAAGAGTAAACAGCGTCGGCGCAGCGTGTTCAACACCTGCTCAACAACCAAATCATTGATATGGTATGCCGAGATGCTAGCGATATCGAGAGCACTTTGATGATAGCGCTCGCCATTTCCCTCCAGCACTGGAGTCTTTGATCGCTTTTGAAAATATCGACAATGAGTTCATCACTTACTAAATATCCTGTTTCTTATATGCTTAGTCGCCGTGTATCGGGTTCTAGGTCAAATCAAGTCTATAACAGATTTGCGCTATTGCGTGTGCGCTAAATTAATTAACCACGCATGGAAATTTTGAGAAGAACTTAAATTTAATTAATTAACCGCGCATGGAAATTTTAAGAAGAACTTAAATTTTCGTCCACCTTCCGACGTAAAAAATGTTTTTATAATTCGATGAGGCCTACTATTAATAATTTTGACCCTATCTTTTTTTTAATTAGTACGTAAAAAAACAAAAAAAAGAAGAATAAAAATTAGGAGGTCTCTTTGATCCACTTTAATATTCATTTGCACGTTTACGCACTGTATGTAGATTGAACTGGCTCGGCGAGTGACCGCAAGGAAACAAATACATTCGTGTGGTCTCTTGTGCTGTTAAAATGCAAAAGCGATAGTGTGTATTAGAAAGTAGCTCTCTTCAGCTACTCTACGGTCGTTTCGACTGCGACTACTCGCATGGCGACCCTTACCAATAGGCGCCATGCCGTTATGAGATCTTCTTCTTGTGATCAAGTCTGAAACTAACATTGCAGCACACTGCCCCCTAAGACTTGATTACACCTCGCGGTCCTGGTGCAAGCTCTTCAAATGATTCTTGAGGCTATTGTCCGTGCACCCATCAACGTATGTTGTTACCATGTCCGGCACAGCCTGATAGATGCCGTCAAAAGCTTCCCATGAGTCTTCTGCGTCTTCCAATCCCTGCCAACTCACCAATAGTTGCCATTCTCTGGATCTACGATTATATCTTCCATTGGATACTGCACGAACACCCAGTTTGATACCTTGCAAAGCAATGTGATGCTTCAACTCTTCGGTGACTTCCAACATATTGTCTGCATAATGCTTGAGTCGTATAGCGTGTACGTCGAATGTGTCACCCGTCAGCAAGTGTTCAATCCGAAAACTAGATGGGAGTTCCTCAACAACCCGAAATGGACCCACCCAGCGAACCATCAGCTTCTGCCCCGACATTCGCGGGTCGGCCCTTGACCATAGCACAAAATCGCCGATAGAGAATGTGCATTCTCGTCCCTTCTTGGCTGCTTGTTGCTGTAGGCGTCGACGTTCTTTCCTGTCAACGACGTCCGCATGCAGCTCTTGTAGGCTTGCTCTCAGCGTCTCCAATTGAGCGTTGTACTGCCTTATATCTCCCCGCACTACTTCATAAGCTCCAGTGCGTGATTTGGGCTTCAATATCACATTCACAATTGGATCCCGATCAAGTCCGGTGAAAACCTCCATAGGGGATTTCCCCATTAGCGAGCGTACCGGAGTTTGGTTCAAATTTGACTGGACTACAGGCAGCAGATACTCCCAATTTCGCGAATCTAGTTGAAATTCTAGCAGTAATACTCGAACCACGTGTAATATGTCCCGATTCACCCGTTCTGCAGTTCCGTTGAGCCAAGGTGTATATACTGGCACAAAGCGCTGCTGTGCACCCAATCTGTTCTTCAAATCGTCCATTAGCGTGTTCCGGAAGTGGGAGCCGTTATCGGAGACCCACGTCTCGGGTAATCCAAATCTCTTATACCAGTCTAAGACGGCAGACGCTACCACCAATCCGTTTGCTGACGAGCATGCTACCAGCTCGCAATAGTGAGATAAATCATCTTTAAGTACGAGGAGGTATTGTGAGTCACCGTAGCTGTCTCCCATGAACATGAAGTCCATATGTAATAGTTCATTACGTCTTGTAGCTGTGTGAGTACTGTTCCATGGACGCTGTATTAGCATTCCACCTTTGACGTGCTTACACAGCAGGCACTTTGCCACGAAACTTTCCACACGGACCCGCAAATCCTCAATCACGAATTCATCACTTAGCAACTGGAACATGACATCCACTCCGCGATGACCTCGTATCCCGCAATGTGCTGTAATCATTACCCGCAGGATCAAATTCTCGTCATCGCTTGGTAGCCATATCTTGCCCTTGGCGACCCAGACCCCGTGTGGATCCTGTTCGAATCCCGTGCCTGGTTTGCCTGCCGCTTCCTGTGCTTTTTTTATCGCTATTAGAGTCGGCCATCCAAACGTTTCGTCCTGTAGCGGGCGAAGTCTAGACCAAGGCGCTTGACCATGCACTCGAGCCGCCTTCACTACTATAGTTGCTAGTAAAGGGATCGGTCCCTTGGGTATCCATCTCGATACTATGTCCGCCCAGAGATTGCGATCTCCATCTATATGTTCTATCGTGTACCTCATGCACGAAATACGCAAAGCCCACCGGAGCAATTTCCCTCGTGTGTGCTTCTTGACGTCTTCGGATGGAGAAAATATCTGAATCAGGTTTGAATGGTCACAAAAGGCTTTAAATCCCCCTTCTCTCTCCAAAATGTAATCGAGCGAAATGCAGGCTCGAACTGTTGGATATGCCTCCTTTTCAACGACAGACCAGTGTACTTGGGCTCCCCTGAACACCCCACCTTGGCAAATCAAAAGCTCGTGGGCTTGCTCTTCAACAGGAGTTCCTATATGCCAGTCCCGCACTTGTGTCAAGATAATCGACCATCCGGAGTCACTGGCGTCTGTGAGTAGGCAAATAGTCGCATGGTCTTCCGGAAAATACAGCTTTGCCGAGTTGGCAATACTCTGGAGGGCTTGTGAGTATGCTGTTCGCTCTACGTCCGTCCATAGCAGTGTAACCGCTCGCGCAGAGTGCTTCGCTCGGCTACGATTCACCAACGCCTCATTCAATTTTAACTGCATCGGCTCAAAGACTCTGGCAAAATCAACGACACTATCCCGGATCCAGTTGCACGCGCACAGAAAACGTTGAAGATCCGCTGCTGTTTGCGGTAGTGGTAGCGAAACTGTTGAGCAGGTGGGTATCGGCGAGGTTTACAGCGTACCGGCTCCTCTCTCGTCTTCAAAGTGACTACCAGTGGCTCCACCAACGCAGGTTCGTCCGGTCCGATTCGCGTTCTCCACAACATGATAAACTTCTTGCTCATACTGACTATGTCTTCTCTGAAGGACTGGTAGTGACCATCACCCAAGACCGTTTTCACCTCGTCGCACATGCGATCGATCTCTTGCTCGATCTCTTCATCCACGATACCACCTACTTCTGGTTCATCTGGTAGATCATCGTGATTGAGCTCGATGCTACTATTAGCTAATTGCTCAAATGCACGCTTGACATCGATGCCCAAGCGCTTCATCACTCTTTTGCTGAGCAAGAACTGCTGTTCCCCCTCAACTATCAAACAGTCGAGTTTGTAGAGATTGACTGGCCCCGCGGACGTTCGAATTTGCACATCAATTTGCGCTGTCTCATGACATAGCGTTATCTTCCCCCCAACTCCTTCGACAGGCTCTGGTTGGGCAAGTCTTTTGGTCTCGAGAGTACGCCCCATTTCCCGGACTTGCATCACTGCTGTGGCTGGAAGTATACACTTGTCAGCTCCTGTATCAGGACACATCGATATCTCCACAGCACCATTAATTAGGACTGTATATTCTTCATCTTCGACTCCTTTGCCCGACGACGTTGGTTTTGCAGTGTCGTCATCCTTTTCATCCAGCTTACCAGCCATCGCCCGTTTTACCTTCCAACTCTTTGCTTTATGTGTAGCATGAGCTTCAGCTTTCTCTTCTGGTGTTGCAATGGTGCAATCACGTAACCAGTGATCGCCTTTGCAGTGCATACAGCCAGTTCGAGGTGGCGGCCTTCCTTGTGAAGTACTATTGTGCTGAAGTCGAGGTGGGATCTTTCTGTTCATATCTGCAGGAGGCTTCCCTCCCTCATTTGGGTTCTGGTGGCTATTATCACGCCGGGTATGGCCTGTCGCTGACGACGGATTGCTACTTTTGCGGCTGCCCATCTTAGTAACCCCTTGAGCAGTATCTGTTTGACGAAACCGGTTATAGAATAGCTGTTGTAGCTCTGCTCGTTCTAAGATTAGCTTGTACAATAGCTGGTCGTTTATCCGGATGTGACGGAACTTAACCAGCTCAAGCATTCCTTTGATCTCATCCCGCAGCATCGGTGGCGACAGGTTGTCAACCAAGATCTTGGTTCTTTGTTTCATCCTCGCCACATAGTCATCGTCTGTAGCCGCACCTCGGCCTAGATTCTCATGAAAGCCATTATCAGCAATGATCTTCTCGAACTGCCGAAAATACTTTGACACTCTGTCGGGAACATCCTTGATCAATAAGTCCATTTTTAACTGCTGAGTGAACAGCGCTGCCGGATTGGCGAGAAAGTCTCGATTAGTCGTCTCGCATCTAGCCTTGACCTTCGCCATGATATCTTCGTCCGTGATGCGATCCTTGTCCTTACCGATTTCATACGTGGCCAAAAAGGCCATCATATCTGGGTCAACCGCACTACGGACACTTCGTACGACGGTCTTGTAGTCTTCACCCGTCCACTCACACCGTTCTCGGATATTCTCCTCATACTGAGCTCGGGCCCTCCGCCACTTAACTAACGAAGCTTGGTCCCACTCCGCCAGCTTGGGAGGCCCGACTTATTCGTAGACTGGCTGCGGAACCGTCATCTCCGCATCGCCATCGCTGTCCAACCTGAAGCGTGACATCCTTGGTCTACTTGACTATCGATTGCGAACTGCTCGCAACCAAAGTATACTTTGTGGTCTCTTGTGCTGTTAAAATGCAAAAGCGATAGTGTGTATTAGAAAGTAGCTCTCTTCAGCTACTCTACGGTCGTTTCGACTGCGACTACTCGCATGGCGACCCTTACCAATAGGCACCATGCCGTTATGAGATCTTCTTCTTGTGATCAAGTCTGAAACTAACATTGCAGCACAATTCGACCTAGCGTGCGATCGCAAGAAACACATACTTTAGAGCATTACTACAGTAGTACGAAGTACTACTAGTTGCAGCGCAGTGCATTCTTGGTAAAATCAACCTCGATGGTGCAATTTGGTTGAAAAATTCGGACGTACACTAGAAATGAATGTGAGAGCACTATCGAGGACACGGGGCTCAATTTCGCAGCAAGACATCTTAGGCGAAGATTGGAGACTTACTGGCGCATTGTTTGGCCATCACGTGGCGATCACTTGGTGTTACGTCAATCCAGCGTGTGTCCGTGCGTCCCGTATGGCACAGCAATCCAGCGTGAATCCTGGCCATGAGTCGAACTCAATCGGTGTCAACGAGTCATAGTACGGCTGCTGGTTTCTTTTGTAGATCCACACCCGATCACGTCGTGTATCGACAATAACACCTTCACGGGTACCAGCATTGATAAACTTGGTCACCTTCGCCTGCAAGTTTTCGATTTTGTCGGTCGCCGACATGAGCTCGATGACAACTGCAGGCACGCAAGGTAGATACCCCTTGTCTTTCTCTTCGGGAGTTAGACGAAGCCATGTGCTCTCGTCGATGTACGAGACGTCTGGAATGAACTGACGCCGACAACCACGCGCACGACGAGATGGTGGCTTGTTGAACTGGTAGCCTAAGCGGCAGCCACCTACTATGGCTTTAGTTCGTGGGTGCTGCACGCGCCAATTTTCAGCTTGCCGCACGGCTTCATTCTGCTCTGAATTGGACGCTGCCTTTGTCGCCATGTCTTGCACGAGAAGAAATGGGAAATCATACTCGAGTAAGAACCGCCTGTCTACCACCTTATTCAAGTCTGGTGGGGTCACGATGCTGTATTTTCCTGGGCTTGCCGGCACTTGCGTTCCATTTGGCAGAACAATCGCCTTAACCATGCTATCGTTTTCTTAAGAATAAGAAACCCAGATATTTGCACTGTAAATCTTTATTTAAAATGCTGATGTTTAATTTACTTTTCTAAAAAGCACATTACAATTGTGTTTTATCTACATTAAGTTAAATAAATTATATTTCTTTCTAAAATAAATATTAGAGGTAAGATGGGCTATTTTGAACTCCAAAACGATTTAAAAGAGTGTGCTTCCTGTACCAAGTAGTGTATCTTTCCGGCTCCAGGGCTTGCGGATAATAGAGAACTGAAGGTGGTAAAACAAATATCTGGCTACAACCTGGATAAATGTAAAGCTCTCTAATTGCCAAACAATAAAATAAAAAAAGGAAACTTGCTTCGTTCTTCAAAACATTCGCTCGTAACGAGGTGAATTGTTATAGATACTTCCTACTTCAGCTGCGGTGCTGACACTTGTAACACGTCTACCATTCAGCACGTCTGCAGCTTTGTGACACTTCTGGACGACGACTTTTACCCGATAGGTTCGATCGGAGTGCTGGCCTCCGCTTTGCTCTTCTTGGCGTTCTTGTTGCGAGCGAAGGCAGCCCACTTCTTGGCCTTCGTGACGGTGGTCGCGCCACTCTGCATGGACTGAGGATTCGACTGCTTGCGTTGGGCATTCAACTCCTTGCGCTGCTGCATGGCGGCCGTGGCTTGCTGCTTGCGTTGCTGCACCGCCTGGCTGGCTTTTTGACGACGCTGCTGCATGGCACTCGCTAGTCGAGACGTCCGCGATTGACTGCTACTGAGCAGCTTAGCAATGTCCGTGGACGGTCGGTCATCGCCATAGTAGGACGCAGCCAACGCGTTGACGGTAGGTCGGTCCTCTTTCCAGTTGCCGTTCTCCTCTTCCCCATAGTTTGACGAAGTGTCGGACGAGTTGTCGGACGAGTTGTCGGACGAGTTGAGGTCTTCCGGCTCCGTGGCGCGACGCGAACTGCCAGTCTTCTCCAGGAAGTCGCACATGGTCGAGTACTCGCCACGTGCAGTCTCCACTTCCTTGCGTCGCACGTTCAGCTTCTGCGTCAACTCGACATCCTTGAGGCTGTTGGAGGCCTTGACCACGTCGCGCTCGCATCGGTACTCGGCCACCACGGCCTCCAGCTCATTGTTGGTCTTCTGAAGCTCTGCCAACTGCTGCTTCAGCCTCCTGTTCTCGTCCCGAACACGCGCGATCTCGTCGTCCTGTTCTTGACGAGCCCGGGCGATCTCTTCCTCCTGTTCTTGACGAGCCCGGGCGATCTCGCAGTCCTGTTCTCGACGTGCTCGAGCGATCTCCTCTTGTTCCCTGCGAGCTCGTGCGATCTCCTCCTCTTGTTCCTTACGAGCTCGAGCGATCTCGTCGTCACGCTCGGCCTTCTCGATCCTGATCTTGGAGAACTGCTGACGAGTCAAGCGGCCGCGCTGGATGCTCTGCAGTCGCGTCGCTGCTGCTTCCTCCTCTCTCCGTTCTTCTTCCGCTCTCCGTCGCATCTCTTCCTCCTCTCTACGAGCCTGTTCCTGCTTCTGTCGCATCTCTTCCCTCATCAGTTCAACCTGCTTCCTACCCAAGTGACCACGAACCAGACGCTGCACGGCTGTGACCGCTTTCTCCCGTCGCAGACGCATGGCGATCGCCTCGCGCTTGCGTTCCTCCGCCAGTCTCTTCTTCTCTCGAGCTGCCTCCTCCGCTGCAAGACGTTGAGCTTCACGCTCGTCGTGCTCGCGCTGCAAACGGAGTCGCTCTCGCTCTTCTTCCTCTTCACGACGACGTCGCTCTTCCTCCTCCGCTTCCTGCACCATATCGGCAAACACGCACCTAGCAAAGAACCCACGAACGTGCGTCTGGATGACCAGCGCGCTCTCTTGTCGAAGGATCTTGAGCCTGTGTTGCTCCTCCAGTCGACGCTCTTCCTCCAGCCTGGCCAGCTCTTCCTGCAGCTTCCGCTGTCTCTCACGCTCCTCCGCTAGCTTGCGTTGTCTGGCTGCCTCCAGCTCCCGCTCCACACGCTCACGCTCCTCTCTCTCGAGCTTAGCAATGTACGCAGCACGACGTCGGTACAGCTCCTGGCGAGCCAGATATTGCCGCGTGAAGCACTGCAGACGCACAGCTCGAGTCTGACACAGCACCGCGTGGAAGACCGCACGTCCCTTGTGGCCACGCCACATGCGCTGGATCTGCTTGGCTCGAACCTCACACAGAGCCGCCAAGTGAATCTTGCGTCCCTGGTGGCCACGCCACACACGTTGGATCTCGAGAGCGCAGTGTTCACACCGCACCGCGTGGAACTCGCAGCGTCCGACGTGTCCACGATACACGCGTTGGATCAAAGCAATCGCCAGTCTCGCTCGGATGAAGCCACATCTCGCCACGAAAACCTTCGCCCGACGCTGGATCTCGATCAACGCGTCGCGCCTCTCGTAGTACTGACAACGTGCACGCATCCCACGCCACTGCGCCTGGATGAGAGCCACATAGGCAAAGAGTTTTTGCGCCTTGGCGTGCTCCAGCTTCTCCAACACACCTTTCTGCAGGTAGATCTTGGTCGCACCCATCTGATACTCCTCGGGCATCTCCAGCTTGAACCGCTTCACTAAATCTCGGCAGAAAGGAGCACCGTACTTCTCCGGCTCGTCCTGGAGCTGGTTCTGCTCCTTTTCCTTCAAAAACAGGTCAAACTGCTCGGCAAACTCAGCGTGTAGTAGTCGGTTCGGGTACCCAACACGAGCGATGCACACGGCTTCAATGACACCGGCACAACGTAGTTGGTTGGCCACCATCTTGTCCTCTAAGGCTGTACAGCTCTTGCTGCTGTTCGGCTTAATACAGCGAATGTAGTTGACGTTTGTCTCGTTGATGTTGGCCATAAGCGAGTTCAACGACTGCTTGAACTGCATCCCCACCGTCTTGTCCCCTCCTGTTCCAGTTTTCCGTCCAGAACTCGATCGCTTTAACTCTGTAGCAGCTGCAGCTTCGATCTCTGCTCGGACCTTAAACAGCATCTGGGGGAAGGCTTCGTGACTGCCACACATAAGATCCGACAAATCCGATAGTAGAGCGTCCTTATGCTTCTCTAAAAAGCCCATCGCTTCGTACTTGACTGTACCCGCGTAGTGGTGGATCGCGAACTGCGTCTTGGAGATGCGTGGGAACTCAATCAGCGTCTTCTGCTTCAGATACGCCCCCGACAGCTTACTCACAAAGCCTTCTTCATTGCCACGAGGACGTACAATCTCCTCGTTTAATAGAGCTAACACACCCATGCGACCTTCGATGAGAGCCAGAGTCTCGCTGTTGTCAGCGTACGCGATGTGCGCCCACGTGATCTGCTCGCGTTCGTACTCCTCCTGCACTGCCTTGAACACGTCTTGTGTGAACTTTTGCTGTAGCTTTTCATTCGCGTAATTGATGCAGAGTTGCTCGAAGGAATTGTGTTCGAAGCTCTCAAAGCCAAAGATATCCAGGACGCCGATCGTGTTCGCAGTGAGTCGAGCGGCAGCGCCCAAACTCGCGTTGATTCCAGCTACTAACCAGTCGAAGATACTGGCGTAGATAGCCTTCGCTAGGGCATCACGTCCGGCCGTGGCTTGCTCGACAGTAAGTGGGACCAGATACACTTCTCCAGCTGCCTTCATCGTACGGTGAGTCAGCGCCTTGGCCATTGTTTCGGGGTTCAAGCCTAGTAGCGTGCTAGAATAGACCACTGAGTCTTTGTCCAAGTCGCAAGCTTCGTCATTATCGGGCTGTGCGACGAATTGAGCCTCACCAAGGTGCAGAATGCCCGACAGGACTTGGAACAGATCGTTCTGTTGTTCAGGGGCAAGGCCGAGCAACGACAGAGCCTGGCGTGTCTTGGAGAACAGAGCTCGGTCCTTGGCGTTCTCGGCTTCAATCACAGCTGCGGGTCTTGGTGGTGGCGGCTGACTGAGCTTTGGTTTCCGTCCTGGACGGTTCTCTTGTTGAGGCTCCTTTTCCTCGAGGTACGAGAACCTTGGAGCTTCGTCTCCAAGGCCCAATGCGTCTCGTTCTTCGTCCGTTGTACCGTGAAGAAGTTGATAGAAAATGTGGTAGTTGCGCTCACCACGTTCATGGGAGATAACGCGAGTCTTCTCGAGGAGATACGTCTCGCATTGAGCTCCGCAAAGTGCGTGGTTCTTGTCGAACTGCAGCTGCGTGAACTTGCCGAAGCGACTCGAGTTGTCATTGCGCGTCGTCTTCGCGTTCCCAAAACTCTCGAGCAACGGGTTCACTTGAATAATTCGTGTCGTAATACTGTGTTCCTGGTCGCTAGCAGTGGCGGTAGGTGCCGATGCAATAGTAGCCAGATTGTCCATTAGGATTTTGGTAGTCTCGGTCTTTCCAGCGCCGGATTCTCCGCTCACGAGGATACTTTGGTTGCTGCCACTATCGCACATATGTCTGAAAGCCGCTACGGACATTGCGTATACGTGGGGTGGCAGATCTTGTCGCTTGCGAGCCTGTAGATATTTCTTGTGAAGGCCAGGGGTATACAGCTCATCTAACCACTGGTACGGATTTACAGCGAGACAGATATCTCCTGTATACGTGTATGGCATTCGAGCTCGGAAACGCTTTTTTAGGTTCCGTAGAATTGCAGCTTCGTGTAGATGGTTCAGATCGATCATGTTGTCCAAACCTTCGTCGTAACGCGAAAGCTGAGCGTTCTGTAGGGGGAACCCCACGTCCATAGCCACGACTCGACTCTCTCCGGTCCTGTCAGTGTCGTCATGATCAGCGGCGTCCTCGTTCTGTTGATCTTTACGTGGACGCTGGATCCGGACCGTCACGAGACTCTTTGCCTCGTTCACTTCCTCGACGTACACAGGGAGCCACGCTGCGTCGTCGTCCGGAATGTAGCAGCGCGCCCCAACGGTAACACTAGGCGCTACGTTCTTCTGCATCGCTGACTTCTCAAGGATTTCGCTACTGGAAGGAGCTATCCCGGGCAGGCCCTCTCACCTACCTGGTCAGCTGGTACGCTCTAGCGCGTGAGACTGTCTCCGTTACTTGCTAAGAAAGTCAGTGGAGTCCTCCACCCCGAACCAATGACACAGGTATTCCTGAGAGTTCTGGCCTTTCCTCGGCTGCTGGTCAATGCCCAAGACGCTTGGCAAGAGGGGGAATGCGCTCCAAACAGCTGAGCTCCATGTCGGCCGTGACATCGTCTCCTGGACAACAGTTGATAGAAAACTGCTGTTGCCAGAATGGTCGTTGTTAGGAGTGTCGAGGACGATATCACTCGTAAAAGTGGGAGCTCGGAGCTTATATATGGGTGATGGGTGCCTTTCCCTTACCCTAAAGTCAGATGAACAGAGCAGCGGTTTCTGAGCGATTGCCTTGTTGAGACTAAAAAATGGGATCCAGATCAAAAGTAACGCAGCGTTTGGCCTTCTGGTAGGAGATTATGGAGCGGCGGCTTGCTTTGCTCCAGTTATTTTCTTTAATTTAAGAGACACTCGAAATGAGATTAAGTAATTGTCTGTTCAGCGCAGTACCAGAACTCTTAAGCCTGGCTCGCAGAAAATGATGGTCTCTCCGTCTGTGATGCGAGCACGGCGTTTCGTGGCGTGTGCCAAAATGCTTTGCAGGGATGACCTCCATACTATAATATAATACATGTATGGAGTCCATAGAGCTGCGGATGCCAATCGCACTTCGTGCTGCAATTTGTGGGTCCGCGAGTGGATACTTCGCTGACGGCAGGGTTTTATCAACGAATTGCTTGAAGGGTGGACTTGTTTGCTTCGGACACATCGGAGTGAGCGTAGGTGGATGACCACCGCGATCGCAGCTCGGAATTCTCGTTATTTGCAGGCGTTGCACTGCGCGGTAACTGTGTTCGTTGCATTTGCTTTCGTGAGATCATGTCGGGCCGAATACCACGTAGACGTTGCGGTGGGGCCTGCGCAGCTTCATTTAACGGAGAGAACTGCAGCGTCCCCGCCGAAACGATCAGTACATGTATTGTCCACGCGAGCTCCATAACGTCAGAAGCGGCTGCGACGTCGCGCGGTTGACATTTGGTTCGGAGCTCTTCAGACTGAGGAGCTACATGTACACAGTGTTTACGTAGCGTGACGATGGATTTGGGTAACGTGTACTACACGTCGTGTAGTCCACGGTGGACAGAGCGATGAAAACGGCATCGTCGATACCTGCCAAGAAGCTTGGATCCAGGTCCACAACGGAGTCATAGTTTCCCAGTCATTATCGGTACATTTTCACTTGTTTTGACGATGCTCCCCATGATGGAGAGATCTTACAAGACTGGCGAGAGATAACACGCAAAGATGCACCGGATCTCGCTGCACGTAAATCTCTCATCGACATCTGTTGGAGGGATGATTTGCGCAGAGTTGTTAGAGCAGCACAGAATGGAGTGAGGACAAAAGTAGAGTAGTTTAGGCGGCCATAGTGGAGAGGAAGTCTTGAGTGTAGAAGGAGAAGACGCTTGTGTTGGACTTAGTAAAAGGAGAAGAGCTTGTGGTGGACTTGGTAAAAGGAGAAGTGATGAATTATAGAGTCTGGTGTTCTGGAGGGGAGTTACTCTCCACCAACCAGTCCAGTTATATACGATTTCTCTATATGAAATAGCACAATTATATTCCACTAGATAGTCATCATCACATCGGAGATGCTTACTTCAACAACATCGGCTCCATTAAACTTATATCCTCTTTAGGGAAGGAAACATGCGATAATCATGATTTACACTTTTTAATTCAAACATATCGTTCACCTTCATAGTTACTCCGCATTCTTTTACTGGGATGATATTGTGCTTTCAGGCTAAATTTGCATTTTCGGGGCTTTTGCCCGAATCGACGACAAATCGACCAAGTGTTTTGATTGGTCAAAAGCCAGATTTGCATCACGATCACCATTCTTCAAATTGCCACCCCTGAATTGCCGCGCTTCCGAAGAGGTTAAGTTGACCGTGTCACTTGAGTTTCCGTTCTCTAGCTAACAAATGAGTACGTCTACATGCTACAGATCTACCTGCCTGTCATTCCCATTGCCGTTTAGCGTCCGGAATGGAAGACGCCGTTATTCGGCAGCATGCCCACCCGAATACAGTTTTTCACTGTCTCTACGGATTTTACTGTCTCGGATACTCGCGCTCACAGCTTGCCCACATTTATCAAAAGAACGTTAAGACCATCGGAAATTGGATTAATGTGTACGAGCGGACAGGGACGTACCAGCGGGTAGACGCAAATGCTATTCGAAAATTCACAACTTCTTATCGGGAGTGGCTGTGTAATTACTACGCAGTCCACCCCTTAGCTTATCTGGATGAGGCCCGTGATGCATTTGTTCGTGCACACCAACTGAGCATTTCTATATCATCCGTGTGGCAGATTATTCACGATGGGGGCATTACAAGAAAAGTTCTCGAACGGAGGGCTATGCACATCAAAGAACTTGATGTGTTCCGGTTTGTAGAAGAGCTCAGTCATGTCAACTGGTTCTACCGTAACCTTGTCTTTCTCGACGAAGTTTCTTTTGACAACCGGGGCATGAACAGAAAGCGAGGATACTCGCTAAGAGGGCAAACAATAGCAATACGCGGAGATTTCCAGCGTAAACCAAGAGTATCGGTGCTGGCGTTCATGTGTGTTACCGGTATTCTCGATTACTATAACTGCGATGGGACTTTTGATCGCGTGCAGTTCTTCAACTACTGTCGTGATTTCGCTTACTCAGAACGGGGGCATGTATGCCAGTATCCTGGTTCAAAATCTGTCTGGATAATGGACGGTGCCTCAATTCATCGTGATCCTGAAATCATCCACTTCCTACGGAGCATTGGAATCGTACCAATATTTTTGCCTGCTTACTGTCCATTGTTCAACCCAATCGAATTCATGTTCGGATACATCAAGCAGTCTTTTAAGAGACACTATAATGAGTCAAGCAGCAATGATCTTTTACCATTTGTGGTAGAAACGTTCGATCGATTCATTGGCTTCGATATGGCCAAGGTATTTGAGCATTGCGGCTGGAAACGGGAAGGATATTTTGACCCTAGTGGGTCACTGGAAAAGGAAACACGACAGTGTCACTTTTCTGAGAACAGCGAATTGCAAGCAAACGAAGGAAGTGAAGCGCTAGATTTTACGACAGGAGAGCTGGTCGAAATGTCTGAATGCTAAGCGAAAAATAAATTTCCAGCTTCGAATTTACTCTTGGTGCTCAGTATCCTCAATATTTTCCATTGTAGAGGTCGGATCAAGGACATCACCAGCATCAGGAAGAGGGATATCAGCTAGAAATCCCTCGATTGTGGGCTTACGCACTTCCAATACGTGCCTTTGGTTTTCTAAGTGGGGCCCGTATGCCTCCCATCCCTTTCGGAGATCTGCGTTATCAGCTAGAGCAGCTTCGATCGTGTCTAGTGCCACACGTGTCGACCTAGTCAGATTCACCAGATGTTCGTGGACTTGCCCGTCGGAAGGACTTAGATAACGTTCCAGTCTAGAAGGTGGGTTGTCCAGCAAAGCAGCATCCCAGGTAGAGCGGTCCAAGTTACGCATTATTTCGTTGGCCCACATTCTCCATACTGGCGCACTTGCTTGGTATGTGCTTCCCCAAATTTCTTGCAATCGCCCCACTATCTCACGAACAGATATCTCTGCTGCAGCACCAGAACGATCGGTGTGCTGCGGGCGAATGCATGCCTGCATAAACTCGTCCAGAACTCGCGCGTTGGGGATCCCCAGCCCGTTTTCATATATCATCAATGTTACAGTGTTCCCACGTTGGGATATGGTCCACCGGTTCCAGAGCTCTGGTGTCTTAGCTGATGGAACGATACGGCTGTTAGCTTTGAACTGCATTACACTGTTCCATGATGTTTCGTCAGGGCGTTCAACTGACCAAACATCATCGCTGTTTTTAGCTTGTCCTTTGACGTGGCAGCTAAACTTCTCCCATAACTTGTGCATGATCTCACTAAAAGAAGCACCATTAGCAGCAAAAATGTCCAGCTGCTTGCCGGACGAATCGCGCTGACCGACTGTAGTCTTGACAATTCCTTGGACTACCAACTGCAATCGATGCTGGTCGGCGTTTCCGGTCGAAGCATCTAATGATACATGAGCCCGCTGGCCTCGAAAGATATCTGAAGCTTGGAACGCTTGCGTAGGAGTTCTCTCACGCAGAGGGTACGGTGAAACACGAACCGTTAAGGGCGAAGTCGAGGATACTGCAGTTCGCGAAATAGGCTCGTTTCGGGGCGGAGAAAGCCTATACTCTGATAAGGCGTCGTGCCCGACACTCGAGCTTGGTCCTGTAGCAAAGCTGCGATCTTCAACGCCCTCAATCATATTGCCGATTGAGGCAGGTCGCCATATTATACTTATTGAGATGCATGAAAAATGCTATTACGTAGGTTGCGCGATTGCTTGTTGGTTGATTCGAAGAACCGCGCACGGAAATTTTGAGTAGAAACCACAATAGCTCTTAAAATAGTTAAGACAGCAATATGAAATATGATGGTCTTGCTTTCAACGTGCATAGTGGTATCATCATTTCCGTACACACCCAAGCTAAATATTGGGGAAAAATAGGATGGGACCAAATTCGTTTTGGTTCACATTTCTAAACAATGACACCGACTGCGGAAGTCGTCGATTGCCGCCGCTTCCTAGCGGCGTGGGGTCGACTGCAAGCCAGTAAGAAGGAACCCTTGGACAGCGACATCGTAACACAGGTAAAAGCATATCTCAATCGCTCTCTAACCTATCCAAAATATCTCTAATTCTTTTACTGGCGTGGCCGAATCTCAGTATCAACAACTTGCGCTTCACTTCCAGCAGCTCATTCAAAACAGCGACGTGTTAAAGACTCTGGAGCCAGAGCTGTCGCCTGTACTGACAAACATAGCTGAGCTTAAGAAGGAGCAGGATGCGTCAACGCCACGACGATTTCCACGAGCCTCAGAGATCTCCAAGCTGCGCGAAAAGAGCGCCCATGCAGCAAAGACTGCTACGACCTACCGTAAGCCTACAGCTCTTGCGAATACCCAAGAAGAGGATTCGGTACCTAGCTCAGAGGTGAAGAAGGAGGAGGTCGTAGTGACTCCTGAACTGCGCACGGATCTGAGTGCGGACGACTTTAAGTCGATGCTGGAGGTGGCAGCTCCCCAGGAGGAGAAGTTATCGACCAAGGCCATCAGGAAGCGCCTGGGCCTAGTAGATCGCTCCGGAGCACAAGCGACTGCATCTGAGACGGTGGCGCGTGAAGAGCAGGAGTCAATTCAGTCCGAGATGATGTCGCTGGCGAAGCAGCTTAAGGACAGAACGCAGACCATCAACCAGTCACTTGCGGAGGATGTCAAGATCTTGGACGATGTAGGACAAAGCGCTGAGTCGAACACGGCGCTATTGGATCGCGAGAATGCCAAGCTGAAGGAGCAATTAGCTTCCAGTATCGGGCTGTGGACGTCTCTATGGCTTGTGGCGATGCTCGTCATCGTCTTCGTCGTCACTTATTTCTATATGAAGCTGTTCTCGCGTCGATGGTAAATAGAAATGGGTTGTTTAATACGCAAATAACGTGTATTTCTCTAGAAAACTTACATCTAACGTTTTATTTCCTCCTTAGCTCTCGTGATGCACTAAGGGTGTGTAAGCAGCATCATACCAGTCCCGTGTGGTATGTAGGCCTCTCCATCCTCGGAAAGGCCGTTCGCTCGCGTACTGCGCGATGCACCGCAATGCCACCTCCTTCTCGAAATACTTGATAAGCACACCTCCGACAGCTACCAGAAGGATTTCGTCGTGAATGTATGCCAGGAATGCAAGACCGCAGATGAAAGCTACCATCTGGTTCACGATAGAGCTGACATTCCACACTGCGAAGAGCTTTCCGTAGAAAATGCTCTTTTTCGTTACGAATATGAGTCCAAGCATCGGTGAGCCGACGATAGCGGCAGGCAGGACGCCTAGAACTGACCAAAGTGGTGTCTGTAAGTACAAATTACACAGCATTAGACACGTTGTATGCATTCTTCATTGCCGCGATAGCACGTACCCGAGAGCAACCTGGATCTTGGGCTGTGGGGTCACGAATTTGAACACAATAATACTCCACCATGATCCAGAAGACCACACCCATGTCTGCGATAAGAAGCAACACCATCAGCACGGAGAGTAACCAGCGAGCAGGAAGCTTAGGACGCGATAAGTTGCGCAGCCGGAAAAGAGGATACACTGGTTGCCACATAGTCACGATCCATCGCTTCGCTGTGTCATTTGTACACAGAAACTCCACAAATGCTCTCGCACGTACTCCACCAATACGAGGCTTCTTGAGTGGTGTCAGACTGTCGCTATTGTCGCTAGAATCATCAGCGTAATTACCAAGCAAACGACGCTCAGGCTGCGCGAAAAGAGCTTCCATTCGAATCTGCGAGTAGCGGAAATTCGCAGATCGAGGATCTGTCTCGGCCCTCACTTTGTCGCTCTCTTCGGAGGGCAATTCAGGGAAATCGGATCCACTGTCCAGCGACTCTCTCCTTGAATGTGATACTTCTTGTGAATTCAATCTGGAAACACGAAACGCCAACTTAAACGGTTCCTGCGGGTACAATGCGATGGTCGTGTCGATGTTCTCCAGCGTGAAAGGCTCGAAGCAGCTATCGTTTGCATCGGCAGCAATCGCTCCACCAACCGAAAATGTCCCGAACGCCACGGCAAAACCATCTTTTACGTGTGTCTCGTTAAACGCTTCAACGAATGCGATAACATCGCGAGCTGCTTCAACAGCCTCACTCACACGTCGGGCAGTGGACGACGGCTGCGGTAGTACACGCAACATTTGATTTATATCTGCCACGAAGTCGATCCAGAAGTTATGCTCCAGTAGTTCCAGTCGGGAAGGGATGGCGCGCACAATAATATCATTCGTGTCGAGGTGATATGGTCTGAAGAAGGATCCGCTACCACCGACCACAAGCACCAGATCTTCAAGACTGACAGCTTGCATGGCAACCAAATTCACGGATGTAGCAGAACTTGACTGCGAAATCAGGACGTCGAAATAACCGAGTGAGAAATCTGGACTGAATCCAACTTTCAGCTGCGTGCCATGTACTCGGAAGTTCACATCGCGAAAGAAACGACCCCCATACCGACCAATGTACTTGGAGAGCTTCACAACGCGATGCAGTTGACCCCGACGCATGAAGAACGTACTAATAGGGGGAATAGTGACCAGTAAGAATCGATACAGCCACGCTTCCCAACTTGTAGGGTCCCACTCCACCATCTTGTTGCACGTCGAAGCAAAAGTTGCGTAGGTGCCTTCTTCAACGATGTCACGTAGGCTCGCAGGCAAGAAGTACGGATTTAGTCGCCACGCATTCTTGAGGTGATTGTCTCCCGCGAGATACAGACGAGCAACATGAGCGTTCAGATCTTGATCAGTTAGACGAGCAGTTAACGTGCGTGTCAACGTCTCCAACGATAGCTCATCACGAAGTCTCTGGGCCTTATACTGCGCATAGCGATGCAGCTCGGACTTGGAGCTTCGATACGAGAAGAATCCCCAGGCACCGAAGATTAGACCAGTGACGGCAAACACAAGAATGACAAAACCTATCGGTCCACCGATTGGCTTTACCAAACGCTCGAACGGTGTCAAGCAGTCCAGGCCATTGCGGCCCTTGAAGCAGGCGTATGAGCAACTGCCGCGCATGTTAAACGCTGAGTGAACGGGCTTGTTCTTGCAGGTAGCACATGCAGTCGCGCCATCATTTATTGTGGTCTCTCCGATTCCACATAACGTGCAGTTTATGTTGCCAGACGAGGTCGTGATGCTACCAATAGGACAAGCGGAGCAAGTACTGCTCCCTGTCACTCCTGCAAATGAACCTGGTGGGCACAATTTGCATTTCTTTAAGCCCACTTTGGCACCAAAAGACCCCAATGGACATGACTGACACTCTTTCTTCCCGAAATCCGGATTGAAATGGCCAACGGGACACGCATCACATTTTTCAGCGCCACTGTTGCCTGAACAGGTGCCTGGCTCGCATGGCGAACACTTAGAAAATCGTCCTGGACTGTGACTTCCTTCCGGACATGGCAAGCAGAAAACTCCACCCCGCCCTGGATGACAATTGGCACCGACCATGACACCTGTGCCACCATTTTCACCTCCCGTGCTCTCACCTCCATCCACTGATATACGCCCTCCATCCTTGATAAACTCCTCTCCGTTGCCAGCGATTGCCTTGTCTGCTGAATCCACGTACGTGATGCGAACGATTCCTCCTCCCCCACCACCTCCTAGCTTCCCAGCGTCGTCTTTAACCTCCCCAGGATGCAAATCTGGATCCCAGATAGGTGTTCGGTTTGCCACTTCGACATCGGTGAAGATTAATGCCGGTGTCGATGCTGCACCTCCTGCTAAATCAATGGTACCCCCGCCTGCAATATCTGCAATGAACAGAGTCAGTGATCCACCGGATCCACCACCACCGCCCATGGAACCAGCTCCTCCACGTGCTAAGATTGACGCCGATTTGGTCACGTTTAGCTTCTTTGAACCAATGTAGATAATCCCACCCCCACTACCACCACTGAGTTTATTCGGGGTGTCGCCACTTGCAGCGCCACTGCCAGGCCAGATCGGCCACCCCTTGTCGACAGACATCGGTTCGATCCAACTAGCTGCTTGCTGCATGACAAGCTCCTTTGATATATCGTAGGCTGCGCCACCACCTGTGCTTCCCGGTAAAACGTTTCCTCCTCTTCCACCATGGCCAGCGCCGCCGCTAGCTTCACCCGAGACTTCGCTCTTGCCAGGACCTATTCCAGAGCCACACCCAAGCCACGAGCTGGAAATCGCACCTTCGACAGTCATGTTGTGGTCACTGCACAGAATCATAGACCCAGCAGAGATATTCCCAAGCGTAGCTACCTCTGACGCAAACACGCTGATCGAATATGGTTGGTCATCATGCGTTGAGTCTTGCAAACTTTTGCAAGCAGACGCGTCGGCTTGGAGCTCGATCTCTTTGCATTCCAGCACTGGACCACTGTTCACGTTGGAGATGGACACATTTGCTGCGGAAATCGATAGCCGCAGAAAGGGGGTGTCGAATGGCACGTCGAGGAAGCATGTGCCGCTGGCCTTGACTCGCAATTCAACTTGACCCATCTCCACTGTTTGCGGGCGAAGCTCGACGTCTTTCTTGCTTGTCACGCTTATCAAGGGAATACCGTCCGGTCTATCAACAGAATCCAAGGGTTTGCCCAAAGGCTGGAGAAAACCTTCTATCTTGGTCGATGCCTCTGTTTGGATACTCACTTGCGCTTGAAACTTGAGTTCTGAAAACTTGTCAAGGGATAGCGCACCGTGAGCATCGACCTCAAGTTCATGAACCATTGTTAATGCATTCGAGAAGGACACGTCCGCCCCAATAAGCGTCAAACCAAACAAGTCGTGTTCCTGGAGTGAAGAAGGCCCTACATAGCCCTGTTTAAACAGCAGAACCCAACACGTCAGTTTCTTACGCACTAAATGTGCTGGAATAGTAGGGATACCTGTAGTGTGAGTTGTGACGCTGATAGGAGAATCTTGCGTTCGCGGTCAAGAACATTGAGTTCCGATCCAGAGTCGAGCTGTCATTTGATCAAGCAGAAGACAGCATCAGTTTCAATTACATAAAGCTCTGGCGATAGCCTCCACGTTTCCTTACCACAATTGAGCTTTCAATGCCTCCGACGCTATCCTAAAAAGTGGTTGTAACCACACAGTCAAGGGGTTAGACATCAACACACTTGCCACGAGCTAATAGGACACTTCACGCGTTACCTTCAGCTGGATGACTGACGCACATACTGTAGCTCCACCTCTAACGAATACATGCACAAGAGATTCTGGTAAGAATCGCGCACCCCTGGACGTCTCCTCGAATATCGGTGTGCATCCATAGATCTGAATTCGCTTCACTGGTCCCAAATGTGCCAATCGACCCCCCTTCACAAGCAAAGTACTCACAAGAGTCTTGCTGTCGTAAACCACGCGCTCACTTTCCTCACTGCCATCAAAAGCACCATCATCCTTCGTCGAATGTTGCAGCTTTAATATCGTGCCGTCACCTCCCAATTGACACCATCCAATCGCTGCGTTGTTGTCTGAACTCACGCCTCCACCATACGCTTCGACACGAGCGGGTCCTAACTCTTCTGCGTTCATTGAATCAAGCACAATCCGCCCACCGCCGCCTCCACCGCCTCCTCCCCCACCAGTAAATTCATGATCATTAAAGTTACTAGGCTCACCGCCATTGGCCTGCACCGTCGCATTGCCATGAATGCGTTCCTTAGCGACAACAATGATGCTGCCTCCTGCACCAGCACTATCGTAGCAGTCAGTGCAGGCATCACCTCCGTTAGCCAGCAGTGAGCCGTTGACGTCCACGTTCTCCTGGGCGATTAATCGAATTCTTCCGCCTCCGCGGCTCTCATCATTGCCTCCGCCACTACCATAGCCTCGGAAATTAGCAGAACCCGCCGATACATCGCCCACCACTCGAAAGAAATCATTAGGTGGCACGTCTTCACATTTCCGGTGAGTTGGCGTGAGAGACGCGCCACCGATGCCGCCGTAGCTGCCTCCCATGGACGTCCACGAGTTGTAGCCCGGCCCGAACTTGAGTCCGTGAGCCGACACGTTCACAGTCGAGTGCTCGTCCATTAATACGTTGGCCGCGTGGAACTCTACAGCGCTGGCCTGTAGCTGGCTGTTGCGGATGGACACTGTGGCTAGACTCGTATTTAGTTGAAATGTCAGTTCTACATGAACACCTGGAAGGGGCGACAGTGTCGTGCCATCCAGCTTCACGTTCACAACCTCAAGTAGTGTGATATTCTCTTGGGCAGGCACCTTCAGTTCGCAGGCCACGTAATACTCGTTGAAGGAGCCGATGAAGTGGATACCAGAGCACTTGAAGATGTCTTTGATCTTAGTTTTGTTGTCGATCCGGAACGTCGTGGGGGGCGCAGAGAGCCGCGTTTTAGCCGCAAGACACAGGAGATCGGCTTCATAGAGGGAGAACAGCGCAGAAATGAGAATGAGCCAAGATATTGCCGCCTCCACCGACGACAAGATGCGCAGCTTCCTCATTTTTCTCCTTCAAGTTAATCTGAGTGCGGCCAATATGGCCACCTTTTGTCGGAGTGATGATCTTTTCGATTAAGTACGAAAGCTTTCCGCGCCAATCCAATCCCCCCACAAGCCAACAGACAATCGATCGGCTACCATGAGCGAGAGCCTGTCGCTCGCGGATGCGCCAGCGCTGCGCTTCCGGCAGCTGCACCAGGATCTGCTGGCCTTTGCGGGGCAGAGCATGTCGGACGATGATGCACCGCAGTATATGGCGGAGCTAGTGGCTGCTGCTCCGGAGCTGTTGCAGCCTCTGGCCTTGGCGCCACCTAGCGCTTCGGAGCGCGCGGCACTTCAAGCCAACACGGTCAACGTCGCCGGCAAGCACGTAGACGTGTCGCCACTAATCCAGCAAGAGATCTGCAAACTCAGTGACGAATTTCGCGCCAGCGAGAAGACGTGCTTTGAGTTTTGGCTGATGGCCAGCGAGCAGCAACAGCGCGAGTGGGTTGAACGTGCGGATCAGCTGCCTCCTGGCACTATTGCTGACTCGGTACAGAACGCGGCGAGCTACTTCCTGACCTCAGAGACGGAATACAAGCTGCATCTCCTCAAGGAGTTGCTGCGCCTGCGACTCGAGACGCGGCTGGACAAGCAGCGTGCGCAGTTCATCGTGTCGTTTACTAACAAGCTACTGACGGAGGAGCTGCTGACCAACTTGGTGACAGCGTTTGACACTCAGCTGACACAGCTTGCACAAGTAGCCAGGATGGAGCAGAGTGTGAGCTATTGGCACACGCTGGTGGCGGATTGCCTGGTGTTTATCGTATCCAGCACGTTGACATTGGCAAAAGAAGTGCAGAAGCTTGCGGAATTATTGAAGACGTTGTGTGGACGCTTAAAAACTGTGGTGGCCAAGGTGTCGCCGCATATTGTGAACCTCTCGTCGTTCGCGCAGCTGTTTGAAGGTGGATCACTAGCAGGAACGTCGCCGGAAGGGGCAGTGAGACAGGTGTCCTGCATGCTGCAGACTATTACGGCAGTTCAGGTGGCGCTTTTCGTGGTTTTGCTTCAGAAAAGCAGGAAAATGGATCGCGAAACTGGTGACATGGAGATGGGCATTTCTTTGTGCCGACGAGAACACGCTTCAGTGGTGACGGAGCTGCACCGCATTTTTTTCGTGGAGGAATGGGAACAGCGGGGTCTTCAGAGCGTCGCAATGCTTACGTGGGCTGGCTTCCTGGCTGGTAACAATAATGATAACAGCAGTAACAGTAACGTGAGCTTTGTTGAGGCAGATGATGCAACAAGCGTAGTCAAAAAGGCAATCGAAGAGCGCGTGTTTCATACGTTAGTTGAAGTGCAGCTGAAGTATCTACCGGATCGCAAGCGTGACCTGCGGCTGTACAACATTTACGAGCGGAACTTTGAGCTGCTGTTCCGTACTTATTCGTCGAAGATGATGATCGACGTGCCGACTGTCGCTGACAAGGCTGCTATTGCTGCTATGCAATCGGAAAATGACGGTGAAGTAGCCGCTTGGACTGGCGATTGCCTCGAGAATGTTATCGACTTTGCGACGGCATTGTGTGCTCGCAACGCAGCGTTTTGCTGTTCATTTTGGCGTGGAACGAACGAGGAGCTCGACTTTCATGACAGCAATGGCAGCGGCACCGGAAACAACGCAGGAGACGAGCCTGAGCCACTCTCTAGCAGCGTTGATGATGAAAACTGCCACGATTTCTTACTCGCTTGTCGTGATGCTGCGTTCAAGAACCCTGGATGCATCGCGTCGTACCTGCGTCTGGTCGCTGCTGCTGGTAGCGGACCGGAGTGCGCGCAGCAGGCTTTCCATCACATCAAGAAGAACCCACAGCAGCTTGGTTGGGATCAGTTCTTTGCTGTAATGGCAAAGTACCAGCGACTTCTAACGGAAGCTGAGAAGCCCACCGGGTATTCGCCACTTGGTGTTGCTCAGGGAGTTGGGATCGACGGCAGCACCTTTGGCAGTGTGAGCAGCGCAGCTAATCCTGGTCCCCGATTTATTCGCCCCAAGGAACTGGAAGCATTAGAAACCATTCAGAAACTGATTCAGGAAGTGATTTCGGACCCTCAGTTGGCGCTTATCTTCTTCCACAATCACGACTGGTCTCCGATCCCAACGTTCGTGGCTTTTCTTCAGTGTCGCATTCCCAGCTCGCTCAAGGGATCAATTATGAAGACGCTAGCTGCCTTTGCACGTGTGCCGGATATTGCGCCATTTGTATGGCGCCAAGTAGACGCGTTGCAGATTCTACGTACTACGGGGGACACGTCGGTGTACGGCACCCAGGATATCAGCTATGAACTCGAACACTACGAGTCACTGAGCAGAACATACCCTGCGACGAGAGGTTTCGTTACGCTACTCTACGAGCTCTTTGAGAACCCTCACGCCTGGAAGTCGTTTGAAGGCGATGGCCGTGTCGCAGCGATCCAGTTTTACTTCGAGTTCTTGCTCGAGCACGTGTTCCTGAAGTTTGATTTGCGGAAATACGAGCGGGAAGAAGAAAAGTGGGCGCTGGTGAACGGCACGCTGGCCATTTTTAAGAAGATCCTGCGGAATGTCGACACTTCGACGACGGAAGGTAGCTTGTCATACCAACTTCTGGCTCGGTTCTTGTCGAGCAACTCATTGCTGAACAAGGTACTGTCTATCCTCTCGGGCGATGGAGGTGTTGAGAACCTAGAGAGTACGTCGACGGACATGCATCTCGAGCACGCCTTCTTTTACTGTCTGGACATTGTCAAGCGTGAGACGGAGGCCAAGCACGGCTCGCTGAATTTCGTCATTGACGTTTCGAAGAAGCCTAGCGACACGTATCTGACCAAAACTACGGCGGTTGCTGCCTTGCGCGAGCGTTGTGTGCAACATGCACTCGAAATCGTGGTCTTGGTGCTGGAGAAGGACGTACAATTCGTCAACATCGACCTGAACCGCCAGCTTTCGCACCGACTCCAAGTGGAAATGATGCACACGATCTTGTGTCGTCACCGCGCTGACTTTGTGAACATTGTCAAGTACATCAAGTACTCCAAGTCGACACACATTCCACACTTGTCGGCAGTGATTCTACGTATGATTAGTGCGCGTATGAGTGGAACGGATCTCGTGGATTTACTTATCGACAGTGGATCCAGTGCAGACATCATGATCGGCTACATGAACCGCTTGCTGAACGTGTACGATGACGATGAAAACGATCAAGATGAGAACGAGACGGGGACTGGCACTGAAGACGAGTTGCACTCATCTGCAAGAAGGAAGCACCAAGACACGCGCACTCTCTCGTCTCCGTTCGAGTTATTTACCCAAGAGACGCCCCCACCCTCCATCCGCGCCGCCATTCTGGACTTGCTACTTGAGAATTTGAACAAGCCGGCGCCTAACTTGGCACATTTGCTGCTAGGCAACGTCAACCAATATGGCGACTCGAAGGCTGGACCTGTGCCAACTTCGTACATGAAGACAGGTCTCGCTGCTCTGATTACGCTTGTGTCCAATGCAGATTTTGGCTTGGAGACGCCGGAGTTGGCAGAGCGATGTTATCACGTGTTCCACAGCTTGATCACGCAAGAGTTCTCGTCTCCTAACACTATCGCAGCTCTGGAAAGTGTCCCAAATGACTATTTCGCATCTCAGATCCAGCTGTTCAGCCGTGTGTACCATGTAACGAGGAGGAAGACGGCCGCTGCTACGATTGCTGAGTTGAACATGCGCGGATGGTTTTTCAAAACGCTAGCGGTGTACTTACATGTGGGACTACACAAGGAGCCTCCACACATGAAGAAAATTAACAAGCTGATGGGACAGTTGCTGTCGGTATCGACAGGCAGTCGCAATGATCGTGTCATTGCGAGGCAAGAACAAATGCTGCTGCTACAGTTGCTGGATGAATGCTCCTTCCACATCTCGCCACCCCCCGTACCGGCGAACCAGCAGGTTGTGGCTTTGGCTGAACAGGTGACTGCAGCTGTGGAGCAGGGCTGCTACTACAAGTGGCTAAGGATCGATGTTGAGCGCTTCTGTCAGGCATTGCAGACGCTTGATCTGACGGCAACTGAGGATGGAATGGGCGATTACTACTCGTCGTCTAGCAAGAGATTCCGTGTGAATGGCGACGGTACAAGCAGTACCAGTAGTCAGAACAGCACCGAAGCAGCTGCGGAGAGGTTCATTCAGTGGGCCGTGCAGTGGAATATCTACTCGGAGCGGATCTCTGCCGAGAGTCACGCACTGAATTCGCTGCGTGAGCTGATGGAGGTGATTGTGCTGGACTACCTTGCCCTGTCTCGCGAACAAGAAGGCCTTGAAACACCAGCGATGTGGCAGGGACTAGATGCTGTCGCATCTGCTGAAGTGCGACAGGAGCTGATGAGTGGCATTGTGTCGGCTGTGCTGAGTAAACTGACTGAGAAGACCAGTGCTTCTGCCCAGCTATTTGAGATCGTCTCGAGGATCGCGTTGATGCTCTTCTCGCAGCTCAGCTACAACAATGACGGCAGTCAATCGCACACGCTGCCGGAGAGTCGACAACGTCAGAATATGGGCTTTCTGGAGCTGCTGTTCCGTTCTATCTACAGTAGCGCGGCGGCAACTGGAAACCCGTCAGCTGCGCGTAATTCTCGGACATTGCTGTACTCATGCATCGTTCAAGTGCTGCATGTGCTGCCAAGTCGTGCTGCTCAAGATTCTGCTGCGAAATTTGGCCTTGCGAGCTCGATTCTCAGCCAGGAGCAGCGTGTTCGACATCTGCTCACCAACCAGGTTGTTGATCTGGTATGCCGAGATGCAAGCGATGGCGAGGACACGCTGAGTATGGCGCTTGCTGTGTCGGCGCTAGAGTCTCTGATCGCTTTTGATGACCAGTCGTCGCTTGTTGCGATCTTCCGTGAACGTGGTTATCTGCTACACTTTATCGACATCTTCAAGAAGCTCAGCGAGATGGATGCAGCCGCTTTTGAACGAAGCAATGGTAACGCGAGTATGGTGAAAAGCAGTGTGATCCCCGAGGGAATGGATGCTACGACGATCGGTACGATGTATGAGTGTTTCCTGTCGCTGTTCGCGCGAGTTGCTGAGACCCAGGAAGGAGCTGTGGCCTTGCTGGAAGGCGGCTTGGTCCGTGTGCTGTCTGATGCACGCAACCTGCCAACACACCGACCGCAGTATCTCGCTCCACACAACGGTACTCCGTCGTCTGAAGCATCCGTGGCTGCTTTCCAGCGCGTGGAGACTGTATACTACCGCAAGTGGGTTCCAGTGGCGCGTCTACTGAGCGCATGTTGCGCCTCATTACCGAAAAACCGCGCTCTTACTAGCCAGGTACTTTACTTTGTGAACAAGAACCGGAAGCTATTCACGTCGGCACTGAAGCTGTGCCCAGGTGGTCAGCAGTCGCAGCCGACCTCGGTGAATCTACTACGAGAGTTGTCGTATGTGACGTTTGTCTTCCGCTACGTGACTCAGTTCCCTGACTTATGTGAACAAACCCTGGCGACGGCGAAGTGGGAGAAGATTTCGCAGTTGATTCTTCAGGTCTTCCTGTTCTATAGCGCTGAGCTTGCACCTCCCAGTGACGAAGCTGATGGAATGAGCGACAGCGGTTCTTTGTGGTGGAACAACAAGATCACGGACTCGGTGGAGGAGCAGCGCAACGCAGCCATCCAGCGTTTCTCGTGTGTGGATTATGAAGATAAGATTTTGGACAAGTGTGATGCGGCGGCCGTGAAGGCCAGTGGAAGTGCTGGCTTGCTGCACATGTCCTTGCTGGGCGAGGAGAAGCTGTACGCGTCTCGGATGATCCTGTGTAATGCTGTGGCGTTCTGTGCGAGTCGGATGATGCTTACAGTGGGCGATGGAAACGCTGGTCGGGCAGCTCCGTTGTTGGCCACCACGAACAAGACACAAGTGCAGAATAGAAACCAGTTTCCATCCATGTCTTCGGTGGACCCGCGTGCGTTTGCTGCTGCTACAGACCCGTTATGGACCCTCGCGCCGTCATTGAACGACTTTACTGCGCGGTTCGACTCCACCGTGTTTGCCCTGGAGACGAGTAAACAGCTAGTGGACGCTCTGGCTGCTTTCAAGACTGAAGCTGCTTCGGCTCGCGCCACTTCTGTTTCGTCGGCGTCGTCGCAGCAACGTTCTCTTCGTCGACGCGAGCCCCAGTACGACACCACAGCGCTGGAGAATGTATTGGAGTACCATGCCAATAGCTTGGCATTCGTGGTAGAGAACATGCTTGTGGTGCTGTTGCTTCACTTCGTACACTACCTGAGTCACCCCGAAGCTGCATCCAGCAAGAGTACCGTGCATCAAGCACTCGGCAAAGTGCTTGGCGTTGTCAGCGACATCGAGGTACGCATTCGATTGTGTTTTGTTTTGCTGCTCTTCTTCTAATATTTATTGTTATTTTTGCAGAGTAATTCATTCGCCCACGCAATCGCTAGAAGACTTCGCGAGTTGGCGTCGAACAGTTAGTTTAGGGCCTCGCATCCAGAAAACTTTTGACGTATATACACTATGTCTGGCCGCCAAGTTCTGCATAGAATCAGTACATCGTCTACTTCTTCGTGCGCGAGTACATGACGTCGGTGCGCAGCAGATATTTGGCCCCTCGCGTAACTAACGCGCCTTCATGTAACAGGCAGTGATCGCCGTGACCATGCACGAGTGCTGCACCCGTCTCTGGGGCCACAGTAAGCACTACATTTTCCTCCTTGGCGTCAGCTTCATTAGCATAGAAAATGGTGTTGCCGCCTTGCAAGTCGGAGTCGGTCGAGTCGTTCAAGTACACAAGCACAGTGAAGCGGCTGTGATAGCATGTGACCCGATCCACGTCACTTTGGTCCACATGACAACCAAATCTCTGCCCCGTATTGTATCTATAGAACCTGATAGCCGGGTTCAGCCCAACAGCATGCAGACCCTCGTACTCGGCTGGAACATGCGGTTGCAGACGCTTCCAGAGCAGATCTGCGAACGCTGGAAGACGCAGTAGCAGTCGGTCGTTGTCTCTGAACGCGTAGTCGCGAGTGGCTCGCTGGGTCACGCGCTCAAAACCTTCTTGGTCCGCGAAGGAACGCACGCGCTGGCACTCGACGCGCGACAGGAAGGACGGCACGGCGTAGATGAGCTCGTCGTGCAGGTGCTTGACGCGCAGAGACTTGCGAAGCGGTTCGAAGCGCAATGCGGGCGGAACCTCATCGGCTTCCCATGCTGCGATCTCGCGGCGTGTGATGGCACTACCGGGTTTGGTCTTGCATTTGGTAGTCTTGCGGGTAGCTGTCGTTGATGCAGCCTTCTTCTTGCCCATGTTGTTTACTTCGAAGTATGTGTATCACGCACCATAGGAAATGACTAAATTACTTTTCACGTTAGTTTCACACCTTTAGGTTGTTATACATGCACAAAGACGACGAATGATTGGTTTGACGCGCCCACGTAGACGTAACATCGAAAAAATCATCCCGGTGATGGCCGTAGCTGATCCAATACTGCTCGCGGATGGAGGCTAATGCCGTCATGATAACCTTATCGGAGCCTTTTCGGAGCTGTCTTAGTCCGTGGCCATGGCTCGACTTATATGTACGTCAGCCGTTTGTCGAGTTTTTCATCTGACTTATAAAACCTAAACCTCTTTATTTCGATAATCGCGTCCTGAGGTGCAAATCGTCTGTGGTTTCCAAGCCTCAACCTTCTTCTTTATTCCAATAACCTTGAAAACATTTTCTTAGCTGTCGATGCGTCACCTTATCATATATCACAGGATGAGCGCAGCACGCAGAAATAAAGACCTGAACCAGACGAGGAAGTGCTGGACTACAGTTGAAGGAAGCCCGTCACGCGGCCACCGGATGCCTCGCACGCTGCTCGGCTCAGCAGATCTCGATCCTCCCTACACTGTGTAGTCCCGGGATCAACTGATAATGATAGACGACGTGGCGGTCTTCGAGAAGGCTGCCAAGAAGTCGTGGCAGTCCTTCAGCACCATGCGGCGCTTTGTGGACGAGGCTGTGCGTCTCGAGAACGCTAGTTGGCGTCTATGGTTTGTGCAGCGCACACATGGGCCTGCTGGCAACGATTCAAGCGATGAGCCTGACGCGGAGGACTATAGTGCCATCACTGATGGTCCGCGTCCACTTTGTGTCTACTGCGAGCTTCACCGTGCGAGTCTGAGCTGCAACGGCTGCTGCCATGACGCCTACTGCGTCAGTTGCTTCAAGCTTATCCACAAGAAAGGCAACTTAGCGACGCACACCGCGGTTAAGATTCAAATTGTGCGTACACAGAGAGAGTCTTCGGAAGTCCGTGCTGACTTTTGAAAACTAATTTTATCTTGCCGTGTTAGCGCTCAGAGAGGGAGTTAAATCACGCCAGCGGAGTCTCCACGACCTGCGAAGACGCTGACATATCCACAACAACACACAGATCATCGTTCAAGAAAAATGACAGCTTAGAGGGAGACGCCGAGTGTTCAACAGGCACGAGCTCCCCACACCAGAAATCCGGCGAAACTTCCATCTTCAACAAGCCGTGGGAACTGCAGATGGACATGTTACTCCAGCGCCTCATGATGAACAGCATCCAGAGCGAGCTGGATATCAGGTGACAGCAACTCTCTTGTATTCATTTTTAGCAATGATAAGCTCACTTTTTCTGTGATAATTTATATAACAGTGTGCGTAACATTGACCGAAGAGAATCACTAGTCACTGCGGATGCGATTGGCAGTCTTCTGGATGCTGACGACGTAGTGTCATCGGGTAGCACGAGCGAGTCGGATGAAGAAGATACGAGACAGAAATCCAACCAGGCCGTCGTGATGGCTGCCGTAGCAGCTGCAGGTCGACACCGAGCACACTCCATGTCGTTCGAGGAGAGTGGGAAGCGTTCTCCAGTGATAACTCCCATGGTGATCCACCCGTCTCCTCCTGGTGTGGACGGAGGTCTAGACGATCTCAAGCTACCACCGACACTCTTCCCTAAGGGCTTACCACGAACTAACAGTCGTCGGAGGGACTCGCAGACGTGCGCGAACTGTAATGGGAACCACATTACAGTGGAGTGTCCGCTACTGGAGAGTGCGTTGATGCCTCCAGCGACTACTCCGACACCTGGAGGATCGGGCGTGGACACGGCCTTACGGAAGTGCTTTACGACGATTCATAACAACAACATGGCGAACAGTACACACGCGTTCCTGGGTGACGAAGTGAGTGTCCGAGGAGGCAGTAACTTTGCCAACATGAAGCAGTGGCCGTCCAGCAATTCGTTGCAGCAAATGGATCGCCAGTCGCCGTTTGGGATGAACGTGATCGCAGAAGACAATTCCATGGCTAGTGAGGACCTCGCACCGGTATTGGGACAGCTTACACCGCCGAATGCAAGGGGAACTCCTCATCATTGGAACGCCGACTCGTGGTTACTGTCGTGTCTTGCCACTGAGCTGCCTTATGACGTCTTTGAACAGCTACGTGGAGAGAGAAACGCGTTCTTGTCTGGCTCAGAGTCTTCTGCAATGGCAATTACTGGCTGGGTGCTTCTGAAGGTTCCGGGGAGTCAGTGGTGCAGACGCTACTTGTCGCTGTATCGCAACAATCTATGGGAATATCTGGATGCGAACGATACTAGTCGACCGATGGGGCATGCGAATGTATTCGAGGGATCGGTGCATTCTCATCAACGCAGCACGACCGAGTATGTGCTCAAGTACAATACCCACTCGTCAGCAGTATCTGGACGCAGCGAGTTGTGGCTGCAATTCGACTCGAAGAAGGACGCGAGACGGTGGAAAGAAACGCTGACGCGTGCGGTGGAGCTGCAGATCGACGACTTGTTTGATCTCACGCCGGACTCGCCGACTGGGACGTCTGCGAAGAACTTTGAGCTTGGCAAAGGACGCTTCTCGATTGTACGTCGTGCACGTCGGAAAGAGAGCTGGGACGATTCCTCGAAGTCGAAGGACTGTGCTCTGAAGATCATTGAGAAGAATATCTTCTGGGACTTGGTGTCGCGTGACACAGAACGTGAAGACACCGTGGTGCGCGAGATTTTGACGCAGAGTCTGTTGACGGTCCGCTCGGGCTCCTCATACTGTCCGGTGATTCGACTGCAGTCGCTGTTTGAAACGCGCGACCATCTGGTCATGGAGCTGGAGCTCATGAGGGATGGAGATCTACACGAAGAGATTGCTACCAAGAGTGCGGTGGACGAGACACGTGCTTCATTCTTGGTTGCTAGTCTGGTCCGGGCGATTGATTACTGTCAGCGCAATGGTGTTGCACATCGAGATGTGAAGCTCTCGAATCTCGCACTGGACTTTGAGTGCAGTGCGAGCGGCAAAGAGTAAGTAGAATATGTGTTTTGTCAGTGACCAGTATCTAACTGGTGATTTATTGCTGGCAGGTTCGCTGTAATCAAGGTTGCGGACTTCGGCATGGCAGCTTTTATTCAAAAGGATGGGATGCTGAAGGGCAGATGCGGAACTCCTGGCTTCGTGGCTCCAGAGATACTATGTGCAGGCAAAGGTGAAGCGTATCCAAGTGGAGTAGATATGTTCTCGGCTGGTGTGGTGGCGTACACGATGCTGTGTGGCTACGAACCGTTCTTCGGTGTGAACGACGATGAGCTTATTCAGATGAACAAACGGGTTGACTTTGAGTTCGAAGAACCGGAATGGTCCAGTATTTCAGATGATGCCAAGGATATGGTACGTGTCATTGTCACTGGTTCGGACTGAGAAGGATTTCAAGAGGTTTGACTTTTGTGGTGCTCAGATTACTCTCATGATGGAGAAGGATCCTTACATACGGATAACACCGAAGCAAGTACTGGAGCACCCTTTTCTTCGAGATGCGAACGCGGCGCTGGAAGATCTTTTCCAAGAACAAGTACCTATTAACCGGACGCGATTGATATGATGGTCTGCGCTAGCGGACAAGAGCTTGAAAAACTGTATTCCATCCTCATTTTACTCCTTTATAAGAGGGACTTCTGTGTTTTTGCTGCGGAGGTTGATGAGTTCTAAGCGTTGTCTTACATGCACTCCAGCAAAGACCATGACGTCAAACTGTTGTCACTTCCAGAGTGGTCGAGTCGCGGTAGACTCGGCTCTTCAAGGATTTTATCGTCATCATCGCTGATCCTCGTGGACGGCACTGCAGCTTCAAGACACCTACCATCGAACGTCACTTCATTGCGTTGAATCTGACCCTGTATACATGGGACCATCACTTTCTTCACTTAGCTCGAGTGCAGTGTGTCTGCTATGGCCTGGATCCAGAACGCAGCAGCCTTGGCTCCAGGGTCCGGAATACCTGCACCGAACTCCTCCCCGACGTATCCAGCACGACCAAATGCCTGCTTGGTGGAAATACTGGCCGTGGCATCAGCACCATCTTGCGCAGCTTTGGCTGCAACGTTAGCCAATTCAGCCCCAGTCTTCGAAATCGGGTTGTCAAGAGCACGAAGCGAGGGCACCAGAGCATCCACCATCGTACGAGAGCCCTCCTTCGCACCTCCATACTTCTGGACTGCAGCGATACCAGCACGGAAAGCGCCGATCCACGCCGCAGAGTCGTCTTCCTTACAGCTCTCAAGATGCAGCGAGCCAGCAGTCAAGAAGATGACGTACAACACGCCAGAAGTACCACCAGCGCTACGTCCCACCGAGTCTGCAAGAGCACGCAGCGTCTGCGTTGCGTCATTAAGTGGATAATGAGCCTTCAAGTCAGCCACGATGGCTTCAGCGGCATTCTTGAACGTGGTGCCGCAGTCGCCATCGCCCACTTTCGTGTCCCAGTTGGTCAGTTGCGGTTCGTTCTTGATCAACGTCTCACACACTGCTAGAATGCATTTCTCGAGTAAAAGTCCTTTGTTCGAGAGCTCACTTGGACGGTTGAATGTCTGTGCTTGAGCTGGAGTTGCCGCCTTAATGAAAGGGCCAGAACTTGTCGAATGCGTGAGATCGAAGGGAGAGTATGTCCACGCTGGAGCTGATGTGGGTGCATCGAATAATGCCAGCATCTCAACGTCACCGTTGGAGTTCCATAGTGAGAGGGAGAAGCCTGCCATATCCAAGGCTGTCATGAAGGAACCGACCATCACTCTTTCAGGTTCAATACCCTTGGCTTTGAGTGTCTCAATGGCGTACTTGGCAACAATGTACAGCTCCATTCCAGTTGTAGATCCTAGGTTGTTGACCATAAGCACGGTCTTGCTGCCTTGTTGCAGACCCAGGCCTACGGAGGACTGCTCTGTGATTTTGTTGACCAACATTCTGCAGAGTGATGGTACATTTTGTTGCTCACATTTGGCAACACCAGGCTCACCGTGGATACCCAGTCCGACTTCCATCTCGTTGTCTCCCCATTCCCTGGACGAATCTTCTTGTCCTGGAAGAGTGCAGGGCTTGATGGCAACTCCCATAGTGCCCAATTTGCTCTCGGAGATCAAACCGCTCACCATTTTGACAAGAGTTGCCAGATCTTTCCCCTTTTGCGCTGCAGCACCTGCCAGTTTGTGCACGAACACGGTGCCGCTGAGTCCACGGCGTCCTGCGTTGGCGTTCACAACGGCCACGTCTTCTCCGACCACGACCATGTCGCATTTGAGGCCTTCAGCCTTGGCTTGCTCTACGGCAAGACCGAAGTTGAGGCGATCGCCCGTGTAGTTCTTGACGATGACCAGGCAGCCGTGCGGGCCTGCGACCAGGCGAATGGCCGTTAGAACCTGCTGCGTGGAGGGCGAGGCGAACACGCCACCGCAGACCACAGCGGTCAGCATTCCTTCGCCGATGTAACCGGCATGAGCGGGCTCGTGGCCACTGCCACCGCCTGAGATGAGCGTCACTTGGCGCTCGCGGATGACCACGTAGTCGCGGTGCAACAGCACACGCTCGCTTGGCTCTAGCACCAGGTGCGGATGAGAGAGAGCCATGCCCTCCACCATGTCCGCCACAATGTTTTGGCTGTCTCGCACAAGTTGCTTTGCCTTGGGCATGTCGGAGTGTTGGTCTTTGTTGCTTATCACTTGTGGTTGCGGATTTCCGAATGACACAACGAAGTGACTTGGCATTTGTAAGGATACCAACTTGAAGTCACGGTCAAAGCCCCTCTCACCTTTGACACTCACTTCATTGGCGAATTGCCAATGCCAATTGCAATGAAGATGGAAAAAAGAGATTCTGTATTCATAAGAGCTATGAACGTGTGGTACATGCAAAACAAAGATGAGATCAGTAAATGGTCTTGTCGTAGCTGCAAGTCCTGAGAATGTCGCTGCCGATGTTCGCTGGCAACGCGTAGGCGCACTCGGCAGTGACCGAAGACGGCACGCTGCAACTGTTGCCAACATACGAGTTTGCCTTCTTGGCAATTACGTTCTGGGTCGACGTTGACTGCACGCGCACTGTCATCTTGTAGTTGCCATAGCTGGCCTTCCGTGCCATGCAAAAATAAGGAGAAAAGTCATTTACGCTGTCGGTGCTTCGACCAGCAGCTGCTGCAGCTTGACTCAGTGGATAACGACCGACAGCGAGCACGTAGGTACCTTGACTGACCTGCCGGATCAAGTAGGAATCTTGTGCCGATACTGACCCATCGGTACGTCCACGACTGAAGTACACGCTGTTGTCGTCGCCAGTATCATCATTAGTGGCCACGAAGGCCAGCGAGCCGTCCGTTTGTCTCTGGAATAGGTAGACTTGAGGATCAATATACGCCGAGTCGCAGTCAGCATTCACATCTGTGAATGTCTTGTTGTCAGCCGTCTCCATCGACAGCAGATCGATCTCCACAATAGCTGTCGACGCTGCAACATTCAACGTGTATTGGTCCACCGTCATGTAGCTCGACTTGCGGAAAATAGTGCCCGTCACGACCTCTTTTACAACCGGGAGGGCAGCATCGCTACCCACCCACCACGACGCACCTTGCATCAGCAATACCGCAACACTTGTTGCACCGGAAACGCCACGCATCTTTGCTTGAACTTGTTGTCGTTGGTAGGTTGTTAGATTCGAAATGGGCGACTGAGGAGACCAACCCGCAACGCGATGTTGCAGTCCTTCGTGCCAGCAATTCCGTGGATCCGTTATCGAATACATATTGCCACATTGCCACACCAAAACAGCCACGCTCGGCAACAAATTCTTATCAGTTTCATGGGACGCAACACCAAAATCCTTGATCACCAAAAAAGGCATGTGCATTCTCAAGTAAAGAATCTATAAAACCTGTTCTTACACCGTCGCAACCATCATCTCAGACAATTTCCACGTATTCCCGCTTAATTGCCGAGCAGGTCGTAGTCGTCAAGCTTGTCGTTGTACTTCATGATGGCCCTCTTGATCTTGGAGCTGTCCACCCACGTGACAAAGTCCTCCATCGGTCGAGTGACCAAAAAGGCCGGGTCGGTCACAACTGTAGGGCCCACACGGACATGTCCCTGCTCCACGAACGTCGTGGCTTCCTTGATACTCTCAGCCATTTTGACGCGCACCATCACAACCGGCAAACGGCGGCGACAGAAGGCGGAAACGTTGACCTCCTCGGCCTTCAGCAGACTCTTCTTCGTCTGAATCAGTCCCATATTGTACAGCTTGTCCAGCAACGCTGTCGTAGTCTTGACACGGTATGGGTCATTGGCTGGACGCTTCTTGAGTCTTGCCACAACTTTCGAGATGTGTCCCGCTAAGCGGTTATACTTGTGGTACTGCTCGCGGTCCGGGATACGGTAGCGACGGATCACCTTGATCTCATGCAGGTTGTTCTCCTTCTTCCACTCCAGTAAATCCACCTTCCTGAGCAGCTTCTGCTCATGGAACTTAAGTTGGCGACCCATTTTACTTGTGTCGAGAAAGCAAAAATGGGTCTCGAGGGTACAGGCATACAAAATTCAAGTGTAGCAGAGTGTACCCCTGTCATCCTACGTTTCCAACACCATTTCACGTGGTCCACAAGACGCTCCCTCGACCAACGGATCGTAGCTGCTCGACCAACCGTCTCCTGTCATTTCCAATTCGCGTAACCCTTGTGTCATGACGGCTGCGGACGTGGAGAAGAAGAGCAAGAAGAAGAAGCTTAAGGCTTCGGAGACCGAGGGCAAAGATCTCATCGCCCCGGAGAGCCACACGCCCGCTCTGGACACGAGCAAGTGGCCTCTTCTGCTTAAAAACTACCACCAACTCAATGTCCGCACGGGTCACTACACGCCCATCGCGTGCAGTTCGTCGCCACTCAAGCGTAACCTGCACGACTATGTGCGTTACGGTGTCATCAACCTCGACAAGCCAGCAAACCCTTCGTCACACGAAGTGGTGGCCTGGATCCGTCGCATCTTGCGCGTAGACAAGACTGGTCACTCCGGAACACTCGACCCCAAGGTCACTGGCTGCCTTATCGTGTGTGTGGACCGTGCCACCCGTTTGGTTAAGGCTCAACAGGGCGCCGGTAAGGAGTACGTGGCTGTTGTGCGTCTACACAGCGCCATCGAGAGCCAAGTCAAGCTCGCTCGTGCCATTGAGACACTGACGGGTGCTCTCTTCCAGCGTCCTCCGCTTATTTCCGCTGTGAAGCGTCAACTGCGTATCCGTACGATCTACGAGTCGAAACTCATTGAATACGATGAGGACCGTCACTTGGGTATCTTCCATGTGAGCTGCGAGGCCGGTACGTATATCCGTACGCTGTGTGTGCACTTGGGTCTTGTTCTTGGCGTCGGAGGCCACATGCAAGAGCTGCGTCGTGTGCGCTCCGGTGTTATGGGCGAGAATGACGCGATGGTCACTATGCACGACGTATTGGACGCCCAGTTCCAGTACGACACATACAAGGACGAGTCCTATCTGCGACGTATTGTACGCCCATTAGAGGTGCTGCTGACCACGTACAAGCGTATCGTGGTGAAGGACAGCTCGGTGAACGCCATCTGTTATGGTGCCAAGTTCATGATCCCGGGTCTGCTACGCTTTGCTGACGACATCGACGTGGGCGAGGAGGTCGTGCTTATGACCACTAAGGGCGAGGCTATTGCTGTTGCGATTGCTCAGATGACTACGGCGGTGATGGCTACATGCGACCACGGCGTCGTGGCGAAGATCAAGCGTGTTATTATGGAGAGAGACACGTACCCGCGTCGTTGGGGCTTGGGTCCCATGGCTCAGAAGGTCAAGGGGCTTGTGAAGGAGGGAAAGATTGGCAAGTACGGCAAGGTGAACGAGAACACGCCTGCGGAGGTGTCGGAGCTGTACGGGAAGGACGAGAAGAAGGCTCTGGTGGAGGAAGTGACGGAGGAGACGAAGGACGAGGAGGAAGCTCCCAAGAAGAAGCACAAGAAGGAGAAGAAGGAGAAGAAGGAGAAGAAGAAGAAGCACAAACGTGACGCTGACGAGGCGGACGTCGCTGAAGCTGGCGAGTCTCCGGAGAAGAAGAAATCCAAGAAGAAGAAGGAAAAATCCAAGGACACGAGCGACTCGGAATAGATGACCTCACACGTATGAATAGTGTGACTTTTTCCCATGACTACTCTTCCGGACAAAAAGGAGATAGCCTCTTTGAGTCAGCTATTACAGCTAATGAGGACCCGAGTGACGCATTCGCTTGAAAGTAATATATATCCTGTATGTTTTTTTTTTCTGTTATCTACGTCGAAATTTCGCAAACAAACCCCCTCTTTTTGTCTTTCTGGGTTTAGCTTGTCGTCCAACTTGATTTACGAGACGTTCACGTTCTCGTTCTTTCGCTCGAAGCACGAGAATCTGCTGGAGATGTTCTCGTGCTCGTTTAGATCTCCAAGCACACTGAATTTTCACTGCACAAACGAGTTGCCTGGCTCTAAATTGACTCTGCTTCTCGTCCTCGTACTCTTTCTTACGAGAAACAATCACACGTGTACGAGCTATCGGGTCTTCGTGAGTGTTATTAGGATGTCCACGACGGATGACGCGGCCTGTCGCCAAGTCTTCAAAGATATAATCCGGATCGTCATCAACATTCTCGTTTCTTCTCCGTCTCCTTATACGTCGCCATTCTTTCTCCAGACTCTCCTCAACCTCTTCTTCGTCACTTTCAATGCGTTCATAAGTGGTGTCGGGGGTGCCCGGATCGACGATAGCCGAGTCGTTCTCGATATCATCCGTGAAAATTGTAGGCGTTCCTTTACCGAAAACTATAGCGCGAGTTTTCCTCCTTTCCTTCGACTTTGTACGTTTAACTCGAACGCGTTTCCAGCGGTCTGTGAGTTTCGCAACGGGAACTGATTCCGTGAGCGCAATACCGTCAAGAGCGACGCGAACTAACCCGAAACGATCCTCAGGAACCTCCACGACTATCGCAGAGTTGATGACCTTCTCGTCTTTATTTGGGAACACCTTGACATAGAGACCGTCCTGGGCTGTAAATGTGGCTTCATCTATGTTATCCTCATCATTTGCACTGGATGGAGAAGACATCATAGGCTTAAGTTGAGAGAGCATGCGCGGGAGGAAGCGTTTGAGCGCTCCATCTGTCGTGAAACCCGCGCACATTTCGTCCTGCCTCGCTATCTCCATGAGCTCCTTGATACTCGTTCCTTCCGGTTCTCGACGATAATTCCCAGCGGGGAAGTCTCTCTTGGGGTAGAATCGAAAGGAGATGGCGCATTTCTGTGCGATACTGGGCGCTACGATCACTTCTCGTCCAGGACGACACCAACGAGGCAAACTAGTGGCACGAGTGAAGAGATAACGGAAATAGTTGCGTTGGATCAATGTAGCAGCTCGTCGTCGTCTTCTTAAGAGTTCTTGAAAGGCGTGAAAAGCTCGTCGACCATGCCACACACTCTGAATTAATGTAGCTGAGTCGTACTCCAGTTGAGTTCGTAGTAAAAATTTCCAATAAAATTCGTCTTTTTCCATAAGAAAGCTTTCAGCTCGACGTAAGCCGAGTAACTCAGCGCCGGACAAAGCTTTCGGAGTTAACAGATACCCAGGTGGAACCCAATGTTTCTGTGAGTTGAGAAACACAGAGGTGCCGTCCATGATGGCCTGTGTCCTAGTTGTCACGTGTGACTCGGACAGTTTAACGATGAATTTGTTGCGTACAGCTACCTCTTGCTGCAACTGTACGAACGTTTGTTGCATTGTCAGAAATCGGGTGTGCATTGATTGTTGAGCTTGTTCAATCTCTTCCAGCTTCCGTGTCAACTCGAAATTTGTCTTAAAAAGTTGCGGAGATGCAGCACCCAATGTCACAGAAGATTTGCGTTCGGAAGAGGACAACCCTGGTGGAACAGGGACGCTGTCATTACCGTGATGACGTAGATACATGACGAACCAGAGCGCTGGTCTCTCTGGAGCTGTTAGAAGCATATTAGTCAACGCGTGAGTTATCTCGTCGATTACTTTGTCGAAATATACGTCCAAATCGCGCTGAGCTAGCAGATCAAGACGAAGCTGATGTGAGAGTCTCTCACGCTCATTATCTAGATCTTGGAGGGAGTTTGTGGACAAAGGTACTTTGGTGGGGTCAATACTCCAGTTGGATTGCACGGACGGTTGCTCCCATTCAAGAAATTCATAATCGATTCTCTTGAGGCGACGTTCTCGACCTACGAGCTTTAAGTCTTGCTCTAACAGGATGATTTTTCGGATCAGCTGCTTGATTTCCGTTTCATTCTGCTTGGTATCGCGAAGAGCACTTTGTATTACTCTTCGCTTCCTGTGCATCTCGAGGATCAAACTCTCAGATACGGTGTTCTGAACCTCGTATTCAAGCTTGCACTGCGAAAAAATAAAAGAATAAACGTCAGCGGTCATCTAAACCTTCGACTGAAAAGTATCGACGTACTGTTCGTCGTAAGTAGTCTGCGAGCCAAGGAAGAGGAGACAAAGGTCTCGCCATTAACAATTCATTGAGGCCGTCCGAAATATGCTGAAGCAGCTCCAGCACTTTGGGATTCTCCAAATACACAGCGTTGGGTCGCTTAGCTGCGTGAGCTCGAGGCAAGTGCTTCTCCATCCATTGTTCTCGCCTCTGTCTGCACCGTTCTAACTCCCGCTTATTCAGCCGCGGCATTTCCGGAAAAAAAACTTAAAACGCCGCGACGCTAAAAAGTAGCAAAGCAATTAAAAATAACGTTATGCGTGCCTTACACATACTTTTTTAATTTGTATTTTTTACTTGGATGCAACTGTACCATGCTGAATCGAGGTCGTTTTCGCCGCACACTGTCAAGGGCGAATAAAGAAAGCGATACTGAAATAATAGTCGTATCTGCTGTTGTCCAACATGAAAATCTCGAGTCTAAGAAAAGTCTTTGGATATTACATGTAGTAGCAATAAATGGCCAGAGCTTCTCCGTGCGTTAGCTCCTACCTGAGCCTGTCCCCTTCAGCTCCTCATGAGTGAAACCTCGCTTTGGCGCTCATTTTTCAATGTGCTACTCATTGAGCACACAACACCGCTACTAAATCATGCTTACCACTACCGGTAACAACCTCGAGAAATTGTCAACGACTGGCTCCGTCGACCTCCTTGCATCAGTTGGAAACACTCCGCTGCTGGAGCTCACCACACTCTCTCGTCTAACGGGATGCAAGTTGCTAGCCAAAGCTGAGTACGCCAACCCAAGCGAAAGCTTCAAGGATCGAGTGGCCAAGTCGCTTATCCTTGACGCCGAAGAACGTGGATTGATCAAACCTGGAGGCACGATCATTGAGGCTACTGGAGGTAGTACGGGTATCTCGCTCGCTCTGCTTGGAGCGTCTCGTGGCTACAAGACGCTGCTGACGATCCCGGACATTATCGCGAAAGAGAAGATCCAGATGATGAAGATCATGGGCGCTGAGGTCCGTGTGCTGCCTACGACCTCGATGGATGACAAGCAGAGCAACTTCTTTCATGTCGCTCAACGCCTTGCAAAGGAGATGCCGAACGCATACTGTCCCAACCAGTTTGACAACCTCGCGAACATGCGAGCTCACTATGAGGGCACAGCCCCGGAAATCTGGGAACAGGTCGGAGGAGAGATCGACGGATTTGTCTCGTCGGCAGGAACGTCAGGGACCATCGCCGGAATGTCGACGTTCTTCAAGGAGAAGAACCCGGATGTGATGGTGTGGGTCATCGATCCTGCCGAGATCGCGCGCACAGCTATGTTCATCAACAATGACCGAGCTTCGGGGGTCACAAAGGATGGCTACGAGATGCTGCCTGTAGTAAAAGGATCCTCCATCGCAGAAGGGGTGGCAGCACTAGCCCGTGTAACAAGCAACCTACGCGAAGCAATCATCGACAAAGGCGTCACCGGCACGAACCAAGAGATTGTCGACATGGCCTATTTCTTGTTGCGGCATGATGGTGGCGTTCGCTACGGTAGCAAGCTGTATAACGACGAGTGGTTCAAGGAGCATAATATGCTGTCGCACGCGAACAACACCTCCGCGACATTGGATTTTGTGGGAGATCTGGAGTTCCCCACTGCCATTTAAGGCTTGTGCGTTGCCTAGCACAGACATGTGTGACCCGGCGATGTTTTGTGGTTTGTAATATTCGTTAACCCCTCTGTTACCAACGTCGTAAGTTACGACTTTGAGTAGGGCGAAAGTCGTAACTTACGACGTAATTCGAGCCTTCAAACAGAAAATGGCTCGAAAAAAGAGGACACGATACTTTAACCAAGTCAAAGTTTGGAGACAAATTATATAAGCTGAAAGAGGTCGATTCGGCAAATGTAAAAGAAAGGGTGGGGGAAGGGTAGATGTGCTGCACCGAACAGAATGATGAGTGGCCGAGGGCGCCGACTCGAGCCACTGGTGTCTCATTCAAGAACTTGCCACCATGGCGAGAGTTCGATCAAGTACGCGGACGAAGCAATCAGCGGTTGCCAGCACGATGGACGTGCGTGCCATCGACTTCAAGCATCTCTGGCGGCAGCTACGCGCAGTGGGATGGACGTCGAAGAGACCTTCCGGTGGACTTGCGAAGGAGTGGACGTACACGTCGCCGGACGGGAAGTCGCTCACTGGTGCGAAGTTCGTATATGGTTATGTGCTTCATTTGTCTAATTTATATAACTTGTCTAGGGGAGGATGCTGTCGTGGCTTATGCCACCGAGACTGAACTTATTGCTGAAGAGAGTGGCGACAGTGAGAGGGAGGTGGGCAGTGATGAGGTCGTGCCGGTGGACGTTACAGTGACGGCGTCACAGATAGACACATCCATCGCGCTGTCGGCCAACACCTTATCGGCGATGTTTGGCACGGACAGTGACCCCCAGTCGGAAGCGGAGGATCAGTTGGAGCAGTCGGATCGAGAGATGGTCGTGGGGGCGTTCCAGCGGCTCCTGTCAGGCGCCGAGTCGAGCAATTCGGACGACAACGATGATGGTTGCGCCAGTGTGGAGGAGGAAGGCGCAAGTGTGTGTGGAGGTGGGACTGTGGAGGATGACTGCCGTGTGGCACTGCCGGTAACCGACGTGAATGTTATGGGCGATGGAGATCTTTCGGATGAATACGAAGCCGTCGATCCTAGTGGCAGCGACAGCAGCGACAATAGTAGCGACGATATCATCGTGAGGCGTGAGTACCCCGACGACACACTTGAGGCCCATGAAGACGTTGCTCTGATGGACGACGCATTTGTCGAGGCGTTAGGTGGCAAATTAACACTGGAGTCGATCGACAAGGCCGCGCTCCGGAGCTTTGAGTGGAGTCCTCCTTCGTCCATCTTCGAAGCTGACAGTGGAGGGTACCCTCGCCTGTCTACGGACGTCGCCGTACCGATCAGGGAGCTACAGGACATTGCGGATTCTCCCTTGCTGCTTCTATTTTACTTCCTACCAAAATCACTGTGGGTTACCATCACCAAGGAGACAAATCGCTACAAGAAGCAGACAGTACACGCCAGAGCTAAGCGAATCCGACAGAAGCAAAGGAAACGCACTGTACCAGCCCCCCAGACTGTTAAGCAGATTGAAAGGCGATTGCGCGTCAAGGCTGCGTACGAAACTCATGAGATACCCCACGTCATTGGGCTCTTAGTGGCAATAATGCTGAACCCAATGACGCGTCGCTTTTCTCGGCACTGGTCAATGACCGAAGACGGTGCAATACCTGCCGGAAACTTTGGCAAGTTCATGGCTCGAAACCGCTGCACGTCAATTCTTCGAGACTTCCATGTCGTGAACAACGAAGCCCCACGGATTCGAGACAAATTGTGGAAGTTACGGCCTGTTGTCGACACGTTGCAAACTCGGTTTCGATCTGGTTGGTCACTCGGCAGTAAGTTCTCGTTTGACGAAGGCGTACTACCAGCCACGTCCAAGCGCAACACCACGCGGATGTTTATGCCCGACAAGCCCCATCGATACGGAACAAAGTTGTTTATGGCTTGCGATTCTGTGAGTGCATACTGCCACCGGTAAGTTTGTTTCGTTTAATAATTATGTCGTAACTTACGGCTTGAATTGTAATACGATATTTTATTACGTCGTAACTTACTACTATAGATTCGAGGTGTACGTCGGAAAGCGTGAGACCGAGGATGGCGATCAGCAAGCAGTCGACGACAAGACGGGGGCTGCTGCAGTTATTCGAAACATGAAAGCCGTTCTGGGAGATCGATCACAAGGGTTTCGATTGGTAGTGATCGATCGATTTTACTCGTCTATCCCACTGGCTATTCAGCTTCTATCGATGGGTATCTACGTGGTGGGAACGATCATGGTCAACAGACTGGGGTTCGACAAGCAAGTTATTGAGAAGCGTAAAACACGTCCTCGAGCGATTGAGCGTGGTACTTTTGCGCTCTCTCGCTCCACTGCTATACCGACCATGATAGCTTGCCACTGGTGGGACCGAAAGCCGGTCCACTACCTGGCCACGGGTCCGGTCATGGCAGAGGACTCTATTCGTCGCAACGTCAAGATGGTCGGGCCGTCTTGCGTCAAATGCCCAAAGTTAGTTACTGATTACCAACGTTGGATGGGCGGAGTTGATGTACATGATCAACTTCGCCTGCAGTCCTATTCAATCCAAACGGCTTTCCGTTTCAGGAAGTATTACAAGTCACTGTTCATGGGTTTCATGGACATGGCACTCGTCAATGCGTATCTCACACACAAGGAAACATGCCGGATCAAGAGGCTGGTACCAAAAGATCGTGGAGAATGGTATCTTCTACTTCATAAGCAATTGATGCAACTCAAAGCCGACGACTTCATTGAAGCTACTGCTCCTACACCTTCTCTTATGGCTCGCTCTCGCAAGCGCCGCCGACTAGACGGTCACAAACACATCCAGTTCGACGACTGGGTCACCGTTTCAGGCACCCAAAAGCGCCGGCAACGCTCTTGCAACGTATGCGCTCTTCTACGAGGCGATCGAAAAAAATCCTTTCAAACGACCTATTATTGTGAGGATTGCTCACACGCAGACGCAAAGTGCTTCCTCTGCCCCAAGGCGCGCCATAGCTACGGAGGCGTGCGCAAAACATGCTATCAGATTTGGCACGAAGACTTTGACAGTGGGGCTTCCATCCCAGCATCGCTCGGCAAGCGAGTCGTCCTGCGACGATCAGCCAAGGCTGGTACTCGAAAACCAACTCGGCGTGAGCTGCTCTGTCAACAAGACGGCGAGGCCGACAATGAAGAGGATCAGCCAGCTCAGCAATCGGCAATCGTTTGAATGCGTTTGGACAGCTCTTAGTTTATGTAAATGTAGCTCTTTCTCTGTTGTACGAGGATCTCTACGGATGTGTAAATAGGCATCTGCTTCGACAAAAACAATACTTGAACGTCGTAAGTTATGGCTTTTCGTGATACGACGTGCTCATAATGTCGTAACTCATACGACGTAGCTCAGAATATCCTCTGACAGTTTATAGCGGGAATCCAGTGTGGAAAAGACACATCCATACAAATAAATATACTAAAATAAAGTCGTAACTTACGACGTAAATAGGCGGTTCCAACACGGATCTTCTGGTAACTGAGGGGTTAAGTAGCATTTGGTCGAAGAGACATTAATTTGCTCAAGCGGCCATGACGTCAGAGAGGCTCTTCTGTAGAGATGTTGGAATTTGAACAACGTTTTTCTGGATAAAATTCGAATAAATGTCGGATCGATCACCAATGGACGCTCCTTCCGAAATTTATTTTTGGACCCCCCTATTTTTGTTGTTGACAATTATTGCTCCAAAATATTGAGCTAGTCCAGAAACCCAGGTAACCACTGCCACGCGTGCCATCGCACTAAAAATTGAGCCATGGCATCAGAATAAAACATCCTGTCATTGTGCCATCCTGAAAACGTTTTTTAATACACACATTAATGCCACAACGTACACGGCATTTGCACTTTGCCATGGCACCCTTCCTGCCATTTCATTTATTTTAAACTCTACCCCTAGCAAACGTCTATCCAGTCGGTTTCGTGCCTACGTCGGCGACCAGGGGCAGGTGTACCGGGGAACTACAGTGGTTACCGTAATTAGTCTCACTCGCATTATTTTTTGTAAGATAAATTTCAAATCTTTACATAAATTGGTGTAAGTGTTGTTATTTACACACACACGTTATTTGCTGTTAGTCAAGAAATAGCCACACCAACATTATTTGACGACAATCAGAATTAATGAGAGCTCGTAAATGACGTAGCTGTACATGTATTGATGTCAAAATTAGTCACTATACCACCGCTTCTGTAACGGGGTACGTAGCCCTAAGTGTACCCTGGTTACATGAAGTGTGACACTTCACACTTCAGGAGTATGACACGTCATACTCCGGGATATTTGGTACAAGGTACCAAGGTCGTTCAAAGCCAACCATTGGTTAAATGACATTGCATTTCTATAGGTAACTAATAGTTTGTATTAAACCCAAACTTAACCTACCTATAAATATACTCAGTTTACAATCTACCTTATTTAGGTCACTTCGCTCTCTTTAATTAAAGAGGGGACCTGTGAACTGCCGTTCACTGAGAGTTTGTATACTCTCGGAAGCTAACTTCCTCTAGCGCAAGGTGCTGTGTGACCCCGTCACACTTGGTAGCACTTGTAGTCAATCCACGCCACCGCGGGTAGACTACCTGAACCTCTCCGAAGTTCGTTGCCATGGATAGGGACGACTTCTCCCACATGAGCGACTCTCAGTTCGAGTCGGTTCGGAAGATGGCAGGCATCTTCGGGATGGAGGCCCTGCAGAGCCTGGTGGTATCAACACCGGCTGAGCAGCTCGAGCGCGTCAATGCATTCGACGCGTACGAGCAGGGCCTCATCGCGCATGTGCGGGAGAACCTGCAGGCTCCGGCGGCGGAAGCAAATCCGCCTCACCCGAAGCCAATACGGCTGAAGGTAAAGCCGTATGAAGGGAAGGAAGGCGAGAACCTTCACTTCTGGGTCCGAGAAGTAGAGCTCGCGATGGACGCGGCTCTGATCTCGACCGAGCAACTGCGTGTTGCTTTTGCACTCTCCAACCTTAGCGGTCGTGCTAAGAGTTGGGTGTACACTCGGGAAGCAACATCCCCTGGATGTTTCACATCCTGGGCTCAGCTGTGCGAACAGCTCCGAGCCGCGTTCCTCCCGGCGAACTACGAGTACCGCCAGCGTTCGCGCTTCCTCGCGTGTAAACAAGGAAGGCGCGAACTGCACGAGTATGTGCAAGAGATACGGGAGCTCACGGCGTCCCTAGTGGGAAACTCACTCAATGAACACATCAATATGACTGTGTTCATGGACGGCCTTCGAGTGGGCCCCGCACGCACTCAGCTGTTCCGGGTGCAGGCAAGCACCCTTGAAGAGGCGATTCAAGTGGCTCTTCAAGAAGAGTACAGCCATCGCCAGGCGCGTACGCCGGCCTCAGCGTGGCCTGGGAGCTCCTTGTCGGCTCCCAGTCGAACAAGCCCCAACGGACCAGTTCCCATGGAACTCGGGTTCGCCGAACAGCATGACATCCGCTGCTTCGGCTGTGGGAAGATGGGCCACTTCAAGCGCGACTGTCCTGCGGAATGACTCCGCAGACGGTCCTTCCCCAAGCCCGTCCTCAAGGGTCGCTGGCAGAAGCCAGGATCCCGGGGACAGGGGAGCGCAGGGAACCAGTAGGGGCGGGGCGCCCTACTGGGGAAGAACTAAGTCTTCGTGATGGGTGCGCGGGTGGCGCGTACCACGGGGACTTAGCCCCTGAGAGTCTTCGCACTCTCGAATCGGCGAAGAGCAGCGGCGGGTTGCTCGTAGTACACGGATGTGTACGGGGATACGATCATCCCTTTAGAATCTTGATTGACTCTGGGGCGTCGAAGATTTTCGCACGCCGCCAGACGGTTGCTCGTAACAGCAACAAGTTGTCCGATGCTTTGAGAGAAAGCAAGGGCAACGGAACGGTGTCAGTGCGACTGGCCGACGGGAAGGTCGTCACTGTCCCCAACGACCAAGTGGATCTGGCCGTCAAGTTTGAAGCCTTTGACAGACTCGAACAGTTCCCTGTTCTCGATATGGATCCATATGATATAATCCTGGGCATGCCCTGGCTTGAGAAGCACGAGCCCTGGATCGACTGGCGAGGCAAGGCAATCGGTGCCAGCCGCCCTGCGCAGTCCGACAGAGCATTGGTGAGTCATGTTCCCACCTCTGGCAGGACCCGTGGCGCCCGCGAGGGCTGCCAAGGTACCAAAGCATCCGGCAGATGCTTGGGAGTCGTCGACGTATATGACGACTCCGAGGATGTTTTCAGAAAAGGCGCCGGCCAAGTGGGTAACTTAGGTCCACAGGCGGGTAACTTAGTTCCGCAGACAGCTGCAGCTGTCATGAACACTGAGAACAGCGTGTTCAGAGTGGGTAACAGAGTTCCACTCACGGTCGCCCAGACCATAACTGAAGAGGAAGACGTCGGATACGCTTCCTGTGTGGGTAACACAGTGCCACACGCGGTCGCCCAGACCTTAACTGAAGAGGAAGGCGTTGAACACGCTTCCTGTGTGGGTACAACAGTACCACACGAGGCCACGAGTGCCTCGGATGTCGTAGCGACGACATCCCTAGACGTGGGCAGCACAGCTCCCCGTCACAGACGCCGTCGGCAAAGACGCCGCCGCCGCCTCAAGTCGGATCCGAACTTCGTTCCGATCGACGTCGCTTCGAGCGACTCGGAGTCCAGGGTCCGGGCTCCTCCGACAAGGCCGGTGGAAGAGTGTTGTCACATCTTCGATGGCGAGACAGGTTTACCCGTCAGAGCATCTGGTGTCCACTTGGAACCGTTGCCAGAGGTTGCAGAGATACTGCACCTCGAGGAAATGACGGCTGAGTCTTTCCTGACCAACCTCAAGGCTGGAGAGATTGCTTAGATGGTACTCATGAGACCTGAGACCACTCAGGAGGAGCTGAACTCCTCCTCTGTCTTGGACGAGAACGTCCTGGAAGACATGAACAAGATGCGTCAGGCGTGCTTGGGTTCTGAGATTCTCAAGAACCCCAAGGATCCGGTGTATCCTTTGGTGACGGAGTATGCGGACGTGGTGAACAAACACCCACCGACCCAACTCCCACCGGATCGAGGTGTACGGCACAAAGTATTGTGTCACGAGGCAATGGCCTCTCCCGCGCGAACAGTGCGAGGTCATTGGTGCCTTCTTTGCCGCGAAAGCGAAGGCAGGCATGGTGCGGGAGTCGAAATCCCCGCACTCGACGCCGACTTTCTGCGTTCGTAAGCCGAACGGAAAGTGGCGTCTGGTTCACGCTTATAACAAGCTGAACAACGCAACGGTGCCGGCCCAAACACCGACCCCACGAAAGGATGTGTTGTTGAACAACATGGCCGGGAGCGTACTGTATAGTGCGCTGGATTTGGTAGACGGATACTACCAAATCCTGATGCGAGAGAGCGACATCCCGCTCACCGCGGTAAGCACTCCAAGCGGCATGCTTTGGGAGTGGCTCGTCATGCCGCAGAGCTTGTCTAACGCCCCGGCGACGTTCAATCGCCTGGTGACGCAATTGTTCCGCCCTTTGCGTACCTTCGTACAGACGTACTTCGACGACATTTTCGTCCATAGCCGTGCCGAGGGAGGCAAGACGGCCATGGAGGTGCATCTAGGACACCTCCGTCGAGTGTTGGACGTGATGCGAGCGAACAAGCTCTACGCCAACATCGACAAGTGCGTTTTCGCGTCACCAGAGATCAAAGTTCTCGGTTGCTTCGTAAGCAACGTGGGCGTTCGGGCTGACCCAGACAAGGTCAAGGCCATAGCAGCATGGCCGACGCCCCGATCCCAGAAGGATCTTCGAAAGTGGTTGGGCTTGGCCAACAACCTTCACAAGTACAGCGCAGGGTACGCGGGTTTCGCTAAGCCCTTGTCGGGCCTCCTTCAGAAGGACGTCGACTGGCACTGGGAGCAGGAGCACCAGGATGCTTTTGACAGCATCAAGGCCAGCCTCCAAGAGCCCCCTGTCCTGACCCTGCCGGACGAGACGAAGCCGTTTAGCGTCGTCTGCGATGCCTCCGATTACGCCATCGGATGTGCATTGCTGCAGGTCGACACGGCTGGACACGATCGAGTCATCTCGTTCCAGTCCAGGCAGCTCAATGCCGCCGAGCGGAACTACCCTGTCCACGACAAGGAGCTCCTGGCAATGAAATATGCCCTTGTGAAGTTTCGTGTTCACCTCCTGGGCTCTAGGCCCTTTGTGATCTACACAGACCACGCATCCTTGAGAACGGCGACTAACTCGCCTCACCTCTCCCAAAGGATGGCGAGGTGGCTGTCCTTCTTCGCGGAATACAACTTCCGCGACGAATACAAGCCGGGCAAGCTCAACGTGCTTGCGGACGCCCTCTCTCGGCGTCCCGACTATGAGCTGGCCCACATCACGCGGGTGACAACGGATCTATATGATCGGATACGCATGGCGTATCGGGACGATGAGGCTGTCGCGCCTATCGTCAAGTTCCTTATGGCCGGAACGAGCGCGAAGTCCGACTGGCTCTCGTCGCGACAGCGCTCACGGCTCCACCAATATGAGTTGAAGGAGGGCCTCCTCTATTACCGGGTGGAGCCAACTGATCCTCCACGGGTGGTCGTACCCAACGACGAGGATCTGAAGTTCGACATCCTCGCGGAGGCGCATGACGCGCCTTCCAGCAGCCACTTGGGCCGCGAGAAGACCTTTCTGTCGGTCTCTCAGTCCTTCTGGTGGACCCACATGTACAAGTGGGTCGCCCGGTACGTTAAGACATGCGAAACATGTCAGCGGGTCAAACCCGCAGGGCACTCTTCGGCTCCACTACAGAGCCTGTCCGTACCGGCTGACTGTTGGAAGTCGATGAGTCTTGACTTCATCTTTGGGCTTCCCGCCGACGGACACGGCAACACCGGAATTTTGGTGTTCGTGTGTCGGCTGAGCAAGATGGTACATCTTGCTCCAGTTCCCGTCACTGTAACGGGCGAACAAACCGCAAGGTTGTTCGTCGATGGCGTGTTCCGCTATCACGGTCTCCCGGAGACGATTGGCTCGGACCGAGACCCGCGGTTCACTGCCGCGTTTTGGAAAACGCTGTTCCCTCTACTGGGAACTCGTCTGCAGATGTCCACTGCGGACCATCCGCAGACCGACGGCCAAACAGAGCGCGTCAATCGAATGCTCGAGGACACTCTGCGCAGTGTGTGCGCGGCAGCACCACGTACGTGGTCGGCGCAGCTTCCAGTTGTTGAGTTTGCGCTCAACAACGCGGTGCACGCGTCCACGGGGTTCACGCCGTTCTATTTGAACGGCTTCCGCCACCCCAGAGTGCCTCTCACTCTTCGAGGAGACACTGACTCCTCTATTCTAAGTGGGGGAGAGGCTCGGAAAGCCCTTTCCTCCCAGGTCTCGGATGTGAGACCAGTTTCACTGCGGAAACAGGTGGAATCCTTTATGGATACCAAGCTGAACATTGTCAGCAGGGTCCGCGATGCCATGGCAGCGGCCCAAGATAAACAAAAGGAGTACTCAGACAAACAAGGAAGAGGAAACTTAAGTATATTTGAGGTTGGGGACTTAGTGTTGCTAGACACGAGGAACCTACCTCTTGACACTGTCAGCTCTGTCGGCAGCAACAAACTGAAGCACCGCTTCATCGGACCTTTTGCAGTCCTGGCCAGACATGGTGCGTCGTACACCGTCGACCTTTCAAAGTCAATGACGACGCACCCGACGTTCTATGTCGGACGTCTTAAGCGGTACTTTGACCCGCAGGGGGTTGCTGACTCGCAGACCCCCCTTGACCCAGCTCCTCGAAGCGAGGGCCGGTCACAGTCGTCGACGAGGGCGTCGGAGCAGGTACCCAAGCCTCGGTCGGGACGGCAAGGCTGCGGTCAAGACCGTATGCCGGAGGGGCTCCATACGAACGGACCCCGGCGCCATACGCCGAGTACGCTGAGTACGCCGGGTACGCACCATACGCGTACGTCTGGGAGTGTGCCGCAGGCGGCTCCGGACGTGGCAACAGAGCCTCGATCCGTCGGATCATGCGAAAGGCCTCGTCCAGATCGGACGAAGAGGCCCGGCGATCCACCCGCAGGTGCAGGCTCGCGACCTCTCGCTCCACCAGGTCCAGGCGACCCGCAAGACGAGCGAGCTCGCCCTGATTTCCGGCCTGGGCGGCAGCATTACCGCCAGTCCCAAGGCCAAGTCCAATCTCAAGCACGAGGACACGTTGACGGAGGCGGTCAACCTCAGGGCCCCGTGTCGGACCCGTAGTCGGAGCACTCGGACGAGAGTGGCTTTCGGGAGGCGCCGAGTACTCGTACTCGTACGAGGGAACCTCCGCCCCTGCTTGACCGGAATGGAGAAGTTCACTTTCACGTGGAGCGGATCCTCCAGGAGCAACGGCGTCGCGGTAAGCGACAGCTCCTCGTGAAGTGGAGGGGTTATGCCCACTCCGAGAACTCGTGGGAGCCGATTGAGCGGCTCCTGATTGACTGACCGAAGTCTGTCGCAATCTGGGAACAGAAGCGGCGGCAGCTTCATAAGTAGTCCGGGGCTTCTTGCCCGAACGGGGTACGGACGATGAATACATTCCGTACCCGTGCGCATCGTGAGTGGTAGAAGCCGCGCGCTTCAGGATGTCCCTTGGCAGCATGCGCTTGCTGATCAAGTGGGCAAACCTCACACGAAGATCACGCTGGTCCAGGATGCGGGACAGCAGCTGACCTTCATAGAGTTCCCGTAACTCCGTGGGGGAGTACTTAAGAGACTCCACCCATGCTCAGAACATGTCCTCACAGGAACTCCATGTGGGACAGTTCTCGGGCATATACCAGGGGTATCCCCAAAGAGGATAGAGACCACCCCGGGTCTCGGGCTTCTTACGACAAGTCGTGAAGTCCTTAAGAGGGATGCGCGCGAGAAGCACACACCGAGCAGCCTCCAAGTTGTCGACGAACAACTGTTCTTTCTGAACAAGGGCTCGTTCATAGATGCCCCTAGAAGTGTGGCCGCCCACAAGGCCACGAGGAGCGACGAGAAGCTCTAAGAAGAGGTCAGCCCCAGAGCTCTCCTCGGGAGGCCAATACCCTCTTGAGTTGATGGCAGCTCCCTGGCTGACGGGTGCCGCCACCGAACCCCCACGCACACGCTGGGCAGCTTGGAAATCCTCCTGCTGCTGGTCGAGGTCATTCGAGACCTCCCGGGGCTCAACGATAGCACCCTCCTCCTCCTCTTCTTCCTCGTTCTCCTCCTCTTCATCCGAGGAGTCGAAGATACGCTGATAGGAGCGACGAGTCTCCTTCTCCTCGCGGAGTGGAGACTTAGAGGCTGTACGCTTCTTTGAGGGCTTGGCGCCTTCGGCCTTTGAAGCCTTAGCACGCGCAAGACCCTCGGCAAGCGAGAGACGTTTGCGAGGATTCTCTTCCTCATCGCCACCGGCTGTGGGAGCGCCCTTTGCCTTGACGGCCGGACTCTCAGAGCGCACAGAGGTCCTGGGACTGTGATCACCGTGATCACTAGCGGGCGACTGCACGCTGTCATCTTTGTGCTCACTGGGCACTGGGCTGTGCCCTCCCTCAGAGCCCACAGGAGCACCATGAGTGCTCTCGGACTCGGCACCGTCCTCACTGCCCGAGTTGAACTCACGTTCCACGAACCGAGGGTTCGGACGATTGTCTGAAGACGAGGGCGACGGACTGCGGCGCCTGCTTGCGCGCTTGTCCACAGCCGCGTCACCCGAGGATCCGATCGTCTCGGAGGCCACCTGAGTAGCCTCCTTGAGTGCAGAGCCTTTGCCGTGAGGCTTAGTGCTCTTGGCTTACGCCTTACCGGCAGCAGCCTTGGAGCGTGTCTTAGCACCGCTCTTTGCAGTGCCACGAGGCATGATAACGGTCGAAGTGGAGACCTAGACGAAGAGCGCACAGGTTGCTGCTCGAGGCTCTAACTGTGAAGTGAGCCTCCGCCGCGCTCGCGCGGCCAAGTCGATGGTTTTTGACTTTGAGAATGAGAGTTTGTGACGAATACCTCTTCATTCTGATTGGTCGGTAAACCGAACCTAAGTGGGGGAGGATGTAACGGGGTACGTAGCCCTAAGTGTACCCTGGTTACATGAAGTGTGACACTTCACACTTCAGGAGTATGACACGTCATACTCCGGGATATTTGGTACAAGGTACCAAGGTCGCTCAAAGCCAGCCATTGGTTAAATGACATTGCATTTCTATAGGTAACTAATAGTTTGTATTAAACCCAAACTTAATCTACCTATAAATATACTCAGTTTACAATCTACCTTATTTAGGTCACTTCGCTCTCTTTAATTAAAGAGGGGACCTGTGAACTGCTGTTCACTGAGAGTTTGTATACTCTCGGAAGCTAACTTCCTCTAGCGCAAGGTGCTGTGTGACCCCGTCACAGCTTCGCACACCTCTTCCGACTTTTTCTCGTTATCCTCTTCATTGTTTACTCTACGTCTGTCCTTGTCCTCATATACTGACTCTGTCGTTTCAACGTAGACTACTTCTTTGCTTTCGTCCACTGACTTACCTGCAAAGTGCTCTGGAAACTTCCTTATAATGTCTTGTAAATGTGGGAAAAGTTGAGATGTTTTCCATGACCCATCAATATCAAGCGACAATCCACATCTAATCATGGATTTACGGGCGTAGTTGAGACCATTTTCATCTCGTTTTGAGTTGAGTTCAAATACTGTTTCTGCTGCAAGCTGCAAGAAGAAGCCTTTTTCAGGATTCCGAAGTTTGCCGGACCAAGAGTTATCTTTTCGTTTTGCATTCTGCCATTCATTCTTGTCTATAAGGTCGATCGTTTTTGCATTCCACTTTCGGGACCAAATATCTTTGATCTTTGCAATGAGAAATGAATCCGCCGGCTGGCACAAGTCTGTTGCGTTTGCTGAAAGAAAGCATAGTTCTGCATTCAATGCTGTAAGTTCAGCACTACACTCCTCCCCACTGGGGTGCCCGGAACAATTGTCGAGAAAAATGTGTTTTTGCGGCCAATCCAATCTGCTCGCATAGCTTTTGGCTCCGAAAGGTATTATCTAAACTTGGATTTTGACATCCATCCTTTGCTGCTAGATCGATATGAAACTCCTGGAATATTATCCGGAACACCATGGATCGAGTAGCTTCCCTTTGCGTTCGTAAATATCATCATCGGAGGGAGAACACGAGCGTTTGCGCCACCTGAAATTCGAGCAACCATAGATATACCTTCTCCCCCAGCAACCACATCTGCGTATTTTATTTGCTTCTGCCCAACAAAACCAAGGGTTCTTCCGTTATCAAAATCAATCACAAAATGTGTTTCATCAATGTTTTCCATGGTACCCTCATTCAATTTTCCAGATATAAAGTCCCTCTCCAGTTCCCCAAGGTGGTACGCGACTTCTTTTTCAATTGCCTCGATTTTCTCCTTGCTCAATTGTTTTTTTTTTCAGTTTGAGCTCTCATTACTTTGCGGTGCTTCTCCATAAAGCATTGAATTCACCTTGCAGTAATTTTGTCTTTGAGAAGTGCACCCTTTTCATCTCAACTCCACTCGCTGTACGGACCACCTGTCTTCTGAAGGACCTGCTCGGCCACTTGCCGCAACAGAGACGCATCAAACTTAAGACCAGCCTTGTGTAGGCGGTCAAAATCATCCAGTATATGAGGATAAATCCACGTGACCCACTCACTTTGTCGCCTTCCACGACCCGACAGTGCTTTCAGATTCGCTCTCTTCCTTCCTTGTGGTCTCCTAGTCGAGAGAGATCTCGATCCACGAGAATCACTCATCAACTTGTCCTTATTTCTCCACCAGTTTTGAGCTTTGTTGATATTTGCGTTGTAGCTGATCGAGTTGAATATCACAGAAAACTGTCTCGTTGCGGCCGCACATAAGCCTTTCAGCCCAGACCGCTTTTCTTCTTCTACCATCCATGCTACAACTTTCACGCGATGATGAATGATGCTCACTGTATTAGGTCGCCGCTTCCTCATTTTGGTGGTGGAGTTGGTATTGCCAGCCGTCATGCTCGCACTTTTATCGCTCTGCTCGCTATTACTCTCGCCGTCTAGCTCGGCACTTGGGATGCTACTGCGAGCTTCCGAGTGAAGCGGTCGTGGTTGTTGTTTGCGCGCTCGGTCAAATGCAACAATAACCGGTGATGCCGAGGGGGCTCATCTAGCGTTTGAGCGGAATCACACCTTGGGCAAAGCACAGGCTGGCCGTAGCCTTCTTCTTCAATTAGGCGGCCACAGAATGAGTGCATATAAGCATGACATGAAGGACACGAATGAATCCCAGTGATACTTCCCCCGCACCCGCCTCCACACGGCATTTTGGTTTCCATTTGCCTCTGCACAGTTCAACTTCTGAGCAGAGCGAAGCAATGATGAACGTCTAGTACAGCAAAGCAATGACGAGCGTCCAGCACAGCAAAGCAATGACGAGCGTCCAGCAGAACGAAACAACGACGAGCATCCAACAGAACGAAGCAATGGCGAGCTTCGAGTACGTCCTGGTTGTGAACGTCCAGCGGAACGAAGTAATGGCGAGCTTCGGGCATGTCCTGGCTGTGAGCGGCCAGCGGAACGAAGCAATGGCGAGCTTCGGGTACGTCCTGGTTGTGAACGTCCAGCGAAACGAAGTAATGGCAAACTTCGGGCATGTCCTGGCTGTGAGCGTCCAGCGGAACGAAGCTATGGCGAGCTTCGGACACGTCCTGGCTGTGAGCGTCCAGCGGAACGAATCAATGGCGATCTTCGGGCACGTCCTGGTTGTGAGCGTCCAGCTGAACGAAGTAATGGCAAACTTCGGGCCCGTCCTGTAAGCGTCCAGTAATGGCGAGCGTCCAGCAGCGTGTGTGCAAACCACAGAGCTTCAAGGGGGCTTCATTCGTTCACTCCTCCTGCTCGTAGACGCTTGCTGACAACAAAACGAGAATTGGAGAGCTTGCAGGGCTGTTGCTGGTTGCTGGTCGGACAAGGGAGTCCGTCATCTGCTCGTGCTAATCTTAGAGAAACATCCATGAATCGTATGAGAGCCACCGTTTGTTAGTACACCCAGTACTATGCGCGCGAGACCCACGCACATTAACAGCTCGCAAACACCATCTCTTCTCGTCAGCAGCCGGCGAAAGTGCTGGTGTAACTATTTTTGAACACACACTAATTTTGAATTCACGTTCTCGCATCCTTCTTTGCTCACACAAAATAATGTGAGTGTCAGTAAATTTGAACACACACTAATTTGCCATACAGACTAATTACGGTAACCACTGTACCTATTAAGAATCGATCGCTGGATATTTGGTGTATACAATGTGTGGCACACTTACACACAGCAGAAGCGATCGTCTCCTCGACAAGAAGGCAGCGCAACGGGCACGGTAATTTCCGCCGAACGGAGTCAACGGCAGACGCCCACGTCACGCACAATTTGCGGTGAATACTGTGCTTAATAATATGATCGTAGCGTGTGTAGTATATGAATTGCGTCGTTGTTCATTGTATTTAGACGAGTTGTGGTGAATCCCCCCTGCTACTGAGAGTGAGTGATGCGTTTACCACTCACACCAACGCGAAAGAGCGCAGCGCTGGTGGTGCTTTACCTGTTCGTGCAGCTAAGGAAGGTAGAGATCCCAAACTAACTCGGGAAAGGCTGGAATGGGGCGCTGAGAGCTAGCGGCTTCTACGCGAGGGTTCGTTTGAAGCGTGTTATCGCATGTTCTCGCGCTCTTTCGAATGGTTAGTTCAGGTTATCGCTCCTTGCCTGGACATGAACTACCGCAGCACTGTATCTCGAGAGAATATAGCCCAGATGATGATCCACAGTTTAGCGGATGGGTCGTACCATGACGTGGGTCCCATTGGCGGAGTCTCAATAGCAAGCTACTTTCGGCTCGTGCAGATAGGAGTGTTGATGCTGTATTAAACTGCGACCATCCCAGTTTGGCTTAATTACGTCCAGACACTGAAAGTGATATCAAAGCAATGACCAAAGGGTTCGACTAGCTGCGTTGTTGTGGAGAAATGAAAATATGCGGTGGGTGCATCGACGGCTGGCTCTGCCGCATACGGGCACCAAGGGAGACATATACACAGGGGACCGGGCAACAAAAAATACTTAAGCGGACACTACCAAGCGTTTGGTATAGCGTTCAATGCGTTTGCGATTACGACTCGCGGCTTACGTATATGTCAGCCGTATAACCAGGCAGTGTGAGTGACCTAATAAGCTACGAAAAGTGCGCTTTATGCGAGCGCGTGGAGAATCTCCCAGTTGGAATATATCTATTAGGTGATAGCGCTTACATGCTGTTGGAGCACCTACTGACGCCCTTCGCGGGGGCGAAGACGCGCTCAACTTCTTCCTTAGTCAGCTTTGGATTAGAATCGAGATGGCGTTCCGGCTATTGGCTACAAAGTGGAGGATCTTCCGCAGCCCCATGAAGGAAGTATAGAGTACACTACTCAACGCATATTGACAGCACAAAAGCCTCATAACTATTGCATCACGGAGCGATTACGACGCAAGAAGGATGATCATGTCCGAGCGAGCGAGGTTGAGCCTATTTACTTCGAGGACACTGCTGCAGCATATCTCTGAAGTGACTCTATGTTTCGTGCGGATGCGAACAGTCTCTTCGAGACATTGTGGTGCAGAGGATCGATGGTAGCAACGCCGTTCGTCCAACCTACAATTTGCAGCGCAGGCAACGGGAGGAGAACCCACCCGCTTAGGAAGCACACAGCACCGAGTCACCCCTTTGATATTGTTGAAAATACCAGGTTAAGAAGGTCGTAGACTGGACCTTTTAAACTAGCAGCGAAGCTTCTCTTTGATTTTGTTTTAAATATCAGCAAAACATTCTAGGTCTCTTTGAAGGTCATGGATTTGATCTACGGCGTCAGTACCCCGCAGCTGTGTCTGCAGTAGCCCAATCGTCTCAATCGTTGTCTTGAGCTGGCGCAGCAGACCATCTCGATCAACCATTCCTGCGTGGTCGGCCTTATTGTTTCCGCCTCAAACTTGTCCGACCATCTCGCACTAGAGACCCAGCTCCTCGTCTCTCTTTTTGTAGCGGATCTATTCGCAAAGGTGGGTGGTCGCCGCTCAGACGTAGCCGGGTCGATCCTAGGCTTCTGTGAGTCGACTTGAGCAGTCTTGTGCAGCCAACCGACCCCAGTTACCAGTAGACAAAATGTCGATTCGGCCATGAAAAAAGTCGTAAGAATCCGGTTCGTGAGCTCCAGATTGCGTGACGTTACTACGGCAGCGCTAGCACTCCGATGTGATCTCTCCCAACATAACTCGAAGCTTGCTGCTGCTGTGGGCGGCTGTAATCGAAGGATCGATGCCGCTGAGCTTCGGCTGGTTTGCGACCAACCACCCATATTCCAAGCGTTCTTGAGCGAAACTATCGGCGATATCAGTCCAAACCTAACACCTTCCGTTCACAGCTCCCCGATTCAGATCCATATGGGTCACAGGTCCATTGCTTTTGGCCGAGCGAGTTGCAAAATCGTCCGAAAATATGACGTTCAGGAGCCTGAACATACAGTGCTTCGTCTTGATTGTTTAGTCGGGACCCGCCTTTCGATTTTGGCCACCACTGCCGACTGCAAATTTGATCGAAGAGCTGATAGGTCCTGTCGTAGTTCCTGAGTAGCATCATGTAACCAGCCTTGGTGCAGCTGGCCTGTGGGCCCTTTTTGGTGGGACGAAGTCCTCTGCGATACACTTCATTAAGCAGCTAAAGCGCTTTACACGCTGTGTATTAAGACCTTCTTGATGCAATAGGAGTGGTCCTTGCGCCAGGTCAGTGATTCCATCGACTGCTTCGGTGCCTGCATGGGCTATGATTGTTGCAAGCGCTGTGGCGTCGACTGGAACACTTGTGGTTTCATTTCCCAGCTATACTGGGGCGGGGTCCATCTGTGATCCCCTTCACAACCAGCGTACCGGTGCAAAAGTTTATCGACATCCATTTTAGAAATAACAGGCTTTGGCCCTGCTTGGCCCAAGTTCACAACACAAACGATTGGATGCCAAATCTGTCATCTCGGGATCTCAGCTCGGGGATTCGCTCTCCGACCCTCAACTTTTTTTGTGGGGTCAGAGAACGATACCCCAGATTTTCTGTTTTTGTACAATTCGCCTAATTTTTGTCGATGTACGTAGACCATAAAAAGCGAGGGTTCCGAATTCCCAGGAATCTAAGCTGATAAAAATGGCCCGGAAGCTCCCCAATAGCGATTTTTGTTGGACCTTTGTATTCTGGATAATATATATATAAATGACATAGATAGAAATGAAGTGTATGCTCTCTAAAAGAACGTACTTCAAACATTAAAGAGGATTCTAAAACAAAAACGCTTATTGTAGTACTAAACAACGGGTATAGTTTATCTTAAAGCAACTGTACCGGTAGTGAAAAGGGGCAAAATACACTGCCCTTTTCACTAGTGACAGATTTTTGAGCATTACCGGTATAGTGATAGGAATAAAAAGTAGTCATAAAGATTACCTAGAGATGACCTTCGTGCAAGACAAAGTGATAGACCCTCTCTATTCACTAACCAGGGCGGACGGCTGTCCTGTAGTGAATAACACTTTAGAGCAGTTAATTTACTCTTATGAAAATGTTTTGTCGCGCCTTATCATGAAAATTTACAGCGAATCCGTCCGACAACAATTAACGATACATCTACAGGCTAGCCTTAGTAGTCATGCTGGTTAGAGTGGCATAAAACGCTGAATAGACAGAGTGTATTAGTATAAGGAATAAAATGTAATTGCCTCGACACTTTAACCGTCAAATGGTGCTAGATGTCAGCCCCGATGATTACAGCTGCATGGGGCGGACAGTTGTTAGCGGAAACAACCTAAACTAATCGCATCAAGCTTAGTTCGGAGAGGCAAGACCTATTGGGGCCTATGCGTATCACTACACCGGTAGGACCTTCTGCCGTAACGTAAATTAACGGGCCTTTCTTTGCGGATTCAAGCATGCTCTACGCGATGCATTTCAGCTAATCATTTTTTCCCATGTCACTACCGGTACAGCAAATAAATTTAACAATCACAAGCGCAAATCTGATTAACACAGTGGCCCATCACCCACAATGGCCACGGAAAGGGCGTATTCTGCTGTTCCCGCTGCCCGGTTGCGCACAGCTTCCCAGGAAAGCGGATAAGGATGCGAATCCAGCGTTTTGTGGAGTGGTCCACACCACGTTTATTGGATGGTGCACTCCGGAAGCAGTCATTTTCCCAAGGTCAGGGATTTGTTGGGTGTGGATCGTTTGCTGGGTGGTGCACTCCAGAAGTAGTCATTTCCAGCAAGCCCTCCAGGAAGCGCCAGGGTCGCATAGCAGCAAGTCGCCCGCGGCGCCCAGCGCACACACAAGCACTATACCGGGCCTCAGCGCGTCGGAGCTGCCACCGAAGGCTCTCCACGGTCGATATTTTTTTTCCCGCGCCTTCATCTGCGGCGATCGCAGAGGCTACCACCGCGCCGTCGTCACCCGTATTAACGGCAGCGACGACGGCGACTTCCCCATTGATGTCGACACGGGGAAGTCATCCCGACGGACTTTATGCTGAAGAGGGTGGCTGACCACCTCGACACCCCCTTGGAGTCCAACTGGCGCAGACTCAGGACGTTGGTGACCGGAACCTTCTCAGCTCCGACAAGGGCCAGCGCACTGAACAGGTGCCTTCAAACAGCAGTCGCCGCTGCATACGCGGCGGTTCGTGGTGGATATGAACGTGTAATCTAGGAGATCGTGCCGGAGACGACACAAAGTAGTGCGTGCAGCTCTTCCGACGCGCAGAGATTTCCTGGACACGTGGATCCGCCCAGCACACCGCCCACTGCTGAAGCAGCCCCAACTGGCAGCGAAGAAGATTCCCTCGGGTCCTCGGATAGCTATTCACCCGAGCGAAGCTTCGAGGGGTCATCTGTAAAGCAGATTTTTGACTTGGTGTCGCCTGGAAGCGACGGTGGCACCCATTCGAGCGCGGAGACTTATCAAGATGGTTCTACTGTCTAGAAAGATGTGGCCGCGTACGTGCGTTCAATACCGAACATACACGCCCGCTCCAAGATACGCCACCAGCTTAAAACGAGAAGGGCTCAGTGGATCGTGCCAAGATCACGAAAGCGGCGACACCTTGCCAATTGTTCTGGAACGAGGAGCGGCTCCGAATTGTATCACACCAATGCCTTGCAGGCTTGCCAGTTCCAGGCTCTGGTCAACAGCGCGAGGGGCTCGATAGCCTGCACACCAAGAGGTCCAAGTTTGTGGACCCAGAGCTGAAGCAAGCGACGACCCTGTGCAAGACCGTCGAGTGGCCTGCGGATATCGCCAGGATCAGTACGTGCAAGTCCAACGGTGGGCGTTTTCATGACATAGGGAGCGTCGACCCATACGGATGCCACGGCGACTGCTTATGGGACTCATGCAAGAACGTGGCGTCGGAGTCGTTCTGTACGCCGAGGAACTGCAGTCTAGAGGCGCTCTGCAGCAACGCTCTGAGGACATTTAGCACGCTGAAGCTTTATAACGCCGGTCGCGTTGGTATCGGCGTCTTCACGACCACGTCGCTTGACGTGGGCGACGTGCTAGGTGAGTACTGTGGGGAGCTGACCGAGTTCCCGGCCGTTGTGGAGGGCCAACCCCCGAGAGCCGTGAAGATGAACACGAGGTATACGTTGCTGCTCCACGCGAAGTTCATCAACGACAACTACGTCTACGTGAATGCCCCCAAGTGCGGGTCAATCACCCGCTTCGTGTCGCACTCGTGCGACCCCAGCGCTGCCTTCATAAAGCAGCAAACGTGGAGCCGCGTGCGCGTCGTTGTTAAGATGATTAGGAATGTCGAACCTGGCGCGCAGATTACCGTACACTGCAGTAATCAGCGCTGGTTCAAATGCGCATGTGCTCGCTGCTGGAAGGTGCGTGCCCGTCAGCATGACAGCAGAGACGTAAACTAGGACGACCATTTGACGAGTGTCCTGGCGTGTATCAGAGGCTCTTTAAATATTTTTTCTAATTGTTATAATAGAGAAAAAGTCTAATGAGCTGTTTGAGTACTGGAAGTGGCTGTGTAAGATTGAGAACAATCAATTTCGAAGAACGCTCACACACAGTGTTGAGAAGCCACCTTTCTTGCATTTACACAAACCCGTACCGATCATGTTCACAGACCCACGCACGCTGGGTCACTCGAAGCTGAGCGCAGCACCAATTGTGCGTGGACGACCAATATCCGGGAGAACTGTGACCTCTCCACATTTGCGCTCGCGCCGGGTGATTAAACCCTCTTGGCCACTGCTGTCGACATGTGCAGTGACGCGTAGCGCGAACAATATGTGGATGCAGACTCCAAAGGCGAGCCAATAGCGACACGGGCACCGTTGCTGTTGGACGTCAGCTGGCCAGCCGTCCGACGGCTCCCCTTCAAATTCCTTTCGTGCGTAATTTACGCCCATTTTAGCTGTCACCGCGATTGCCTCTTCGCTCCGGTTGTTCGGCGCGACCTGAACACGCGGTGCTGGGAGGGATTCAACCTGAGGATGCAACAGGCTCCAGCGCTCACAGAGTCGAGGCTCAGCATCCCCATATCCCCCGAGTAACTCCGCGCGACATGCAGATCGTACATCTCTCGCAGTACTCTACCTGTGCACACGAGGAAAGTAGCTTTACCCGTTCCTGGATGTGATTCATCACGTGAAAGAAGCACATCAGGAACAGGTACTTCGTGTTGTCGCCGAAGACGGCTGCGAGAGCGTTGTACTGCGCTCTGTCACCATCGGCTATAGCGTAGCACACAGATAGATGCTTGTCAGCGACCCAACCATACGCCCAACGAAGCGACAGGTGCGCAGCCTGAAACATGGGATGGGTCTCATGGGACATAACGAAGAGCGCGACAAGGTGGAGCCGGCGCGACAGGTCCGAAACCCCGACCACCAGCACGGGGAAGTCGCTCTGGTTGCTTTTATACGTTCCGTCAAGGTGAAGAATAAAGCTCTTGGGGGGGGGGGGGGGGGGGGGGGGGCACGGATAGCCTCAGCAGCAGAGCCTTCGTAATGCCCACCAGGAACGACCTCTTATCCGAGCCGTTTCCGATGATGGGCTTGCCCTGATTGTCCATGTGCCTCGCAAACGTGAACGGGTCGGCCATGCCCTTGCACCCGGTGTAAGCATGACCGCAGATCCAAGCAGTGAGCTCCTGAACGCGGTCACGATTCTCCATTTGAGAGTGGGAGTAATGATTCACAAAGTTTTGGAAAGTCTTCAACACCAGCAACTCCTCCAGTGGGGTGCCGAGCTTGCGTGTAAGCGCGTGCCTTATGCAAATCGGTCGCTGGCGTTGCTTGGCCAGGTCACGACAGAAGGCCTTGTGCCGAAGCGTGAGATTCTTGGAGGCAGGGGTTGCGGCAGGTGAGCTGTGCTCACCAAACTCAAAGATGGAGCTCGTTGGCCAGGCACGTTTCCATCTTCCCCCGCCAGGCGCAGTTTAGTGGACTCGCCTCGGCGCAGGAATCAGAACTACACTGTAGCAGGCGATAACGCATTTTTGTGGTCGGCACCCGGGCATATAGTGCACCCCATCGCTTGGCTCTTGTCGATGTCGAGCGACTTTAGCCTTGCCAGAAGCGCCTCGGCTTCGGCGGCGTCGTTATCTACAGCGATGTCTCGCCAGCTAACTCGCGGCGGCATGCTCGGTGGCTGTGCTTCCCCGGAATACTGTGGGTCACACAAAGATTTGGCTGAGCGCCGCAGAGCAACCACAGTCGCCCTAACCGCAGTTGTTTTGCGTGCTTCCTGCGCTGTCTGCTTGTATTGTGCTGCGAAGTGTGCTGCCCAGCGCGGCGTTGTGGTGACCCGTTTTTATAGTGCTGTGAGAGACCCATTGTGCCATGGCCACACTGTATTGTGTGCGTAAGGCGTTCTCCGGTACAGCTGCTCTAACTAGCTGATCGTCTGATTCTAATAACAAATAAGTTATTAATCATATTAAGGCCAATTGCCAGTTAAGTGCAATAGTCGATGTCTTCTAGATAAAGTGCAATTTCACAGCAAAAACCTGATCAATTGAAAAACTGCGAGTACCTATCAATAGCTCGCGATGTCAGCTATCCTGTCGTTTTTTAGAGTTTCTCGTAGGCGCTTTAATAAAAGCATTTTGGCACCCCGAACGGAGACCATTACATTGCGCTCCCGACCAGCTTACCGTAGCCAAACGTATTGGGAATTGTAGCGAGCGCAAATCCCCACCGCTAATCTTTCCTTATCGATCCGTTCGGCGTTCACCCAACAAACACTTAAGGCTAATGTGATACATCCTTATCATATTGAGCGGGATAAAAATGTTTGGTAGTTTAGTAACGATATTCGTTATGCAGATAAATAGGCCTTTAGCTGGTATAGTGGTGTAGAGGTGGCCTAATCACGCTCTATATTGGGATCAAATCCCGCCACCACGACTGAATGCCGATATTTTAAGATTTAGGGTCACAGTTGGCATGCTGGACGCGCAGTGGTTTTGCAGGAGTTTATTACTTTCGACAAGTGTTTCTTCGATAATATTAACTACAGGTGCACTCACTTGCCCACTTCTAGGCGCACTGGTCTCCTCGTTGTTACGTGTTACCTGCTTCCTCTTTAGCGACTTCTTGCTGTTTGCCTTCTCCTTCTTCCTCGCGTTCTACCCCTCGTCAATCTTCTGTAGATGCTTTCTAGTGAACAACCTCCCTGTCACTGTAGTTGTAGTGCATCTTCTTCTTATCTGGCGGACGAGGGAGCACCAATACATATACCTGAGCATGCGCCTTCATCTACAGCCACGCTGCAAACTGCAGCGATTCTGGTGTACCGCTCCTCTGGAAGTTCTCGAGAGACGCCATCATTTTCGTCAGTGAAAATGGGTAAATCCCGCATTCTTTAAACCTGCGTCGATGGTCACACCAAAGCGACAGCCCTTCCAGACAAGCCCCGCCAGTTTGAGTGCACTTTCCTTTGGTATGGTATCGTTTCCATCCGCCCCAACGAATGTAGCAACTAGCGTTTTCAGCTTACGCTAGAAAGATCCAAAACCCGCTACGTCCAGTGGCTGAAAAAGGTGTGTCGCATTGGGTGGCAATGATACTAGGAGTACTTGCAGCTACTGGGCCGTATCACAGACCTTCACCGAATAATGCGCAGAGCACCCGTCCATGATAATCAGCAAGGGTTTTGGCGTATCAGAAGGGGCGTTAGCTTCAAATAAGCGAAGCCTTATAAAAAAAAAACTTGGCGTTCATGAAGCCCGATTCCGGCACTGTAACAGCCTCATCAGGTACCGTACAGAAGTCTGAGACGCTCAAATTAATTAGCACCACCGCAAGCCACATACTGATGTGAAAATTAACAGTGATCTCCGATGCCCAAACAATTCGTGATCCTTTAGCTACCACCACTGTCTTTGAGCTCTTTCTCGAGGCAAAGCTTGTTTCGTCCATGTTGAGCACCTGGCAAGCGTCAAACCCATGCTCGCCGTACTGATCAGCTAGCGTAGTGTATAACAGTGCTACATCATCAGATGTGACGCTGTTCCTCGTCTTCGAAATTGACTGAGCTGTCCGGACCGACAGCTCGGGAATGCGCTGCATAAGCGCTTGTACCAGCCGTCACTAGGACTTCTTTCGAAAGGAGATTGGATATTTCACTAGCCTTGCTAATGATCTCTTGCCGATTCGCAGGCCGGAGCACCTGCTGTCGTCCTAGCACCCACTCTTTAATATTAGTCTCGGCTTCAGCTGGTAGCGATGGTGCCGGACCTCGTTGCTTTACTTTCCGCGGTGTTCCTGTCTTCTCTGCAGCTACTCACGAAGCAAGAGTATGATACTGTGCCCCTCGAAGCTTACTTGTTTCTTGTATTGAAGCCCCCCCAAGAACCTGAGCGACTGCTGCATTTGCTTAAGACTCAGCATCGCTTGATCATTTTGACACTATTGCAGGATTGAGCTCAATCCAGTCTTAAGGCTGAGCCTAATTGCAGCCACCAGCCCGAGACGAGCGGTTGTTATGCGTTCTTGAAGGTAATTTTTCTTTTAGCCAATCGGCTTCAGGTAGTCATCGTACATTACGATTGATTGGTAGAGATTAAGTGCAATGACCAGCAACCTGGTTTCTAGAAGCGAAAATAGAAATGACGAGAGTTTGTCAAATTTCCAAATATAAATTTATAAAGTGTTTTGGGAAGCTGCAACGGATTTGCATCTGCTCCCTGAGGTCTTGTGTCTGTTCCCGCCAAAAGAGTGGCCCACAGTCTGACTCACCTTTTCAAATCTCCCCCATTCCAAAACTTTCTTGCCGAGAGCGCGTCCGCAAGGCAAGATGCTCTGGGACAGTGAAGTCACCGGAGGTGATCTGTCTTTTAAGTCGGTATCCCGCAAGTACATGTACCTATCGATAGTTCGCAATGTCAGCTATCCTGTTATTTTTTATAGTTTATCAGGGTCATTTAAATAATAGTATTCTAGCGCCCCAAATGGAGACCGCCAAATCGCGCGCCTAACCGATTTACTGCAGCCAAGCATACAGGGGATTGTAGCGAGCGCAAATGGCCCTTTTCATCAAAAAAAATAGAAAGGGCGTGTACAGAAACGAAGCATAGCGCAATCCTAAAGGTTGTAAACTCGCTGTGCATAGGAAAAGCAGGCATACAAGTTTTATGTAAAAATCACTTGAACTGAAATATTCAGCACAAGTGGAACAGCTATGCTGCATTATGGGCTGGTATTTATAAACTTGGTATTTGCCGATTCTGACCAATTTTCTGTGTATTGGGTATCACGAAGAAACAAAATTGGGCATTGAAGGGGCAACATACATAACCTAAGATAAATAAATCGCAATACTGTATATGTAGCACGTGTCGCTCACGCTGAAACCGAAAACTAAAGTGTTCTCAGACGATCGAGCTGCTTGAAATGCAAATCTCCTTCATCGTCCAGTAAAACACGTCCAACGACGACACCCACAATATCGCCGTCTAACATGTAGAGTAGCCATCACTTGCAAAGGCGATGATAGACCCATGAGGAGTGACGTTATCAAAACAATTACTTGAGAGAGCAGCGTAATGGGCCCACATATATGGGATGCTGATTTTCCAAGTGCTTCCGATAATGCTCCAATCTAAACGGAGACTGTTGTAGCTACAGCTACAGCGTGCAACCATGACAAGAGTCTTACCGAGCAACAACAGCACACAGTTGAGTAGTTTCGCGACTGCTGCGACCTGTGGACCACTCAGGAATGCATTTTCACATTCCAAGAGCTAGTACAGACAATAAGCTCAGTGATTTTTTTTTACATTTGCAATGAGCTACAAACACCAGAGACTAAAAGTATTTAGATTTTTAAATTAGAGCCCACTTTATCTTCACGCCCGAACTTGATGCTGAAACGACATGCAAGTTGCGGGTTGCATGATGCAGCAACCATAACTGCACTGCTTTTAGGGTTCCGCTCACTAACTTGAAGACCAAATCCCAGTCTGTCACCATCTTGAAATGGTGTTGCTCGAAAAAGGCTCGCACCGGTGCGTTGTATTGCCTCCTTAAGAGAGATACCACCGGGATTTCTCCCGTACAATAAAAAGAGCAATGCAAGCTAAACCACGCGCGGCTCAGGCCATGGCGCAATGCACGTAGCGAAGCGAAAGTGGTGGTCCGCTGGGCAACTCGTGGATGTATATTGCGTTCGGTTCAACTTGTCTATCTATCAGCGCACATTTCTAAAACAAAAATGGGCATAGTTGCCCAAAATAGCCTGGTATGTCCATTTTGATTATGGGGCATCCGGTCTGGAGGGGTTAATACAGTTTTACAAAGATTAAATAGTTTTTATTACATTGTGCTTTGCAGCGATTTTGGCAAAATAGATTAGATTTGCTGGATTTATAAGTCACAGATGGTGGATCTACGATAAGAGTGAGCTCAGATTACCGTGATTCACGATAATTTACAGTAAAGCGACCAGAATTGCACTTTTGAAACTGCAATTCTGGCACAGATGCTGCATTTCGTTCAACTGCGCCCGTAGGTGTACAATCAAATAGGAAAGTTCTTATCAACGCAAACACGAGGCACTGCTTGCTGATGTAGCCTCGTCGTCACATTGGTTACAGTTAATGCAAGTGGATATAGACAGACATTTAGCTAAATTTAAGATATGACTTTTCTTCCCCCCAGACATTTGCGCTGACGGCTGTCATTTCTAGCGCCTTAAAATGCAAAATTACTGCAAGACACAATAATACCAATCCCTGCTGGTGTTGCCCCGGCCACAAGAGAAGATACAACCCTTCGTTATGCTGTAAACAAAATTCTACATACATACACGCATACCTGACTCGTGCAGAATCCGGTTTTACGTCCATTTCTGGTGTAAAAAATGCGTAATTCTCAGTTGTTTGGTCATAAATAAGCCTTTTCCGAAGTCTGGTTTCAGCCTTGTATTGTGCTGTGGTTAATCCACGAAATCTTAGTCCATGATTGGTTGGATCGACAAACAGATGTATATTTTTGCCAGCGGCTACAGAAGATACAACAGCTTATAACAAACTTGTAAATCAAAGCACCAATTTATTATGTATTGGGGGCATGCTAAAAAGAGTAGATTACGGCTTGATCGTCTGCATCTTCATTGTCACTGTTGTAGATGTCGCCATCTGCGTTGCCGTCACCGTTATCATCAGCCTCTTCACTATCACTCACAAGGCAGCAGCTATCCAGTGTAGCGCTGATTCGTTCTCAAATTTTAGGACATGGCGGTAGTATTTAGTCCAGTGATTAATTGTCACCTTTGCGAGCTCTTCATCCACTTTTGCGTCGAGTTCTCTAGCACTTGACGCAGAGTTTCCGGCAATGTGATTCTTAATCAGCCTCCATACCATCTCTATTGGCTGGAGCTCGGGATGGTAAGGGGGGGGGGGGGGGTGAAGTATATCAAATAAAAATAGTCAAACGTGGCAGCGACAACTTGTGTTGCGTAAATCGGGGCTGGTTTGTGTGGCTTGACTCTCAGAAACAGCTGAGCTATAATAATATTTTAATAAATTTGATAGAAAATTTTAATTCTACAAAAAAATAAAAAGGACTTGTAACGCAAAACAATTAGAAAACAAAAACACTTACTTCGATTAGTGAGCCACGTTTTAATTTTTGCATTTAACCATGACTTGCTCGGCGAAGGGTTGGTTAATCTTTTATGGTATGATGCCCCATCCATGTGGATGTTGCAAGAACCATGGTTCTTTTTAGAGTGGCGCACAGATCAGTGAACCACTTCTCAAACATGTCTGAGTCAAAGCTGCCGCGAAATCCAGAGGGTCGGGAATGTTTTTGTTTGTTGTTGTTGCTGAGCTCCAATGCTTGATTAAGATTTCGACGAAAGGTCCATGTATTTCGTTTTGAGAACGTGTAGTGGCTCCTACATGAGTATTCACAGCACAGCTTATTACACCAGCAGCAACCATGACAATCCTACAAGATACAAAAAACGTTTTGAGTTTAGGATTTTTTTTTAGAAAATACATGGCACCTTTACCATTTTTTGCCTTTCGTTTCTTTGTCTTCGATCAGCCACGGGTTTTGTACAGGTACTAATATTAGCTATCGCTTCCGTCCATGCTCTGTGCAAAAAGATTAAAAATAGCATCTTTCAATTCAATCTTTATTTTGCACTTAAAAAAAGTGTTTAAGTATGTAGATTGAACCAGCTCGGTACACACCCGCTCACGTCGTGTGTCTACAATAGCACCTTCACGGGTACCAGCGTTAATAAACTTGGTCACCTTCGCCTGGAAGTCATAAATTTTGTCGGTCGACGACATGAGTTTGATGACAACTGCAGTAGGTACCCTCTGTTTTTCTCTTCGGGAGATAGACGACACCATGTGCTCTGGTCAATGTACGAGACGTCTGAAATGGGCTGACGCTGACAACCATCGCATGGTGCTGGGAGCTCAGTCTTATGTAAAAATAAATTCACGGATTTCTAGGGACACAGCATTTTGTTGAGACTGCTTAAAATTGTTTCGTGCCTTGTTGTTTAAACTGTACCCAGATAAATAAAATTAAAAAATCCATTTAGCATTTATGTTGATATGCACCGACTTTGCACGGCTCGGCTAACCGGCGTGACGTTCCAAAATGGACCGGCCCCGAACCGGTTAATCTGGTGGATGGCCAGGAGCACTGAAGTTTAGAGGACAGATTTAATTGACTTTAATCTACTCACTTCGGCATTTGCCTTTAACAACAACAACAGGTTAGCAGCCGCAAACGCTCAACTCTTCCGGAACGTTCCAAAAACATGACCACGACCAAGCGCGCCGAAGTCCTCCTGGGGAGTGGGAACTATTTTCACTGGGAGTACAATATGCGCATGACGCTAGCTAGGAAGGGCCTGCTTGCGCATTGTCAAGCCGTCAAGCCGGAGAGCGAGATCACCGAGGCGTGGCTTGTCAATGATGCCAAGGTGCTCGGCATCATCGCTCAGGGAGTGGAACTCCAGCATCAGACCAAGATTCGGTCGGCCACTCGTTCCATAGAAGCTTGGGGAACGCTGCGAGAGTTCTACAACCGCACCACGCTCCACAACCGCGTGACGATGACGCGTCGCCTCCACGAGTTCAAGATGGAGAGTGGATCGACTATGCCCAAGCATCTGGATGCGTTTGATGAGCTGATCGTCGGGTTGCAGACGCTGGGAGAGCCCATGGACGAGGCACGCCAGCTGGTGGTGTTGCTGAGCAGCCTCCCCGTTAAGTACGAGCTCATTTCGTCTATCGTGGAGAACGCCAAGGGTGTGACGCTCATTGAGGCCAAGGAAAAGCTGTTGAAGGAGTACGAGCGACTCGAGAAGAAGGAAACCACGGAGAAGGCGTTCCAAGTGAATGGGAAAGCAGGCAAGTTCCGGAACGGCCGAGGGAACGGTCAAAAATGGAACGATCGAAAATGGAACGGTCCGAAACGGAACGTTGGTTTCAAGGGCAAGTGCTTCAACTGTGACCAAGTGGGTCACATGAAGCGGGACTGTCCTGCTGCGAAGAAGAGCAGTCAAGACGATGCAGTGTTTGTAGTTGGTGGGAAACGCTCGGCCGTGTGGCTGATTGATAGTGGTGCGACGTCGCACATGACCCCTCACCGGAACGACCTATTTGGGTACGAGGCACTAGATAGTGGCATCAACGTGACGATTGCAGATGGTAAGAAGCTGCGCGTCGCAGGAACTGGAACGGTCAAGTTGACTGGTTTGGACGGTAAACGCATCCGAATGATGGACGTGCTCCACATTCCGGGGCTCGATAGACGGTTATGGTCGGTCGGGAAGCTCGCGGAACGAGGCATGAGCGTGGAGTTCCAGCGTTCCAGTTGTGTAGCTTGGGGACGGAACGCTGCGATAGCGTCAGGGAAGAAGGTCGGTAAGGCGTTCCTGCTGGACTGCCAACAGGAGGAGGCACACTTCGTGCAATACGCCGGTCCTGACAGCGAGTGGGAGCTTTGGCACGCTCGCATGGGTCACCCTAACAAGGACGCGCTGACGAAGACTCAACGTTCCACAATTGGTATCCCACATGTGAAAAATGGGAGCGAGACTTTGTGCGGTGGATGTATGAAGGAAAAGCAAACCGTGACGACGTTTCCGTCACGATCGCTAACGAGAACGACGCGTGTGTTGGAACTAGTACACACGAGCGTAATGGGTCCAATGAGAACGATCTCAAAGGGTGGTGCCAAATATGTTCTGACGTTCGTAGACGACTACTCAAGGTTTGTCGTTGCGTACTTTATGAAGCGCAAGAGCGAGGTAGGGAGTAAACTGAAGGAATTCAAGGGACTGTATGAAACCCAGTGGGGGGAACGTCTAAAATGTCTTCGCTCCATTAATGGAACGGAGTTCGTGAACAAGACAATTTTGGAGCTATGCAAACGGAACGGTATCGTGCATCAGCGTAGCGTTCCATACAGCCCTCAGCAGAATGGAGTGGCGGAACGCATGAATCGTACCATCATGGAGAAGGCAAGAAGCATGCTGCACTACAAGTCTATGTCGACGCAGTGGTGGGCGGAAGCGGTTAGTACTGCAGTGTATCTTATCAACCGTTCCACGAACACATCAAACTCTGATGTCACGCCGTACGAGCTGTCGTTCCAGGTCAAGCCACGGATGGAACACCTACGTGTATTTGGATCACAAGGGTACGCACATGTGGACGACGTGATGAGAACGAAGCTGGAACCCAAGAGCTTCAAGTGCACGTTCCTCGGATACGCTGACAACGTAAAAATATATCGTGTGTACGACATGGATGCGTGGAAGGTTAAGGTGACACGGTCGGTCAAGGTGAGGTGGGCGGAATCGATGACACGCAGTCCCCAGCTTCAGGAACGGTCATCCATGTGACGAGGAACGATGATACGATCGTTCCAGTATCTGAAGTGGAACGTCAGCCTGCTCAGGATGAACCGATGGACGAAGCAGAGGAGCCTGCTCAAGACATTGAGATGGACGACCTTGAACCGGAACGCAGAAATACAGCAGCTACCCGCGCCGGAGGAACCCAGGTTACATGGGTTGGCTTTGGCAACGTTCCATTCGCAGCCTCCATCGTTCCATGAGGCAGGATAATCTTCCATCCTGAAACGGAACGATCTACGCGCCCTCGTGAACCGCTACTTCTACTTGGGAACGGTGACGATGAAGATGTGGAACGTGGAAGTGATGGACCGCCATCTCCTAAGCGTGCCAGAATCGACGAAGATGGTTTGCTCGCAGAGGCAGTGTTGGCGTACGCGGCCAGCATTGGTGGCGTTCCAGATACGCCTAACACATACGCAGAAGCTATTGCCAGTGACGAAGCAGGAGAGTGGTGACGAGCTATGCAGTCAGAGCTGAATTCGCATTCCCGGAACGGAACATGGACGCTCGTTCCACGTGGAACGACAACGCGTTCCATTGAATGTCGCTGGGTGTTCACGAAGAAGCGTGACGAGAACGGCCGGGTTATCCGTTACAAGGCACGCCTGGTAGCGCAGGCGATCAAGCAGAAGTTTGGAATAGACTTCTTTGAGACGTACTCTCCAGTTGCGAATATGAACTCGATTCGAGTTGTACTCGCTGTTTGCGCTACGTGCGGCTACATTATGGAGCAACTGGATGCCGACACAGCGTTCCTAAACAGTGGTTTAAGGGATTTGGTTTATATGGACGTTCCATTTGGTCTCGAGAATGCTGAAGGCATGAAGGGCAAGCTGCTAAAGGCCATCTACGGCTTGAAGCAAGTTGCAAGTGCATGGAACAAGACTATTCATCGCGTGTTCCTGCAGAACGGTTTCAAATGTTGCGGAGCCGACCAGTGTGTCTACGTCTGGCGTTCCAAAAACGCCTTCGTGTAACGTATGTCTATATGTGGACGACATGATTATTGCGGCCAAGACGCGCGACGAAATTCGCGAGGTCAAGAACGCCCTGAAGAGCGCATTCAAGATGAAGGAGCTTGGCGAGGCCAAATTCATTTTGGAAATGGAGATTGACCACGATAGAGAATGGGGAACGTTGATAATCAAGCAAACTCGGTACATTGACGACATTGTGGAACGATTCAATCAACGGAACGCCAAAATGGTGGAGAACCCTTCTGCAGCAAACCTGACGTTGTCGAAGGTGATGTCGCCGACTACGGAAAAGGAACGTGCCGAAATGCGGTCACGACCGTATCGTTCCTTAATCGGGTGCCTCATGTACATCACAACCTGCACTCGGCCGGACATTGCCTACGTTGTTACGCAGTTGTCACGTTTTCTAGAGAATCCTGGAACGCAACACTGGAAGGCAGCGATTCGTGTTCTGCAGTATTTGAAGTCCACTCGCCATCATGGTATCGCTTACAAAAGTTGGAACGAGTGGATATGGAACGCAAGCTGGCAAGGCAGAAGTGTTTACGGACGCAGACTGGGGAAGCAACATTTACGACAGACGTTCAGTGTCTGGCGTCATGGTCATGATTGGGAACGCTCCGGTGGTGTTTAAGTCCAAGTACCAGAGGACGGTTGCACTTAGCTCAGCGGAAGCAGAGTACGTGGCACTAAGCCTTTGTACTCAAGAGGTTCTGTGGACACGTGCCATGCTGAAGGACATGGGTCACGAGCAAGTGGGAGCGACGCAGGTATTGCACTTGCAAGCAACGCTGGATATCACGCGAGGACCAAGCACGTGGATATCCGTCACCACTTTATTCCAGAGAATGTGGAACGTTCCACAATCAAGGTAGCCTACATCGACACGAAGCAGCAGTTAGCTGACATGCTTACGAAAGCACTGGGAACGAAGTCGCTAGCGTTCCTTAGCGAAGCAAGTGGAATCAAGAAGAGGAATGACGTGCAGTAGCGGTGAGTGGGAGTGTTGATATGCACCGACGCTGCACGGTTCGGCTAACCGGCGTGACGTTCCAAAATGGACCGGTCCCGAACCGGTTAATCTGGTGGATGGCCAGGAGCACTGAAGTTTAGAGGACATATTTAATTGACTTTAATCTACTCACTTCGGCATTTGCCTTTAGCAACAACAACAATTTACTTAAGTAGGTTTCTTTTTTGTGGAGTAACTGTCCCGCCAAAGGCGGAAAGGCCTAAACAAATAGATCTATTAAAAATCTAAATTACCGCTAGATTTTGCGAATTCGCGCCGTTTTAGAGCTACAAGCTCTCAAAATAAACCATTCCGAGGTTTCAAGAAGATCGCGACCTGGCTATGCAGTAAATAAGAGTTATTATTGGTCAATGGCGAGATTCATGTGGTTTTCATGGTTTATGGGCCACTCGTCGTGATGAACAAACAGATGGTCGCTATATCCATTTACAAAGGTCAATAATAACAAGATTACACCACTGTGTCCATCCGCATGATACCCAAAAAATACTTTTACAGGTTTTTAAAAGTAACCGTTAATTTGAATAGCTGCAGGTTTACCTACCTGGACTGTCCAGGAAGGTAGACCTGCAGCATTTCATATTATCGTCTCCCAGTTTAGTGGACTGGGAAACGATAATCACAACCCCCCCCCCAAACTTGTTCACTGATCGCCCTTATTGAACTCAAGCTGTTTATGAAGACTGCAAATCTTTAGATCAACTGGATTGATATCGAAGTAAATAATGGGGCTGGTACTGTCCAATCGCAAAAACCATAAGGAGTCCAGTTAGGGCGAACAAAAAATAAGTTTTGGGGTTCTGTGATTATCGTCTCCCAAATCGACTGCTTTCTATTGCGTCCTGTAGGTCGGCTAAAAGCGCGTTGCCACCGAGTTTATACTAATATTACAAATAGCAGGTAGGTTCTTCGCGCAGTTTTTCACATTTACATTTAGATTTTTTTTATCTAGGTCGCGAGAACTCCATTTTCTCATCTTCATTTTTTAGCACTGTCGAAGTCGAAGTGTTGGCCCAACGAATCTGATGAGCAGACAAACGTTGGGCCAAATAAGAGTAGCTGCTGCAGGTTGAGGATACGCTTGGCTATATATGTATCAATTTATTTGGTTTAAATACGACAAAAACTGCTTCAGGGAGCCATTTTACGTGAGTGGTTAAAACCCTAGTGTCACGAATAATGAAGAGTACAGAAAGGTTTGACGAACCTCAAATGGTAGCGGTAAACCCGCCCGTGCCTTCATTTCGATTTGCATCCAGTTAATCCAAAGATTTGCAGTCTTCGTAAACAACTAGAGTTCAGTAAGAGGATCTATGAATAAGTTTGGGGGTTCTGTATTTATTAATACACTAGCCGAGCGCCGCCGCTACGCGGCGGTAGTTTAGGTTTAGTTCTACTTGGTTTGGCCTTCCCGCCTCCGCTACACTTCGACGGGATAACTTTTGAAAAAAAAAAACCGCTGAACCCCTGTGTGCCTAAATCGTTTTTTTAAAATTCGTTAATCTATTCTAATGCTCTTGAATTAAGATTCTTGATGCGATCTTTTTTGTTGCTGTTGGCTATCACTTTTTCCACTAAAACCACCAGCACTTCAAATAATATGTACACAACGCTACACAGTATGTTTAGTTTAGCGTTGTGCTCGATATCACGGGCCATTTCTGAGCTGCTACGAAACTTAGCTCACATCAGCGCAAAATATAGTAATGGCCTGTCCAGCTTGCACTACTTACCCGCTTGCACTGCCTATTTGAGCTTGTAAGTAGCTAAAGATTGCTCTCTTCTAATATCAACTCAATGAAAGCTAAAAAATATTCAAATTGATTTTTTTTTATGCATGTAACGTTCATTTTGTGCTGATTCAGAATTAGTTATTAGACACTCGATTCTGTGCCAGTTATGATTAAAGCATTTGGATAATGCGTCGTAAAACGCGTTGTTGCTGTTGCTGTTGACGGCGGTTTTTTTAATGCATTACTTTGACGATGATTCCAGGATGATTAAACGTCAATTAGCCCCTAAGTTTGTTAGCATTTCTTTATGGGGTCTACTTGACCAGCCATAATTTACACCTCTCATGTTGTGTGCTGTCTTACAGCTCCATATAAAACCTTATCCTACTCCCTTGTCGACAACACGTCCGCCTATTAAGTAGTTTCAGAATTTTGCTGTCTAAAAAATGCTTAGAAAACAATGGTCAAGTTCAATTCGCTTACAGAATTAATTGTCATCAGCACCTATAAGTTCTTTTTGCTCAATCTAAAACTATCTATCTTTGTGGCTCAAGCGACAACGTTTATTAGCACAGCGTTGTTCTAACGACCAGTCATAACGGCCGGCTACTGCGCCACTTGTCACATGTACGATTTAGCAGGACCATATAGAAACCCACTCAGATTACTTATTTGTGGAATTATTTTTAATGCAAAACAAATGTAGTTATCATTTTAGACATTGTAACTCGCAGAAATTACCGAGTAAAGAGTATTACGCATGTTAATCGTATGTTCTCGGAAACATGCATTCCTACGTGTCCGCAAAGCCCCTTGCACCATTGGAAGCAATCCCTCAGTTTAGCACTCGAATATTAAAAACAACATACATTATTAAAATAGTAAATACAGGTTAAAATGATCCCGCCTTCAGATAATGGGTAAACTGTGAACCACATGAATTTATTGATATAAGCTACATAATCCTCTTCTAACCAGTCGAATGCGCCTTTGCTCCGGTCGGCATCCAATGGGAAGCTAAAAAATATGAGCGTTTCGTGTAACGGACGGATGGACACCGTGCTCGCATTGATAGTTTAGGACTAATCGGCCGCCGCCGCTACGCGGCGGAGTGGCACGGTTTGTGGGAGACGAGGTGGCCGCAAATTTAGGTGCTACTTGGTATCGCGTTCTTTGTTAGCGTCTTTCCCCAGTACGTCGTGGCTTCGTGTACTTAACTACTTTTCATTCCGTAGTCTCTGTGGACCCGTACAATATCGTGGTTTGGTACGCTACCGTTACCCCGTACTACAGGTTGGAAGTCATGTTCTTTAGTGGTCCGTGCTCTTCCGTGCTGTTCCTGGCATCGTGGTGTCCTGCTCACACGTGGTTCACGCTGATAAGTGGTTATGCGCGCTCTCTCTTGGGTAAATACTCTTTAAAACGGCCTCTTTTGTGGCTACTTACTATTTCCTGTTCTCAAACGCTCACGTGGGTCGCACCGGTTTCGTGATACATAGTCACTCGTGGCCGTTGGCCTCCAATCGCCGGTACTCTAGCCAAAGGGTGCTATTCCGTGGGTTGGTGCCTCCATGCAGTCGTGTTGTTTCGTCGCCCGTGTATCATGCTCTCCTGGCGTGGCTCCATCGACCGTGTTCGCGTGGTATCATGCAATCGCGGTGTGGGTGTGCTGTCCTATGCTATCGTATTTGCGTAGCTTATGTGCGTTTCCCGTATATTATCGTGCTCTACAATAACATCGTGCACTACGGTGTGCAATCGTGGTCACCCTAAGCCCCCCCCCCCCCCCCCCCCCCTTCTTGGCTGGTCCGCTGTCCGTGCAATCGAGCTCTAATGTGGTATTGTACTCCGTGGATCGATAAGCTCAGGTTCTACATGGTATCGTGCTCCGTGGTTCGGTGGCTTCGCGCATACAGCTCCACTGGCTCCATTTCTGTCATTATTTAGTGGTAAGCCGTCCATGGTATCGTGTTTTCCTGTGGTGTCGCTGTTGGTATGTCTTTCGTTCTATCATGAGCTACCGTAATATCGTGCTCTCTGGATCGGTGATATCCGGTTCTATCCTGGTATCGTGCTCCAATGGTTGGAGATCTCCCGTTTATGATCTCCCGCGGGTTCATGTTCTGTCCATTGACTGTGGTCCATGTTCTACCGTGGTGTTATTGGAGAATTGTATTCGTGCACTCTCACCGGTACATATTCTACCATGGCTTCGAGCATGCGTGCTCTTCCGTAGCCTGTGCTTTTCAGAATACCCGGGTGTCAATAATTTAGCTCTCTCCCGAGCTAGGTACACTTCTGTCATTTTTTGGTTCTTCCAATTTTTATGGCTGCGTGCTCTCCCGTGGTTCGTCTCTTTCAGAATAGTGCGTGGTTTTCGTTGTTTTTGTTCTTTTCGTGCCCATCCGTGCTCCGCTACCATCCCAGCGTGTACATAGTCTAATTTAATATTTTTCGGTGTTTCGTGCTCTTACCTGGCTTCGTATCTTCAGTGACCCCGCGTCAATTCAATCCCCCAGTGCGCTTGATGTTCACTACGTAACGTGTTGAAAAGTGCGCCAACTATTAGTTCGAACATTACACGCGCGATTACAAATCAATTAGCACAGCTGAGGAAATCCTTTTTTTTGCGGTGGCGGAGTGGTGTGTGTGGGTGCAGGGAAGTCACAATAATCTCAATTTAAAAGTTTCAAAAAATGTGTATATTCATCTAACGCTAATGTAATAATTACGTGTACTACTGTCCTACTACAAATAATTGCAAGCAAAAATATCTTACCCCCCTAGTGGAGTGTGGTCTGCGTCTGTCCGTACGTCCGTCTGTAACGGGCTAGCGTTAATAAAACTCACGCTAATGCGGGCGTTCTACTGGCTGCCGAGCGCAGCGAAGGCGGCATCGATTGGCTAAAATCGCATTATGTGGTATACACACTGTATGTGGTCTACACATCGTACTTAAATGCACCGCTCAAATTTCATTTTTCTCTCATTTTCAGCTGCGGTATGCAAGGCCACGCGAAGGGCGCTGCCTGTGTACGCGTTAGTTAGCATAATTAAGAGGCGCTGATAAGCACACATGTACTATATCGTCGTAGGAGCTGTTAAAAAAAATTGTAGGCTTTGGTGACTCATATTTCGGCCTCAATCGAAACGTTAGCACTTATTGGTTTTAGAATGATATTTTAGGCTTCGTAATACTTTTCAAAAAATAAAATTTACAAAACAGTTTTGCATAGTACTATATAAAAGATTTATAAATCATATTTTTGCTTGCAGTTATTGGTAGTAGTAGTTCATATAATTTTTTTATCAGCGCTCGATAATAAATCATATTTATTACTATTAATAATATTGTGAAAACTTTAAAATATGACTAATGTGGCTTACACCCCTGCACCCCACACTGCCCCCGGGACAAAGTATCATCTTCCTTTGTATTTGCACACGTAGTGTGTGACCTTAAGAGATTGTGTGAGCTTTCCTCCAATATATGTTGCGTACATCAAACAAAATGGGAACAGCGTTTGTGATTAAGTTAGCACGGATGCACGTGACTAAGCAGAACACGAAATACGAAGGAACACCGACCCACACTATGTAGACGCTGGGATAGAAGAGCAACACGAAGCACGGAAGGCCATGGACGATGATAGAAGACTAAGCCGATGCAAACCACGAAGTTTTATGAATAGCGTGAAAGCCGAAAGAGCACACAGCCATGAAAAGGACAGAAGGACAAGAATATGACGGGAGCGTACGGGCCACGGAAAGGAACTAAATATATAGACACCCCAGCATGCTGAAAAGCACGGCTACGGAAGAGCACGCACGTTCGAAGCCACGGTAGAGCACGTAGTGGTAAGAGTGCACGGACAGAAATTATCCCATAGCACCACGGTAGAACACGGAGCACAGTCGACCGACCAAGCATGAAGCCGCGGTATACCATAAACGAAAGATCATCCAAGCATTGAAGGATGATATTAAGGTAGAATTGGCGCTCACCGAGGCCCGGAGTATGATACTACGGAAGCTAACAACCTCACGGACGACAGACCAGCCGCGACACCGCAAGCTAGCACGATAGCATGGGCTGTGACACTAATCCACGGGAGAACGCAGTCGCAGAGCTATAGACGAAAACTCACAGAGCCGCGGAGAACGATACCAGTGTTGAATCTGAGCTTACCGAGCCACGGAGGACAGTACTACATTAGAACTAGATTGCACGGACGGCGGGCCAGCCACTAAATCACGTGGAAACGATTCGGGATACCACGATTGCACACCGCGGAGCAGGATACCATTTTAGAACACCATACCGCGGGCAAGCAGATAGACTACGCGAGCACGATAGCATAGGACAGCACACCCACACCGCGATTGCATGATACCACGCGAACACGGTCGATGGAGCCACGCCAGGAGAGCATGATACACGGGCGACGAAACAACACGACTGTATGGAGGCACCAACCCACGGAATAGCACCCTTTGGCTAGAGTACCGGCGATTGGAGGCCAACGGCCACGAGTGACTATGTATCACGAAACCGGTGCGACCCACGTGAGCGTTTGAGAACAGGAAATAGTAAGCAGCCACAAAAGAGGCCGTTTTAAAGAGTATTTACCCAAGAGAGAGCGCGCATAACCACTTATCAGCGTGAACCACGTGTGAGCAGGACACCACGATGCCAGGAACAGCACGAAAGAGCACGGGCCACCGAAGAACATGACATTTAGCCTGTAGAACGGGGTAACGGTAGCGTACCAAACCACGATATTGTACGGGGCCGCATGAGACTACGGAATGGTAAGTGGTTAAGTACACGAAGCCAAGACCTACTGGGGTGAGCGACGCTAGTAAAGTACGCGACACCAAGAAGCACTTAAATTTGCGGCCACCGCATCTACAACAAACCATGCCTCTCCGCCGCGTAGCGGGGGAGAACGGCTAGTCTACCCCATCTAGTGGAGTGTGGTTTGCGTCCGTCAGTCCGTCCGTACCGGGCCTGTTTGCTAGCATGAACCTTTCCTCGCACATGGCTACACTCCACCTGCTCGGTACTAAAGTCTTCCATCTTTTCGACTGCACCTAGCTTTGTGACCCGGCTTGACTATTCAAAAATTGCACTTTTAGCCATGAATAGGGCTAATTAATGTAACGCAAATACGGACGTTCTAGTGGCTGCCGAGCGCAGCGAAGGCGGCGCCGATAGGGTAAAATCGCATTATGTCAGGTACACACTGTATGTGGTGTACACATCGTACGCAAATGCACCGTTCAAATTTCATTTTGCCCTGTGGACCGCCACCTCACGCGAAGGGGGCTGCCTGTGTGCGAGTTAGCAAGCTTAATTAAACGGCGCCGATGGCCACACACGTACTATATTGTCGTTGGTGCGCTTGATAAAATTTGTAGGCTATTGTGACTTATAGTTCGGTCTCAATCATAACTTTAGTACTTATTGGTTTAAACATGATTTGATTTTGCATCGTAGTACTTTTGTAATAATTTAGCTAATAGTACTGTTTTTGCGTAGTACTATTCTAAATACATTTCATATGTTTTCTTGCACTTATTTTTAGTAGTAGTACACATTTTAATTAAATCGGCGCTAGATAATGAATTACAATTTTACCGCTAATTTTAATTATGTGAAAACTAAACATTATGACTATTGTGGCTTCCCACCCGACACACCCCTGCACCCCACACTGCCTCTCAGAAAAAGTATCATCTTCCTTTGTATTTGCGCGCGTAGTGTGCGACCTGGAGATATTGTGCAAACTTTCCAGCAGTATATGTAGCGTACATCAAACAAAATGGGAACAGCGTTTGTGATTAAGTCAGTGAGGAGGCACGTGACTAAGCAAAGACACGAAACACGAAGGAACACCGACCCACACTATGTACACGATGGGATAGAAGAGCAACACGAAGCACGGAAGGCCATGGACGATGATAGAAGACTTAGCCGATGCAAATTACGAAGGTTTATGCCTAGCGTGAAGAACGGAGGAGCACGCAGCCATGAAAAGGACAGAAGGACAAGAGTATGACGGGAACGTACGTGCCACGGAAGGAAACTAGACACCCCAGCATGCCGAAAAAGCACGGACCACGGAAGAGAACGCACGCTCACAGTCACGGTAGACCACGTAGCTGTGCGAGTGCACGGAAAGGAGATCTCCTACCACGGTAGAGCATCGACGAACCAAGCACGAAGCCACAGGAGCGTATCAGCGGGAAATCATTGACCATTGGAGTAGAATACCAGGGTAGAACGGGAGCCCACCTAGCCACGGTGCACGATACTACGGTAGCTCCCGATAGCACGGACGACTGACCAACCTCAACACCGCGCCATAACCCGACAGCATAGGCGGTGGATTAAGCACTAAGTCATGGGAGAATACGCAGTCACGCGAAATCACCGAGCCACGGAGCACGGTACCAGCGCAAAACCTGAGTCACCGAGCCACGAAGGACGATAGTACTTTATAACACGATTGCGCGGACGGCGGACCAGCCACGAAATCACGGGAGAACGCTTCGGGATAGCACGATTGCACACCGCGGAGCACAAAGCCATGTTAGGGCACGATAGTACGGGTAGCGCAGAGACACTACGCGAGCACAATAGTATAGATAGCAGAGCACAACGCGGTTGCACGATAGCGTGATAACGCAGTCAATGGAACCTCACCAGGAGAGTACGATACATGGGCGACGAAACAACACGACTGCATGGAGGCACCAAACCACGGAATAGCACATTTTGGCAAACGTACCGGCGATTAAAGGGCAACGGCCTCAAAAGACTACGTACCACGAAACCGGTGCAACCCACATACACGTTTGAGAGCTGAAAACGGTTAGTAGCCACGAAAGACGCAGTACTAAAGAGCATGAACCCAAAAGAGAGAGCACATAACCACTAAGCAGCGTGGACCACGGGTGAACAGGGAACCACGAAGCCAGGAAGAACACGGAAGAGCACGGACCACTGAAGAACATGACTTCCAACCTGTAGTACGGGGTAACGGAAACAAACCAAACCACGATATTGTACGGGGCCACATGAGACTACGGAAAGGTAAGTGCTAAAGTACACGAAGCCAAGACCTACTGGGCGAACGACGCTCACAAAGCACGCGACACCAAGAAGCTTTTAAATTTGCGGCCCCCTCATCTCCAACAAACCATGTCACTCCGCCGCGTAGCGGCGGCGGCCGGCTAGTCCTAAACTATCAATGCTAGCACGGTGTCCGTCCGTCCGTCACACGAAACGCTCAGAGTTTTAGCCTTCCCATTGGCTGCCGAGCGGAGCAAAGCCGGCTTCGATTGGTTAAAAAAGAATTATGTAGCTTATATCAGTAAATTCATGTGGTTCATAGAGTACATATGGAGATTTGAACAGGACTATCCATTATCCGAAGGCGGCATCGTTTTTTTCTAAAACACTACTTTACTTACCTGTCTGGCGGTGATCCGTCCGTAGCACAAATACGCACTTCTCACTGGACAAAAAGATGCCGAGCGAAGCGAAGGCGGCCCCGTTCACTGGCTGATATTGAGTCAAATCTTAGGATAAAAACTACTGAATACTACTGCCGTCCGCTGATTGGCTAAGAAATTTGCGCTTTTCTCTTTCCGCTCCATTTTGAAAAGCGGAGTGGCGGCGACAGACAATGAACGAAGGGCGCGTGTGATTGCGGGACGAGCGCGGAACGGGAGCCCCGGCAACGTATGTAGCGATTTGTAAGTATGTAAGTCCGTTCGAGGGTGGCTCTAATACGTGCCCTCTACTGGCTGCCGAGCGCAGCAAAGGCAGTCGTAACAAGCTAAAGCTGACATTATGTGGTGCTCACATTTTTCATACTTAAATGGACCGCTTAAATTTCCTTTTCCCCCATTTCAAGCGTATAAGCGCCACTTCACTTAAAAGGCGTTGCCTGTGTGCGCGTTAGGTAGCATCAGTAGGCCGCGCCGATCAGCGCACTCGCAATGTATGGTTACACAAGCTGTTAATATAAATTATGGACCCTGGTGGCCCATATTGAGTCTTGAATAGTCCTCTCGGTACTTTTGTTAAGAATATACTTCGAATTAACATTTTAAGCTTCGTAGTAAGTTTAAAGTTGTTTTACTTACAATGTTGTTTTGCTTAATACTATTATAATTTTCTTTAAATATATGCTTGCAATCATTTGTAGTAGTTTTACACATGATTGCTATATGATACCAGCGTTTGATAAAAATACACAGCTTTACTACTAGTACTAATTATTAAACACATTAATACTTAAAACTTTAAAGTGTAAAGTGGCCTCCCACACTTCACCCCCACTCCACCGCCGGAAAAAAATATCGTTTTCCTTTGTATTTGCGCGCGTAGTGTGCGACCATTAGATAATGTGCCCTTTTTCCAACACGAAACGTAGCGTAGCTTCAAGGCACTGGAAGCAGGAGTTGTGATTAAGCAAGAGCACGAAACACGGTGGAACCCCTTCTACATGACGGAATAGAAAAAACGGCACGAAGAACGAGAGGTCACGGACAATGAAAGAGGACTAAATCAATGAAGACACCTAACGATTCTGAAATGCGCGAACCACGGAAGAGCGCGCAACCCTGAAATATAGGGAGGAAAAGAGTATGACGGGGGGGGAGGGGGGGGTATGGACCACGGAAGAGAGCTGAAATATTGACACCCCATATAGAGCACGTAGCTGAGACAACGCACGAAAAAAGGATTATTCCGTTACACCACGGTGGAGCACGGAGCACGGTCGACGGGCCAAGCATGAAGCTGCGGAAGACCATAAACGTGAGCTTACTAAGCATTGAAATACGGTACCAGGGTATAACCGGAGCTCACCGAGCCAAGGGGAGCGATACTACGGTAGCGCACGATGGAACGGACGACAGACCAACCTCGATACCACAAAATAACACGATAGTATGGACGGTGACCAACTAATGTCCCATTAGAGAACGCGCGGTCACGGGAACTATAGACGGGAAATCACTCGGCCACGGAGCACGATACCAGTGAAGAACTAAGCTCACCGAGCTACGGAGGACACTTTTACAGTAGAATATGATAGCACGGACGGCGGACCCACGGGGGAAAGCTAAGGAGAGCAAGAGGCTACGTCGCGGAGCACGATTGCATGACCTGATACCGTGGTCGACAGATTTACACTATGAGTTCGCGATAGCATGGATAGCAGAACAACACCGCGATTGCACGATAGCGCGATAGCACTGTCGAGGAATTCACACCAGGAACGCACGATAATATGGGCAACAGATCAACACAGCTACGGAAAGCACCCATCGGCGAGGGTACCGGTGGTGGGACGCCATGAACCATGAATGATTATGGACCTCAAACCTGTGGAGCTCACGTAAACACTTGGAAGTACGAAATAGCTGGCAGCTACGAAAGAGGGGGGGGGGGGTACGAGAGAGCATGAAGCCAAAGTTGATTACGCTCAACCACTAAGCGGTGTGAGCACGGGTGACCTTGAAACCACGAAGCCAGGAAGGACACGGGCCGCGAAAGAACACGACATCTAATCCGTAGTACGGAGCATCGGTAGCCAACAAAACCAGGGCATGTTATACCGCCACGTGAGACTACGGAATGGTAGGGGCTTTGAGTCACGAAACTACGTCGTATTGAGGTGGCTGAAGCCTTGCGGTACAAGATCGTAACCGAAGTCACGCTGCGCCACCAAGTATTTAACATTCCGGACACCTCACATCCAGCAAATCATGCAACATCCGCCGCAAAGCGGCGGCGAACGGTTTTAAGGTGCTGATCGAATACCCCGAATTTAAAGGAGGAGGACGGAGTTTGCACTAAAGCCTTAGTGTACAGACATATCTTTGAGCGTAGGTAGAAAAATTGCTTCACCGTTTTCTATGTTGTTTCCCTAACAAACGAATAAAACTTCGGCCCGCCTAAGCTTAGCGGAGGCCTATGGCCTTCATGGGTGAAAATGTGGGCTCACTTTAAATACAACTCGTTTTTACAGTGACATTTCTCCTTTTAATTATTTTCAGGATGAATAAAACACAAACATTTGTTCGCCGGAGCGAAGCGGGTGCGGGCGGCCTAAACAGCTGGGACCCACCACAGACCCACCGCCGCGAAGCGGCGGCGCTCGGCTAGTGAAATATATTAAGGCAAGCAAAAATATAAAAAGTTTAAGTACTGAAGTACTATGCAAAACAACACTGCAAGTAAAATTATCAAACTAAAGTACTACGAAACTTAAAATATCAAATTTGCTAGCTTTAAGTACAAAACTGACTTTTTCAGACGAAAGGTGCGTCACCAGGATCTACAATTGTTTTTACCAGCTCATAAGAACATAAAATACGTGTGTGCACGTGGGCGAAGCCTGCCAATGCAAATTAACCCGCACACACGCAGCGCCCTTTGCGTGGCCTGGTGAAGCGCAGCTGAAAATCGGGCAAACTGAAATAAAAATGGTGCACTTAAGTACGATATGTAGATCACAAACATTGTGTACACCACCTAATGACCATTTTGCCTATCGACGCCGCCTTCGCTGCGCTCCGCAGCCAGTAGAGCGCGCGTATTTGCGTTACATTAATAAACCCTAACCGCCGACGGACTGACAGACAGCACACTACACTAGGGATGGGGGGGGGGACTAGCCGGCAGCCGCCGCAACGCGGCGGAGTGGTATGGTTTGTTGGAGATGAGGCCGCAAATTTAAGGGCTCCGTGTGTTGTGTGCTTTCAGTCTGATCTTGTACCCCGAGGCTTCGGCCATCCCCGTTGTAATGGGCCCAACTCCAATTACATAAGTAGGTAGATATTTCTTTAGTTATTACATAAGTAGGTAAAGTGGCACACGGGTAGCGTGTGCCAAGGTGTCATCATCTGATTGGTTGATAGTGAGGAGCCAGACTCACTTATTGACCAATCAGATATAGACATGTGTTTGAGTGGTTCACACGAGGCCAGGGGTAGCCGCCCTGGTCCTAAATAAATCAGAGTTGAATTTGACACAAACCTAAGACTTGGTTTTATTATTGCGAGCTTCCTCCGCACTATAGTGTAAGCTAGTAACGGTATCTCTTACCCCGTTACACCCGTGCGATGTAGTGTCGTTTACTTAAAACACCAGCCATTTCGTAGTCTCGTGTGGAGGTGTACGATTTCGTACGCTTCCGTTGCTCCGTACTACTGGTTGCCGTCTATGCTCTTTCTTGGATCGTTATCTTTTTGGTTAATACACTCTCGCTTTTGGGTCCATGCTCTGTAGGGCGGTCTCTTTCGTGGATGCAAACTATTCCCGGTATTCACACGCTTACGTAGATTGCACCGTTTTCGTGGTAAATCGTCTTTCGTGGCCGTTGGCCTCCCATCGTCGGTACTCTAGCCGAAGGGTGCTATTCCGTGATTTTGTGTCTATGGTATGCTTGCGTAATGCATCTGCGTTGCCCGTCGTATCATGTTAAATAATGGCATCGTGCTCGACGGTGTGCATTAGTGATCACCCCAAGCGTCCCCTCGCGTCCTCTCGCATATTTCGTGGCTGGTCCGCCGTTCGTGCAATCGTGTAATAATGTACTACTCTCCTTCGTGGCTCGGTAAGCTCAAGTTCTACACTGGTTTCGTGCTCCATGGCTCGGTGGTTTCCCGTCTGTATCTCCCTTGGCTGTGCGTTCTACCATGATATAGTAGTTGGTCCACCGACCACGCTAGTATGTTATCCGTAGTCTCGTGGCTCGGTAATCTTAGGTTCTACACTGGTATCGTGCTCCAGGGCTCGGTAATTTCCCGTCTATAGCTCCAGTGGCTGCAAGCTCTATCATGATTTATTGGTAGGCCCATCGTCCATGCTATCGTGTTATCATAAGGTATCACCGTTGGTCTGTCGTCCGTTCTATCACGAGCTACCGTAATATTGTGCCCCCTGGATCGGTGATATCCAGATCTTCCCTGGTATCGTGTTCCAATGCTCGGCGATTTTCTGTTTATGGTCCCCCGCGGATTCGTGTTTGGTCAATTGACAGTGCTGTTCTACCGTGGAGTTTTTAGAGATTGTTTTTGTGCACTCTTACATTTTACTATGGCTTCGAACGTGCGTGCTCTTTCATAGCCCATGCTTTTCATCTTGCTGGGGTGCCAATATTTCAGCTCCCTGCCGTGGCCCGTACGCTTCCGTCATAATTCTTGTCCTACAATTTTTCATGGTCGCGTGCTCGTCCGTGGTTCGTGCTTTTCAGAATCGTTTGGTACCTTCATAAATTTCGTCCTCTTTCAACGTCTGTGGTCTTCCGTGCTTCGTGTTGTTCTTTCTATCCCATCGAGTACATAGTCTGCCTTGGTGCTTCACGTGTTATCTTTTTTTTCTTAATAACGTGCTTCCGCGCTAACTTAACCGCAAACACGGCTCCAGAGCCTTGAATGTACGCTACGTATCATGTTGGAAAGTGCGCACATTCTCTAAGGGTCGCACATACACGCAAATAGAAAGGAATACTTTTTTGCGGTGGTGGAGTGGTGTGTGTGGGTGTAGGATGGGAAGCGTAATCGTGCTGGAAAGTGCGCACAATCTTTTAGGTCGCACGTAAATACAAAGGAGGACGATACTTTTTTCGCGGCGGAGGAGTGGTGTGCGTGGGTGGGATGGGAAGGGTGAAACCACTATAGTCACATTATATAGTCTTCAAGTATTTAATTTTAGTAGTAAATTGTGTATCTTTATCAAACGCAAATATAATTTTATAAATTAAAGTAATTAGTATTGGTAATATAATGTGCTATTTTATATAACGCTGTTATAATAATTATGTATGATACTACTACAAACGTCTGCAAGCAATAAAATAAAATTCATTAAAATGGTACTAACAAAACAGCATTGTAAGTTAAATTATTACAAACGTAGAACGAACTTAAAATACACCATTGTTTTAGTAATTAATACTAAAGCTGCGATTTAAGCCAAAATATAAGTCACCAGGGCCAACTTTTTTTTCAACTGCTTCCACGCCGACATAGTACGTGTGTGCGCATTGGCGCCTTCTACTAATGCTAAATAACGCGCACACAGGGAGCGGCCTTAGCGCGTCGTGGTGCTCCGCGTTTGAAAATGGGAGCAAAATGAAATTTGAACGGTGAGTTTGAATACGACGTGTAGACCACGAACATTGTGTACAACACATATTGCAATTTTACTGAATCGACACCACCTTTGCTGCGATCGACAGCCAGAAGAACGCACGTATTAGCGTGAGCTTTATTGACCCTACCCTCGGATGGACTGACGGACGGACATACAACACACTCCACTATGAGGGGGGAGGTGACTAGTCGGCCGCCGCCGCTACGGGGCGGAGGTGGCTGGTTTTAGTCGGAGGGGAAAATGGGCTCCCGCCTTCGCTGCGCTCCGGCGTAAACATGCTTTATATAAACGTGATGTATTAAATGCAAATGAAACTGAACATTCCTACTCCGAACCAAAGATCTGCTTGTAGACGATGTTCTGTGTTTAAACTCTCCACCTTTGGGTACTTGACCAGCGCCTTAAATCTTGATCTTGAAGTAGCTCGCGATATCACCACGTACAGCTGCCCGTGGGCGAAGCAAGTCGTGTCAAGATAGAGCCCCAAGTACTACACCGTTTGTCCTTGCGCCTTGTTAAAGGCCATCACAAATGCCGGTTGGACGGGAAAGTGCTTGCGTCTCAAATGAAACGGAAAGCTTCGAATGGCTCCGTCACTGATGAAAACAATGCGAGGAATCAACACATGTTGCCCTTGTCGCACACCAGTCATGATTGTGGCGTGGATGACATGGGACTTGAGGGCCACGATTCGAAGCCGTGTTCCGTTGCACAGCCCAAGATCTGGATTTAGGATCCGCATCATCATGATAGACATTCCTACCTTGGGCGTCAATAGGTGGGGAGGTGGCCACTGATATTCATCGAGTGGAGTTCCTCCTACTCGAAGAAATTGCCGTCACCGTCGTCTTGTACAGCGTCGGAAGACATGTATTCCCGCGGCTGTCCAGTTAATCGGTCGATCACCGTTTCATCGATGCGGTGGACAATTGCGTTCGTGGTTGTGAGGATCGTTCGGTTAGCGAATTACTCGTCGGTAGCAACCGCGGGGTTATTAATCTCGCCATACATCTCGTCAATGATCCGATCCATGCCTCTTGGAATAACGCCCGGACGAATTTCCTGGTCCTCGTCCTCTGGCACAGGTGGATTCTCAATCAGCATTTCGCGCGGGATCTTGATGTAAGTCTCTTCCTAGGGAAGGGTTAACATCATGCCTTCCCTCCCCGACTTGCAGCAGAAGCTTGGAGAACGCAGCTATTTCCTCAGCAGTGTCTACAGTATCTGCAGTGCCCACTCGCATGCTTTCCGTAAGACGGAACGTCTGGAATTGGGGCCACAGTCTAGACGACTTGAGACAAGCGTCAATTGTCTCTAGGGATGTTTCATTCTTCACGACCGTGAGAATTGGGCGGAAATCACCCGAAACTACAAACACTTTCCCGCCAAAAGGCTCGGTATCGCTGTCAAGCAGCATTTCGCGCGGGATCTTGATGTAAGTCTCTTCCTAGGGAAGGGTTAACATCATGCCTTCCCTCCCCGACTTGCAGCAGAAGCTTGGAGAACGCAGCTATTTCCTCAGCAGTGTCTACAGTATCTGCAGTGCCCACTCGCATGCTTTCCGTAAGACGGAACGTCTGGAATTGGGGCCACAGTCTAGACGACTTGAGACAAGCGTCAATTGTCTCTAGGGATGTTTCATTCTTCACGACCGTGAGAATTGGGCGGAAATCACCCGAAACTACAAACACTTTCCCGCCAAAAGGCTCGGTATCGCTGTCAAGCAGCATTTCGCGCGGGATCTTGATGTAAGTCTCTTCCTAGGGAAGGGTTAACATCATGCCTTCCCTCCCCGACTTGCAGCAGAAGCTTGGAGAACGCAGCTATTTCCTCAGCAGTGTCTACAGTATCTGCAGTGCCCACTCGCATGCTTTCCGTAAGACGGAACGTCTGGAATTGGGGCCACAGTCTAGACGACTTGAGACAAGCGTCAATTGTCTCTAGGGATGTTTCATTCTTCACGACCGTGAGAATTTGGCGGAAATCACCCGAAACTACAAACACTTTCCCGCCAAAAGGCTCGGTATCGCTGTCAAGTATGTCCCGCAGTCTTCGGTCTACTGCCTCGAACGCGTGGCGATGAGCCATTGGTGCTTCGTCCCAAATAATGCTTGATCAACTCATGAATATGGAAGTTCTTCCATATACCGCACGTCGAGCTCTCGTTCAATTTGAAAGGGCCTTTGAATGTAGAATGCGCTGTCCTACCTCCCATAAAAACGAGGCAATACAGCTAGACGCCACAGCGATGGCGACTTTTCTCGAGAGTCTGACTTTGGTCATTATGTTTCGAAGCAGTGTAGATTTTCCAGTACCACCGGGGCCATCGACAAAAAAATAGCTTCTTGCCTTCCTCCGGGCATTCAAACGCTTCAATAATCTGGTCGAAAACCCCCGCTGACCTTCGTTTAGCTAACCTTTCGTGTTTACAATCACCTCCAAAACTGACGCATTGTATCCAGCGAGCTCACGTCGTAGTATTCGTTTGGCGAAGCGCTTCACGAATGAATGTTGGGAGCGACCCCAGCTGAAGCAGCTCGTCGAAGTCTTCTACCGCATACCCGTTCGCTTCAAGAAGTTCTTGAATGCTCATCAGCGTTTCAAATTCGACCAACGCCGACTTGACGGGGTCCATCAAACCCTGCTGTTTGCGTGCAAAGGCTTGGGAAAGATCAGCGAAAACCCGATTCCATAAAACACCCACATTTGCTGAAGCTTGAATACACCAGAAAGATGTCGAAGAGCTGGCGTAGCTGATACGGCATTTGAAACACAGCCACTTCCGTCAAACGCGAAATCCACTCGTTGTCATTCTCCAAGTAGCCAGCCTCCCGCGCCTCAATTTCGAACGTGGGGCAGACAATTCCGTTAGCCGTTCTCAAGTCTTCAAACGACATTGAGCCTCTACGCTGACAGAGCAGTAGCCGAAGATAGAACCGCTCCGTATCCCGAGGACACACGTGAATCAAGCGACCAACGGCAGCTTGATACTGTTTCCGGCGAACCCATTTTTTCGGTTGCCCTTTCTCCGGCGCTTTCCAGCAGAACTCTTTAAAGATGTCCCGATACAACATCGTCCTAGGAAGATGATAACCGGGCACTTCTCTCGCACACAATTAAAAGAATCTGGTCAGCATCGTGTGACTACCACTACCAAAACCGCCTCTGTGTTTTTCGTTTCGCAGAAGCAAACCGTCTGCTATGACTCGAGATGAACCGTTAGCTGTGTCACCGCATGGGTTTTCCCTTGAATCGTGAGATCGAGCAGGCGCAAGCAAGCCTCCACCGGAGAAATGTAACGGGCGCTCAAGAAACGTAGAATCTCGTTTGGCTCCCGACGCGAACTCTGCTGCCCTCCTCGAGCTTCCTCCACAGTGAGTATAACCATGTCGGGTCCTTTGTACACATACTTGTACAGGTATTTAGCCGCAGCTGTACTTCTGAGATAAGTACGGGTTGTACGGCACAACCCACTGGTTGATCATGGCATTGTCGTATTCCCTTCCTTTGAACTTTAGAACACATTCGTGCCGTCGACGTCGTCTGTACATTGGATATCCATTGACACTGGCTTGTGTAGCTTCTGCTAAAGGGCTGGGAAACCCTTTGGAGCACTTGCCGTCCTTCATACACGCGCATGAAGGGTTTGCAGGCCCGCGTGGACCATGGAGCATGCATGACATGACCGTTTAATACAGCTGAGGATATTTATCATTATCTGGGATCTTAGCGCATACCATCTTGTCTACGATATCGCTCGTTCGTGGTTTGTCTTCGTCAGCCAAAATAATCAATACGTGAGTGTGGGGAAGCCCTCGTTTATGAAACTCGACAACGTAAATCCGTGATCGCACCCGCCCCAGAAGACCTTGGTTTAAATCGTCAAGCGTCGCTTGTAGTTTCAGCTGCCACGAGGTCTGGTCGATCTTGAGCCGACTAGATATCAAAATGTATCGCTTCAACAATCTCGTCCCATTTGGGGTTGCACGTTTCAGTCAGGAAGACGTCGGGCCGTCCATACTCCCGAACAATTGCCATCGAATCTTGAAACAACCTGTACATGAACCGCGGGCGACCCAGGTGCGAAGCTGGTAGTTTGATACGATTACCAACCTGATTAAGAAAGTGGGAAAAGTCGTCATGTGCTGCCTCCGTCCCGGTCCAGGTGCACCAATCTGTTCTGGACCCGGTCATATTCCAACAGCAGCACTTCTCCTTCCGCCAGAGCCAAAGTATCCTCGCCGAGCAAAGCGTCTTGAACACCCCTGTATTGATCGGCGCGAAGTGTTTTCTGATTGTCGGCCACGCAACGAAGCTGTTCTTGCTCACATTTTGCATGCTGATCTACACACCACTGTTGAAATAGGCGTCCGCCTTGGTGAAGAGCAGACTAATCATCCACTGTCTGGTGAAGGCGGAACGCGCAGTGTTCACGAAGCGACATCGCCTTCTTGTTTCGATACTCAGTACCATTCGCGAACTCGTCTGTGTAGGTCCAGCTCTTCTCTCCATGTGGAAGGAGAAGCGGGTATTGAAGTGGATCGTAGTCGGCGTGAGTCACGTACAAACGTAGCAGACTATGATTGCGTGTTAAGAGTAGTAGATCCCGTTGCTGAACCAGGTTGCCATCCTCAATGCGAGTCGCAGCCACTTCAGACACAGTGGGGCGGTTATGCGTCCGCGGTCGCGAGGAGTTGCCATGTAGACGAAACACCAAGTCTACTGGACCCTTCGTGTTGTTTTGGCGCACTTGCTGCCCCAAGTGATAAAACTCTTGTGCTAATGGGTTGTGCTCTGCCATCCTTTTTTATGTTCAGTAGTGCAACACGATCCAGATCCGCGAATATACCAAAACGTCGCTCCGCGCGGCGTTGCAAGTCTTGATCTACAATGTAGATCTGCGCAAACCTGGGTGCTAGCCGCACGCCTGTCCGACGATCTATGTGGGAGAGGGTAGACCCTAGGTAGTGCCCCATTGCCCCTTGAATGCGATATGTGAACACGCCGTTTGTACCTGCAACGCTCTCGTCTTGACGTACGTTTTGAAACGATCGGTTTGAGCACGAAGCTCAATCGACGTAAACGCAAAAGCTTGGTTGTATGCACGGATTTTACGGCGAAACTCGGAATCTCCATACATCTGAAGCCGTTTTGGTGGCGCAGGGTGCAGTGGAGCCAGTCTTACCTTGCCTGTCAGACAGCATGATATTGCAGACTCGACAGGCCACTTCCAAGCGTTGTAGATCTGACAAACCGTTGTTGCCGGGAACTTGTGTCGACCACTGGCCATGTCGTCACCCGTTATCATGGATGCGTCGAAGTCCTCGAGGGAAATAAGAGAACGTCCATGACGGACACATTGTCGTCTAGTGCGCACTCGCTCAAGAGCTTGATGGCTTTCTTCCGCTGTCATCCGAGATCGCCGATTCGCTTCCAGTTGACGATGTAGCTCCCGTTCGGCTTCCGGCTCATGTTCAGACTGCTCCGCTCTATGCACGGCGTGCTGCTCCCTGTCAGTCTCTCGAATCGCAGTTCGTTCGTTTACATTGAGTAGCTCTGCGCGGACAGAGCGAGATAGTGTGCTGACCTCCTGCTCGAGGTCGCGGGTTTCCTGGCCCAGATCCGCACGCCTTTCTTAAAGGCGAGCTCTATCTCGCTTGCGGCGTTCCTGGAGTTCTTTTCCGCGCAGTCGATCTCTACGGACACGTTTGTGCTCAGCGTATTTCGTTCTCACACGGTCCTGTTGCAAGAGAGACATTTTAGTTCGTCTCGTGCGAGCTCTTTGTGCGTCACTGAAATACTTGCTGTGACCGTGTTCTGCTAGCTCGTCTTTCGCGAGCTCGTTGCGCAGCCGACGTCGTAATTACTTGTTGAACCGGAGCTGGTAGAATGACATGCGCCGCGAATGAAGCCACTTCAGCGGCTCCCGCTTGATATGCCGCCTCCATTTCAGCCGCAAATTGTCACTGATGTACCCCAGGATCGGGCTCCTCTGTCTTCTCCTCCCGCTCTTCAAAATTTACCGCTCGATTTTCAGTAGCTTCCATAGCAACCGTAAATACTTGGTGCCCGCTGAGGGCCTTCAACGCTTTGTTCAAGTCGTAGCGCTTCTTCCTTCGCTTGGTCTGACGTCGCTTCCTTGCATTCTTTTTCTCTTGCATAGGCGTCGCGTTAATACGTTTGCTCTCGCGCAGTGTGTCTTCGAGCTCCTTACGGTCCCTCTTCCGTTTAGTGCGAGCCATAATTCTGCGAACACGAAAACGTGACGCGTTAGACAGAGCCTAAGTACTCCGCACGTAGCTGTTTGGTTTCATAAAGTATGTGTGGGGATATCTGCGTACTAACCAGGATTGCTTGCCCCCATCAAGGTTTTCTCCGAACACTTTTCCCACAGTCACGAGCCGTGAGGCCCAGAGCGATTTTAGTTTGCAGATTGTGCAGTCGAAAATTCAGGGTTGGGCCCCCGGATAGTACTGTAGCATGAGGTGCGATATCCTTTTGTCAAAAGGCGGCCGTTAATTACAAAGGCTGGTTATTGATAGGCTATTACGCCTCCCGCCCATCTGTCGGTTAAACGCGGACAGTTACGGTTCCCCTTTGACCAACTCCACACACGCAATGTGCGTGCCCGTCAATAACCATTAACGACCGGCTCAACGGGTTCGCTGTCGGGTTTGCGGTCAATAGACCAGGTGCCACATGTGCTCTCGCGCAGAGTGAGCGGTGGGATAAAGACCCAAGAACCCAGAGGGTTCTGAAGGCTAAATCCCCTCAGCACGGCTACCTACTTGCAGGATAAAATCCCGCAAGTTATAAGCTACCATCTAAGCAGCCCCAGGAACCTCGGACTATCTGTGTATGTGTGGCTTGCTTATTACTAATGCAAACTAACACAAATACACGCAGCGTATCTTGCGTAACGTGGCGTCCTGCGGCTTCCGTTTTGATAATGGGGGCAACATGAAATTTGAACGTTTGAATTTAAGTACGATGTGTAGACCACATAGAATGTGTACACCACATATTTAATTTTTAGCATATCGACGCCGCCTTCGGTGCGCTCGGCAGCCAGAAGATCGCCCGCATTAGCGTCACAATTATAAACCAGCCGCGGACGGACAGACACCACTAGGGGGGGGGGGGGGGGGGGGGGGGGGGGGGGGGGCTAGCGCTCTGGGCGCCCGCTCCGCGGACGCTAGGGCATAGTTGGCTGGTGTAGAGAGGATTGACCACCTCCGCTGCGTTGTGGTGTGCTCAGGGTTTCTACTTAGACCGAAGCTACATATATAATATATGTATACGATGATCTACTTATGCAAACCCATACCGCACACAATATCCTTAGTGTTCACATGTTATGGTAGACATGACCAGGATTTATCGTGATCTGCCAGATGAGCACCATCTTTCCCGAGAAGGCTTTGTCTATAATATTATTGGAGCGCATAGTTCCCAAACGACGCCAATCGAAGGCGCGCGTGGTTGCAAATGTAATATACGCTGTTCAGAAGACGGGTAAGTTTCAGTGATGCTGCAAAATTGGGATAGAATGGTGAGGGATCCCAGTTTAGCTGGCGTAAATTCGCCTACTTAAACCTTTTACCATTTACACGTCATCGCCGTGAGGCAGTCGACACCATTTAATTAATTGCGACGGTCTATTAGAGCAAGGTTTAGTCCGCTCCTCGCATGAAGTATCTTTTAGGACAGGTATGTTTTGCCGATGTCGCCACAAACACCAATATTATGACATGAAATTGTTCTGCTGAGACGTTTATGATATTACGGAATGGTCTTTCCACTATCTTCCGCATGCATTTATCTTACTTGCATAGCTGACGTGCTTACTGACTTATTTGCGAAGCCACCGGCTGACAAAGTGGTGTAGATCCCTTTCGAGTGGCATTTACTGGCTCCTAAATGTAGGCCAAACACACACAGCCACATGGATGTTGGCAGAGTATCCAATTGTAGTGATGTTTAGACTTAATCAGAAAAGTAGTTCATGCACATTAAATGAAGTACTTTTGCTGCCTACCTACATGTATCAACTCAGCGTGTTATTTGATGTGTCCTTGTATATATCGCGAGGTCGTTAATGAGTGTGTATACAACGCGCTCGTGATAGTCGACACCTATGTATAGGGTCAAGTTGCTTTCTCGGTACATTTGCGTCGTCGTTCTGGGTTACTGTGCTTATGCTTCTGATGTATCAGTCTATATGACCAGGCGCGTTACTATCTCGGCACACGTCTTACCGCAGAGATACCGGTTAGCTGACCGCGCATCTGCAAGCAGATATATACGCGTCGGCGGGCTCACCGTATAACCATCCCCAGCTCTGATCTCGACCAATTTGATCTGGGCACTAAAGTACGGTACTCCATACAGACACATCAACTTGCCAAATACATTTGTATGATCTGCATTACCGCACACGTGCTCGTGTCTACGTAGCCAGCAACGTATTCGTCGCGTGTAATGCTGACTCAATACTGAAGTTTCCATTTACGAGCGCACGTTAGTTGGATATACGCTGTGAACATTGACGATGCAAATAGCGTGGTCTAGCTTTTGGCCAAGTGAGCGAATGTAAGTGTGACGCGTATTCAAATAGGGACGACCAGCTTGCGGCTGTCCATAGCAGATATCATGTGCTATTTATTATTTGAAACGCGTTCCGCCATTAGGTGTGTCAACACTGCTGACAGCGCCATAGGCAGCTTATCATATGTGCGGCTCCAAGCCTCACACTGTCCGCCAGTATACAAAACACAAAGATATGTGGGGTAAGGGGGCAATAAGGAAGTATTATCCAAATCACCTGCTCTTCTGTTTCTTCTTTTGCTCTAAGTACTTGGCGTTTCGGCCGGTCGACTTGTAAGGGCGGCTGCGCCTCTTTTTCTTCTTGGGGTAACAGTTAGGACCCATCGCCTTCTTGACGTTTGCCAGGCTAGCCTGGCGGCGCACTTCGGCCGAATCAGATGGGGGGGGGGCTTTTCCTCCCAGAACACAACTGCGCTTGGGCCGTTCTCGCAGGCAAAACACCGCCGCACGATGTTCCGCCCGCTGATTCTACGGAGCGCGTAATCGTACCGCAGCTTCACACGACAGACGTAGCAAGCATGGGGATTCATCGTGGCCCGCTGCGGATTCAGCAGTAGCAGGTCAATCTTCGCCTCGCATTGCTTGCACGAAGGGCCCACCATTTTGCAAATTGTGAGTAAGCTATAAAATGTTAAAGTTTTAGCCAATTACTTGCTTAAAATTATTAGCCAATAGCATGGTAATATAAGGCTGGTAGTTATTATTATACAAAATATTAAAAAGATTTTTTATTTTTTGCTATAAAACTAGTTTCAGATTTACAAACAAATACATACTTTACATGTAGCAAAAGTGACTAAAAATGACAATTTACCGTGCGCGCATGCATTCTTCGGGTGCGGTGCACGGGAACCGGTAGCGCAATGACCGTGCAAGCGCGCGCCTTCATTGCACGGTGAGAGTGGTGAGTGCCAGGTAAAGTAATTTTTTTTTGCAAAGTCCCTACAAAAAGCGGTGGTTAGTATGCCCGATTTGATGTACATATGGCAGGTTTTGCGTAACTAAGTGTAAATACGCAATCGTCAGCACAGATCGCCTTGGTGCTTACATCCAATCGGTGGGTTTCATGCTCGGCAGAAATGCATACCTTACGTCCAATCGCGAGGGCGAGAGACGGTCTAATCGTGCGATAGATCCAGTCAATGTCGCAGGTCGGCAAATATTGACCGATGCGCGCGCAAGTAAAATGTGTGACGGTTTTGGGTAAATTTGTAATTTTTGCATAGCTAGGTCGAGACAGAAATATAGGTGAGGCCGATAAGATGGGTGGAAACTGCATTAGAAAGGCCGAGTGTAGCCATGCGAAAAGGTAGGAAAAGGCAGAGGGCGGAAAGCGACGGACTGATTGACAGACGGACAGGCTGCAAGGTTAGGAGGCGGTAAACTAGCACCCTGAGCACCCGCTCCGCGGACGCTAGGGCATGGTTGATTGGTGTAGTGTGGGCTGACCGCCTTCGCTGCGCTGCTGCGGATTAAACACGATTTTGTTATCGAAGCTAAATGTATGATGTGTATTACATACCCTACCAGGTCCGCGTCACAAAGATTTTCCTTTACACAATATTGTTGGTATGTACGCTCCCGTCCTCATCGATGGTCTCTGGACCCACAGCAATCTCGATCGCCTTCCTTGAAGTCACTCTCGACAACGCCAGATAAAGCTGCCCATGTGCGAAGGCCGGTGGTTCCAAGTAGATACACACGTAGTGGATCGATTAGCCTTGGGTCTTATTGATAGCCATGGCGAGCGCTGGAACCGCTGGGAGCTGCTTAAGCTTGAGTTTGAACGGGAACTGCTTGTCATCGTCCTCACTATAAAAGACGATCCGAGGAATGTACACCTTCTTTCCCTTGGATGGCCCGGGCATAATGCTAACTTCGATACTTCTCTCGCGCAGCGACACAACCCGAAGCCGCGTTCCAATGCAAAGTCCTAGTCGCTATTATGGTTTCTAGTCATAATGACAGGTTTCAACCTTCAGAATTATCCTGTGCGGAGGGATACCGGAGAAGTTAGGGAGCTTAAAAACTCCTGCTCAAACAAATTTGCATGTGCGACCCCTTCCAGGCTGTCCACCGAGAGATACTCCTTCGTTTTACCTGACAGCCGCTCCGCAACCACGTCATTGAACGCCGAACACTGGCATTTGTAGGGCTAGTATGGTTCGCGCTACGAAGTCTTAATCTTGTAAATTCTCAGTATCGACGCCAAGTCTCGTTCGTGTTGCCGGTTCACCGGAGGGAGTAATCTAAAACTTGGGGGGGGGGCCCTCCGCGTCTTCTTCATCAGATGTCATTTGCTGTACCTGTCGTTCTGGAATGAAACACATGTCGCGTGGAAGACATATGTAGCCATTACCGATCTTACGGCTGACCGGATAACGGCCTTCTCCAATTTGAAGTAAAAATTCCGAGAATTCCGCTAGCTCAACCCCAAGGGCCGCGTCGGGGGCGGTGCGGACACCATGTTCTCGGTCAGCCGCACTTGACGCAAATGCTCACATAGCGTCGAAGACTTGAAGCAAGCTTGAATCGTCTCCGCATGCATAGCATCCTTTAGTACAGGTAGAATCTGTCGGTGATCACCGCTGAACACCATTACCTTTCAGTCGAACGGCTCCAGCTCGTTCGTTATAATATCTCGAAGCGACTTGTCAACAGCTTCAAAGCAAGCTCGATTTATCATCGGCACCTCACTCCAAATGATCAAACGCACGCTACGAATTAATTCCGCCTTCTGGCTCTGCCATGAAAGGCTGCACGTCTACGTCTCTGTAAGTTTGAGGGGAATCCGGAACGTCGAATGCGCGGTATGGCCTCCAGCTAACATAGTGGCTGCAATCCCATTCGATGCAACCGCGATGGCAACCTTACGTTGCATCCGAACGTGAGCGAGTATTTGCTCGAGTAGAAACGACTTTCCTGTTCCACCCGGACCACCCAAAAAGAAAAGCTTCTCCCCTCCAACCGGTCTGCTAACAGCAGCGATAACTTGGTCAAAACCAATCGTCTGGCTGCTGATCAAGTGGTCTGCCTGCTCCGCAACATGCTCCAGTTTTTTTGGGGGGTACGCGTCAATATCTTGCTGGCCAACATCTACAGACGCTATATCCAGGTCGTCCACTTGAGCAGATACATCGTCGTAATTGGCTAGCAGAGGAAGACCGTACATGTCGAGGGACGTTTGTTTCAAAGCCAAGCTATCAGGCTAGTTCTTCAGCGCCTTGTACTCTGCCATATGAAGCCGCACCTCCTCTTCGCGTACATTATGCAGGCCCGCGTGTCTTTCCTCGATACTCCAAGCGTTATCCTCTGACATATCATTCTTGAGCCTGTCCCATAGATCTTTGGTATTACCAGGCATCGACTAAACCAAAACGATACCGAAGCGTTGGCGTAGCTGGTACGGCATCTAGACCTCGGCGGCTTCGCGTAAGCAATGTATCCACTCGTCATCATTTTCCAAATACCCAAATACCCAAGCGCCAAAGCTGCTTGCTGGTATGTGGGATGCTCAGTACCATCAACCGTTCGAAGGTCTGCGAATGGCTTAGGCGAGAGTCGGTTACACAGGAGAAGTCGCAAGTAGAAGCGTTCCGGGTCCTGCGGAGATACGTGGACCAAGCGTCCCACAGAAGCAACGTACTTCTTGTACGGCTCCCACGTCTTGTGTTCCGTCCACCTGTACTTCCGCGGTACATCCTTGTACAGGAGATTGGCCGTAGCTTCTTGGTTACGCGCGCAAAGCTAGAAAAACGCCGTCAGCATTGTTCTGTCCCCGCGGTTAATTAAGTTGTGAAGGTGGAGGGACGTCGCTTGGTCGCGATAAGCAACCATGGCCAATCCTTCCAAATGGATAGGTAGCGTCACGACAGAATATGTTGATCCTTGGGTTGGATGCATGAATAGCCGCATGCAAGCTTCTACCGGAGAAATATACCTCTCGAGGCGATACTGAAGCATTTCGTTCGCTCTTAATCTCTTCGCCTTTAATCGTGATTGTCGTCATGTCCAAGCCCTTGTAGAGGTACTAGCAGATGGACTTGATGGCCTTGTTCGTGGCACAAACTTAAATGTTGGTGTGGCAGTTGTATTTCGGCGACAGGAACGGATTGTACGGAACCACTCATTGATTGATCGTCGCGTTGTCCCATACTTTCCCCTTATCGCACAAAATTCCATTCGGACGCCAACCGCGCTTGTACGAAAGGTATTTGAACGGGTCATTACCATGATGCGTCCGCGAGCGCCTTTGGAAACGTCTTGGAACATCTATCGTTCTTCATGCACGGTCAATTTGGGTTCTATTGACAATAGGGTCCAAGCAGCATTTTGGAAATTACCGTATCATACAGCTCGGGGTACTTCTCTTTATCCGGGAGATCCGCGGACACCAGCTTATCGACGTCTTCCTTGGTAGTGGGCTTTCTCCGGACGCAGGATAAGCAGAATGTGGGCGTGGGGAAGACCACGCTTCTGATATTTCACAACATGGACTCGGGCGGCTTGAATCCCCAGCACACCTTCATCGAGATCCTTCTTAAGAACTTTTAGTTTCTCCATGAACACGCGAGCCACGATGTCCGGTCGGTCGGATGTCTTCTCCCCACGGCGTAAGTTTTCCATGATCTCAGGCCAGTTCGGGTTGCATGTCATCGTAAAGAACATGTTAGGGGCTCCTTTTGCAGGGACGATTGCCATTGCATCCAAGATGCGTTGGTACATGTAGCAGGGGCCACCTGTAAACTTCGGAGGCATGATGATCTTGCGTCCAAGCTCACCGGCATCTAACTCCGCCGACTCCTGCTCCGTATTATTCTCACGCAGAGTCCTTCGTATGGCCGCCTCGTCGTCAGCTGCCATTCTGTGGATTTCAACAGACTCGCTACGCATCGCGTCCGTGAGTAACGGCAGGGTTTTCAATCGATACTGGAGCTGGTTCTTCGATGAAGCACAGGCGTTCTTGTTCGCATTTGGCCCATTGGTCAACGCAGTGTTGCTGCGTCAGTCGCCCACCGCGCAGGATAAGAGAATTACTAACCGTCCGGTCGTAAAGAAGATACACCTCATATTCCCGAACGGACATGGTTAAGGGGTCACCGTGGTGATCGACGGAATTACCAGCGTACCGAATATCGTAAGCCCTGTCATTCTCCCCGTACGGAAAGAGTAGTGGGTACTGCAGCGGGTCGTAGCTAGCTCTCGTCTCAAAAATGCGCTTGAAACCCCCTGCTGTCGTGTGTAGGATAACATCCCGATGCTCAGCCGCGTGTGGGTCGATCACAACGACCGCCACCTCTGATGCATTTATGCGTACCCGGGTTCGCATTCCGTGTGACGTGCAGACGCAGCTTCAGGTGACCCCCCTCCGAATTTTTTTTACTCAAGGCTAGCGACGTATCATGGTCATCAACGACTTCCCCTTCCGCTCGGTGTCATTCGTGCTCCCTGATAGCTGCCGCATACTATCTATCAAACACCTACGCGCGTTGATTCTTGTGTGTGCGGGTTGTGCGACACCATCAACTGCTCAATATTTTCCATAACGGCGCGATCGAGGCCTTGTGTCATGTTCATACGACTTCGCACACGTGCACCCATGTCTGGACCGTTAAAGTAAACCTGGGCATACATGGAGCGACCGAAGGTAGGCGGTAGTAACGATCCCATACGGTGGCACATTGACCCTTGTAAGCGGAAGCTGTAGACACCATTCCGTGCCACGCTTTCGTCAACGTTAATAGGCCGAGATCGCGAAGCTCCCATGGACGTGAATGCGAATACGTTGTTGTAGGCCCAGATTCACCTAATGAAGGTCGCGTTTTCGAAACGTGCTAGAAGCGCATCTGGTGCTGTTCGCGAAAATGAAACGAACACCAGTCCGCTACGACAGCAGCAGCAGTATGTCGCTTGCGGGAACCTCCAAGTGTTGCAGTAGTGACAAACCCGCTCGTTCTCCAGGTTGGCATTGATGTAACGCGTGAAGTAATGACGGCCACCGGCCGCTGTGGAAGGTCAAAATGTCGTGGCTCGCGAGGCCCTTCTTATAATGCCGAGATCGCCTGCGAAGCCGCTCTTGTTCCTTTCGTTGCTTCCTTTGTTATTCCGCCATAGCTTCTCGTCGTGACCTTTGAGCGGTTGCGTCCCGGTCGCGCTCTGCATGACGGACGTCATCCGCCAAAGCCTCTCTGTGGTCTCTCCGTACTGCTGTATTCTGATCGCGATCTACTTGGCGCTGCTCATCCGTCATGCCTCCTCTGAAGTCTCTCCGCTGTGCTGTGTTTACATGACGCTCAGCTTGACGCTGCTCATCCGACATGCCGTTCCTGCGATATCGGTATGCGTCTGTATTTTGGTCACGCTCCGCTTGGCGCTGTTCATCTGACATGCCTGCGACTGTCGTGTCCCATTGTATCACGAATCCTTGCATTTTGACTATCCTCCTCTGTTCTTGTGGCTTTGTGGTTGGACTGCGCATCTCGATGATACGCTTGATGATCTGCCAGGTCTTCAGGAGCCATTCGATCGCGTCGTACCCTCGCTTGTTCGGCATCTCGCTAGCGGTCTCGATAAACCTGGGAGCCGGATCTGTTAGCTCTACGTATCCGTTTCCTCTCCGCGTCCTTCGCTCGTGTCCGTAGTTTTTGTGAGCTCGTCAAAGCGGCTCGCCTGGCCCGTGCTCTTTCCGCATCGCGTGCACGTTTAGCCGCAGCTCTATCATAATCTGGCATCCCTGACGCTTCAATCTGGAAACCGCGGACGTTATCGACAGGGTCTTCGCGATGCGCGTCCTTCAATCATCGTTGGTGCTCAGTAGGATCGTCTTCTTCTGTCTGGTCCTCACACTCTACCCCCGGACCAGATACTCTCATCTGTCCAGATTTAGTTGGTGCTGGTCTTTCAACTAACTCGCGCTGCTTCAATTCCTGGATTGTCTTGCGGTAGCGCGCCTCTGCGTTACGAAGCCTCTGTTTTCGGAGTTGTCTTTCCTTTCGCGACTGTTCGTGGGGATTGGGATGCGCTCTCACGCCGGGCTCGTTGTACGCGATCATCTAGTTCCTCGCGGGTAATTATAATCATTGGACACAGTTAGGCGAGTTAATTCTGCCCAAAATCCCGCTACACAGTTGTTGGGAAACCTTTTTCTTGTCCTTGGGGCTCTTGTCATTTTGTAGTATCTTGAACTGGACTGTCGCCTAATATTGATAGAATATTATCACATGGGCGGTTAGACTCGAAAGTCAAAGTGCACTGAAAACTATTCTACAGCTATTTCAATAATATAAGCACCCGAACATGGACACGGTAGCTTAAGCAACGTGGTATTCGAATAGAGCCCCGAACTTTCATTTCCAGTACTAACCCAGAAGCCCTCTGTGAATTTAGCTCACCACTGTCATTTCCATCCCAGCTCCTCGGATCACGAACAACTTAGGGGTATCGTCACTGCAGGCAGCTTGTTGGTCCAGTCAACGTTTGCTTAGGCCTTCCCCTTGACCGACGTGTTATAGCCCCCAGCTCACGTTCCGCGAGTCCAAATAACCTTGCACGGCTGGAGACCAAGCAGCTGTACGTGGTGATTCAGACGCCGCATCGCGCTGTTACGTCAAAGCTGCTGCCTCAGCCCTGTTGAGTAGTTGCCCAGGTCTGTCCGATACCGTCCAGCCCTTCCAGTCATGCCAGTAGAATGAGCAGGGTGTCCAAGAGCGACCCAGCCCCTCACAAGGCTCACACAGCTCCGAAAATGCTCTAAAACGGTCTATTCTGATGCTATGTTATTTAAGTTTACAGGCGGGGATCACGCATGCTCTCTAAGTGTTTTGTTTTGATATCTTGTTCTTGAGCTGTCCTTGCACTTGGGCTTGGGCTCCTAGTTCTTGTGAGACCGACCGCTGCACTCCTTTCCGTCCCGCCAGAAGTGGCCTTGCAAAGTCTGTTTTGATGTGGGAGCTCACACTTCAAGAGCACCTCTCTATTGCGGGTCCGTAACATGTGGCTGCAACTTCGGTATGGGCAGTTGGCAGCACGCGCCTCTCTCTTTTGGAGCGTGGCCACTCGCGGTGTGTCTAGGACGCCTAGGCGCGGGCATGCTGGTAGACGCGCCCAGTCATACCCACCCCCACCTGATTGCTTTCGCTACCAACTGCCATACCACTTTGGAGTAAGCCTCTGACTGTATCATGAGAGGTCTCTCTTGAACAAAGAGTTGGGCAAGGAGCCCACGCCCGTACAAACATGCATATACAGCTAAAACTTCCATACTGCTATTATACAGCCAGCGCACGTTGTCCTTGCTGTGACGGGGTCACACAGCACCTTGCGCTAGAGGAAGTTATCTTCCGAGAGTATAAAAACTCTCAGTGAACGGCAGTTCACAGGTCCCCTCTTTATTTAAAGAGAGCGAAGTGACCTAAATAAGGTAGATTGTAAACTGAGTATATTTATAGGTATGTTAAGTTTGGGTTTAATACAAACTATAAGTTACCTATAGAAATGCAATGTCGTTTGACCAATGGTTGGCTTTGAACGACCTTGGTACCTTGTACCAAATATCCCGGAGTATGACGTGTCATACACCTGAAGTGTGAAGTGTCACACTTCATGTAACCAGGGTACACTTAGGGCTACGTACCCCGTTACATCCTCCCCCACTTAGGTTCGGTTTACCGACCAATCAGAATGAAGAGGTATTCGTCACAAACTCTCATTCTCAAAGTCGAAAACCATCGACTTGGCCGCGCGAGCGCGGCGGAGGCTCACTTCACAGTTAGAGCCTCCGGCAGCAACCTGTGCGCTCTTCGTCTAGGTCTCCAATTCGACCGTTACCATGCCTCGTGGCACTGCAAAGAGCGGTGCTAAGCCACGCTCCAAGGCTGCTGCCGGTAAGGCGCAAGCCAAGAGCACTAAGCCTCACGGCAAAGGCTCTGCACTCAAGGAGGCTACTCAGGTGGCCTCCGAGGCGATCGGTTCCTCGGGTGACGCGGCTGTGGACAAGCGCGCAAGCAAGCGCCGCAGTCCGTCGCCCTCATCTTCAGACAATCGTCCGAACCCTCGGTTCGTAGAGCGTGAGTTCAACTCGGGCAGTGAGGACGATGCCGAGTCCGAGAGCACTCATGATGCTCCTGCGGGCTCTGTGGGAGGGCACAGCCCAGTGCACAGTGAGCACAAAGATGGCAGCGTGTAGTCGCTCGCTAGTGATCAAGGTGATCACAGTCCCAGGACTTCTGTGCGCTCTGAGAGTCCGACCGCCAAGACTAAGGGCGCTCCCAAAGCCGGTGGCGATGAGGAAGACAATCCTCGCAAACGTCTCTCGCTTGTCGAGGGTCTTGCGCGTGCTAAGGCCTCTAAGGCCGAAGGCGCCAAACCCTCAAAGAAGCGTACAGCCTCTAAGTCTCCACTCCGCGAGGAGAAGGAGACTCGTCGCTCCTATCAGCGTATCTTCGACTCCTCGGATGAAGAGGAGGAGAACGAGGAAGAAGAGGAGGAGGAGGGTGCTATCGTTGAGCCCCGGGAGGTCTCGAATGACCTCGACCAGCAGCAGGAGGAGTTCCAAGCTGTCCACCGTGTGCGTGGGGGTTCGGTGGTGGCACCCGTCAGCCAGGGAGCTGCCATCAACTCAAGAGGGTATTGGTCTCCCGAGGAGAGCTCTGGGGCTGACCTCTTCTTAGAGCTACTTGTCGCTCCTCGTGGACTTGTGGGCGGCCACACTTCTAGGGGCATCTATGAACGAGCCCTTGTTCAGAAAGAGCAGCTGTTCGTCGACAACTTGGAGGCTGCTCGGTGTGTGCTTCTCGCCACACCGCATTCCCCTTAAGGACTTCACGACTTGTCGTAAGAAGCCCGAGACCAGGGGTGGTCTCTATCCTCTTTGGGGATACCCCTGGGTTCTGCCTGAGAACTGTCCCAACTGGGGTTCTTGTGAGGACATGTTCTGGGCTTGGGTAGAGTCTCTCAAGTACTCACCCACGGAGTTACGGGAACTCCATGAAGATCAGCTGCTGTCCCGTATCCTGGACCAGCGTGATCTTCGTGTGAGGTTTGCCCACTTGATCAGCAAGCGTATGCTGCCAAGGGACATCCTGTAGCGCGCGGCTTCTAGCGCTCACGATGAGCGCGGGTACGGTATGTATTCATCGGCCGTACCCCGTTCGGGCAAGAAGCCCCGGACTACTTATGAAGCTGCCGCCGCTTCTGTTCCCAGATTGCGACAGCCTTCGGGCAGTCAATCAGGAGCCGTTCAATCGGCTCCCACGAGTTCTCGGAGTGGGCATAACCCCTCCACTTCACGAGGAGCTGTCGCTTACCGCGACACCGTTGCTCCTGGAGGATCCGCTCCACGTGGAAGTGGACTTCTCCATTCCGGTCAAGCTGGGGCGGAGGTGCCCTCGTACGAGTACGAGTACTCGGCGCCTCCCGAGAGCCACTCTCGTCCGAGTGCTCCGACTACGGGTCCGACACGGGACCCTGAGGTTGACCGCCTCCGTCAACGTGTCCTCGTGCTTGAGATTGCACTTGGCCTTGGGACTAGCGGTAATGCTGCCGCCCAGGCCGGAAATCAGGGCGAGCTCGCTCGTCTTGCGGGTCGCCTGGACCTGGTGGAGCGAGAGGTCGCGAGCCTGCACCTGCGGGTGGATCGCCGGGCCTCTTCGTCCGATCTGGACGAGGCCTTTCGCATGATCCGACGGATCGAGGCTCTGTTGCCACGTCCGGAGCCGCCTGCGGCACACTCCCAGACGTACGCGTATGGTGCGTACTCAGCGTACTCGGCGTATGGCGCCGGGGTCCGTTCGTATGGAGCCCCTCCGGCATACGGTCTTGACCGCAGCCTTGCCGTCCCGACCGAGGCTTGGGTGCCTGCTCCGACGCCCTCAGCGACGTCTGTGACTGACCCTCGCTTCGAGGAGCTGGGTCAAGGTGGGTCTGCGAGTCAGCAACCCCCTGCGGATCAAAGTACCGCTTAAGACGTCCAACATAGAACGTCGGGTGCGTCGTCATTGACTTTGGCAGGTCGATGGTGTACGACGCACCATGTCTGGCCAGGACTGCAAATGGTCCGATGAAGCGGTGCTTCAGCTTGTTGCTGCCGACAGAGCTGACAGTGTCAAGAGGTAGGTTCCTCGTGTTTAGCAACACTAAGTCCCCAACCTCAAATATACTTAAGTTTCCTCTTCCTTGTTTGTCTGAGTACTCCTTTTGTTTATCTTGGGCCGCTGCCATGGCATCGCGGACCCTGCTGACAATGTTCAGCTTGGTATCCATAAAGGATTCCACCTGTTTCCGCAGTGAAACTGGTCTCACATCCGAGACCTGGGAGGACAGGGCTTTCCGAGCCTCTCCCCCACTTAGAATAGAGGAGTCAGTGTCTCCTCGAAGAGAGAGAGGCACTCTGGGGTGGCGGAAGCCGTTCAAATAGAACGGCGTGAACCCCGTGGACGCGTGCACCGCGTTGTTGAGCGCAAACTCAACAACTGGAAGCTGCGCCGACCACGTACGTGGTGCTGCCGCGCACACACTGCGCAGAGTGTCCTCGAGCACTCGATTGTCGCGCTCTGTTTGGCCGTCGGTCTGCGGATGGTCCGCAGTGGACATCTGCAGACGAGTTCCCAGTAGAGGGAACAGCGTTTTCCAAAACGCGGCAGTGAACCGCGGGTCTCGGTCCGAGCCAATCGTCTCCGGGAGACCGTGATAGCGGAACACGCCATCGACGAACAACCTTGCGGTTTGTTCGCCCGTTACAGTGACGGGAACTGGAGCAAGATGTACCATCTTGCTCAGCCGACACACGAACACCAAAATTCCGGTGTTGCCGTGTCCGTCGGCGGGAAGCCCAAAGATGAAGTCAAGACTCATCGACTTCCAACAGTCAGCCGTTACGGACAGGCTCTGTAGTGGAGCCGAAGAGTGCCCTGCGGGTTTGACCCGCTGACATGTTTCGCATGTCTTAACGTACCGGGCGACCCACTTGTACATGTGGGTCCACCAGAAGGACTGAGAGACCGACAGAAAGGTCTTCTCGCGGCCCAAGTGGCTGCTGGAAGGCGCGTCATGCGCCTCCGCGAGGATGTCGAACTTCAGATCCTCGTCGTTGGGTACGACCACCCGTGGAGGATCAGTTGGCTCCACCCGGTAATAGAGGAGGCCCTCCTTCAACTCATATTGGTGGAGCCGTGAGTGCTGTCGCGACGAGAGCCAGTCGGACTTCGCGCTCGTTCCGGCCATAAGGAACTTGACGATAGGCGCGACAGCCTCATCGTCCCGATACGCCATGCGTATCCGATCATATAGATCCGTTGTCACCCGCGTGATGTGGGCCAGCTCATAGTCGGGACGCCGAGAGAGGGCGTCCGCAAGCACGTTGAGCTTGCCCGGCTTGTATTCGTCGCGGAAGTTGTATTCCGCGAAGAAGGACAGCCACCTCGCCATCCTTTGGGAGAGGTGAGGCGAGTTAGTCGCCGTTCTCAAGGATGCGTGGTCTGTGTAGATCACAAAGGGCCTAGAGCCCAGGAGGTGAACACGAAACTTCACAAGGGCATATTTCATTGCCAGGAGCTCCTTGTCGTGGACAGGGTAGTTCCGCTCGGCGGCATTGAGCTGCCTGGACTGGAACGAGATGACTCGTTCGTGTCCAGCCGTGTCGACCTGCAGCAATGCACATCCGATGGCGTAATCGGAGGCATCGCAGACGACGCTAAACGGCTTCGTCTCGTCCGGCAGGGTCAGGACAGGGGGCTCTTGGAGGCTGGCCTTGATGCTGTCAAAAGCATCCTGGTGCTCCTGCTCCCAGTGCCAGTCGACGTCCTTCTGAAGGAGGCCCGACAAGGGCTTAGCGAAACCCGCGTACCCTGCGCTGTACTTGTGAAGGTTGTTGGCCAAGCCCAACCACTTTCGAAGATCCTTCTGGGATCGGGGCGTCGGCCATGCTGCTATGGCCTTGACCTTGTCTGGGTCAGCCCGAACGCCCACGTTGCTTACGAAGCAACCGAGAACTTTAATCTCTGGTGACGCGAAAACGCACTTGTCGATGTTGGCGTAGAGCTTGTTCGCTCGCATTACGTCCAACACTCGACGGAGGTGTCCTAGGTGCACCTCCATGGCCGTCTTGCCTCCTTCGGCACGGCTATGGCCGTCGAAGTACGTCTGTACGAAGGTACGCAAAGGGCGGAACAATTGCGTCACCAGGCGATTGAACGTCGCCGGGGCATTAGACAAGCCCTGCGGCATGACGAGCCACTCCCAAAGCATGCCGCTTGGAGTGCTTACCGCGGTGAGCGGGATGTCGCTCTCTCGCATCAGGATTTGGTAGTATCCGTCTACCAAATCCAGCGCACTGTACAGTACGCTCCCGGCCATGTTGTTCAACAACACATCCTTTCGTGGGATTGGTGTTTGGGCCGGCACCGTTGCGTTGTTCAGCTTGTTATAAGCGTGAACCAGACGCCACTTTCCGTTCGGCTTACGAACGCAGAAAGTCGGCGTCGAGTGCGGGGATTTCGACTCCCGCACCATGCCTGCATTCGCTTTCGCGGCGAAGAAGGCATCAATGACCTCGCACTGTTCGCGCGGGAGAGGCCATTGCCTCGTGACACAATACTTTGTGCCGGGCACGAGATCAATCTCGTGCCGTACGCCTCGATCCGGTGGGAGTTGGGTCGGTGGGTGTTTGTTCACCACGTCCGCATACTCCGTCACCAAAGGATACACCGGATTCTTGGGTTTTTTAAGGATCTCAGAACCCAAGCGCGTCTGACGCTGCTTGTTCAGGTCTTCCAGGACGTTCTCGTCCAAGACAGAGGAGGAGTTCAGCTTCTCCCGGGTGGTCTCAGGTCTCATGAGTACCATCTCAGCAATCTCTCCAGCCTTGAGGTTGGCCAGGAAAGACTCAGCCGTCATTTCCTCGAGGTTCAGTATCTCTGCAACCTCTGGCAACGGTTCCAAGTGGACACCAGATGCCTTGACGGGTAAACCGGTCTCGCCATCGAAGATGTGATAACACTCTTCCACCGGCCTTGTCGGAGGAGCCCGGGCCCTGGACTCCGAGTCGCTTGAAGCGACGTCGATCGGAACGAAGTTCGGATCCGACTTGAGGCGGCGGCGGCGTCGTTGACGACGGCGACCGTGACGTCGGGCTTTGCTGCCCACGTCTCGGGATGTCGGTGCTACGACATTCGAGGCACTCGTGGCCTCGTGTGGTACTGTGGTACCCACACAGGAAGCGTATCCGACGTCTTCCTCTTCAGTTAAGGTCTGGGCGACCGTGAGTGGAGCTCTGTTACCCACTCTGAACACGCTGTTCTCAGTGCTCGTGACAGCTGCAGCTGTCTGCGGAACTAAGCTACCCGCCTGTGGACCTAAGTTACCCAGTTGGCCAGCGCCTCTTCTGGGCGCTGCCACCATCAAAGCATCCTCGGAGTCGTCATATACGTCGACGACTCCCAAGCATCTGCCGAATGCTTTGGTACCCTGGCAGCCCTTGCGGGCGCCCCAGGTCCTGACAGAGGTGGGAACATGACTCACCACTGCTCTGTCGGACTGCGCAGGGCGGCTGGCACCGATTGCCTTACCTCGCAAGTCGATCCAGGGCTCGTGCTTCTCAAGCCAGGGCATGCCCAGGATCATATCATATGGATCCATATCGAGATCAGTGAACTGCTCGAGGCTGTCAAAGTCTTCAAACTTGACGGCCAGATCCACTTGGACGTTGGGGACAGTGACGACCTTCCTCGTCGGCCAGTCGCACAGACACCGTCCCGTTGCCCTTGCTTTCTCTCAAAGCATCGGACAACTTGTTGCTGTTGCGAGCAACCGTCTGACGGCGTGCGAAATTCTTCGACGCCCCCGAATCGATCAAGATTCTAAAGGGATGACCGTATCCCCGTACACATCCGTGTACTACGAGCAACCCGCCGCTGCTCTTCGCCGATTCGAGAGTGCGAAGACTCTCAGGGGCTAAGTCCCCGTGGTACGCGCCACCCGCGCACTCATCACGAAGACTTAGTTCTTCCCCAGTAGGGCGCCCCGCCCCTACTGGTTCCCAGCGTTCCCCTGTCCCCGGGATCCTGGCTTCTGCCAGCGACCCTTGAGGACGGGCTTGGGGAAGGACCGTCTGCGGAGTCTTTCCGCAGGACAGTCGCGCTTGAAGTGGCTCATCTTCCCGCAGCCGAAGCAGCGGGTGTCACGCTGTTCGGCGGACCCGAGTTCCATGGGAACTGGTCCGTTGGGGCTTGCTCGGCCGGGAGCCGACAAAGAACTCCCAGGCCATGCTGAGGCCGGCGTACGCGCCTGGCGATGGCTGTACTCTTCTTGAAGAGCCACTTGAATCGCCTCTTCAAGAGTGCTTGACTGCACCCGGAACAGCTGAGTGCGTGCGGGACCCACTCGAAGGCCGTCCTTGAACACAGTCATCTTAATGTGTTCGCTGAGTGGGTGTCCCACTAGGGACGCCGTGAGCTCCCGTATCTCTTGCACATACTCGTGCAGTTCGCGCCTTCCTTGTTTACACGAGAGGAAGCGCGAACGCTGGCGGTACTCGTAGTTCGCCAGGAGGAACGCGGCTCGGAGCTGTTCGCACAGCTAAGCCCAGAATGTGAAACATCCAGGGGATGTTGCTTCCCGTGTGTACACCCAACTCTTAGCACGGCCGCTAAGGTTGGAGAGTGCAAAAGCAACACGCAGTTGCTCGGTCGAGATCAGAGCCGCGTCCATCGCGAGCTCTACTTCTCTGACCCAGAAGTGAAGGTTCTCGCCTTCCTTCCCTTCATACGGCTTAACCTTCAGCCGTATTGGCTTCGGGTGAGGCGGATTTGCTTCCGCCGCCGGAGCCTGCAGGTTCTCCCGCACATGCGCGATGAGGCCCTGCTCGTACGCGTCGAAGGCATTGACGCGCTCGAGCTGCTCAGCCGGTTTTGACACCACCAGGCTCTGCAGGGCCTCCATCCCGAAGATGCCTGCCATCTTCCGAACCGACTCGAACTGAGAGTCGTTCATATGGGAGAAGTCGTTCCTATCCATGGCAACGAACTTCGGAGAGGTTCAGGTAGTCTAACCGCGGTGGCGTGGATTGACTACAAGTGCTACCAAGTGTGACGGGGTCACACAGCACCTTGCGCTAGAGGAAGTTATCTTCCGAGAGTTTACAAACTCTCAGTGAACGGCAGTTCACAGGTCCCCTCTTTATTTAAAGAGAGCGAAGTGACCTAAATAAGGTAGATTGTAAACTGAGTATATTTATAGGTAGGTTAAGTTTGGGTTTAATACAAACTATAAGTTACCTATAGAAATGCAATGTCGTTTGACCAATGGTTGGCTTTAAACGACCTTGGTACCTTGTACCAAATATCCCGGAGTATGACGTGTCATACACCTGAAGTGTGAAGTGTCACACTTCATGTCACCAGGGTACACGTAGGGCTACGTACCCCGTTACACCTGCCGCGCTGTCGCTCACAAATTCAACTTGTGTTTTGAAAGAGAAATGAGTCGAAATGTGTTGTCCAATCAGAGCGCGAGTTAATTGTGTGACGCTTTTGGATATATTTGTAATTTTAGCCTAACTAGGTCGAGTCAGAAAGATAGGCGCAATCGGTAACTGAAAAACTTACCTAAAATGTGTTCTAAAGTGCACTTGTCTCCCACCTCAAATCTCACAATTGTCGAACCAGCTGACGGATTGATCTGAGGGATAGGGAAATCGATTTCAAATTCAAATTCACGGTTTTTGAGGATGGGCATAAAAGCATAGCTAGGTCGAGTCAGAAAGATAGGCGCGGTCGGTAGGATGGGACATTAAAGCAAAGCTATTAAAGGTCGAGTCGGCGCGGTCGGTAGGATGGGACATAAGTGAATTAGAAAGGCAGGTGGTTTGAAGAAAACGCATTCTTGATTTAAAGTTCTAAAACGAAACGTGTTCAAACCACGACAAACCAGGTATGCTCGTAATTTTGGTTTGGTTCAAGTGCAGCCATACAAAAAGGAAGGGAAAAGCAGCAAGAAATGAAAACGACCGAATGATTGACAGAAGGACGGTAAATGTCTGCCATGCCTTTCTAATTCACTTACCGGTATGTCCCATCCTACCGACCGCGCCGACTCGACCTTTAATAGCTTTGCTTTAATGTCCCATCCTACCGACCGCGCCTATCTTTCTGACTCGACCTAGCTATGCTTTTATGCCCATCCTCAAAAACCGTGAATTTGAGTTTGAAATCGATTTCCCTATCCCTCAGATCAATCCGTCACCCGCTAAACTTTGACCACTTGTCAATTTCTTCCGCGTTCGCGGATAGCCATGGCGTTCTACCACCTTATACTTGTGGTTCTATTCGCTGTTCTGGCCAGCGGCACTTCAACGATTTCTGTAAACGTCTCCCCCGGTGACCCAGAGAAAAGTGAAGAGAGGAGTGCTTTCTCTGCGATTAAGGAGTCCTTAAAGGACACGGTAAAACTCAAGTATTGGGTCAGCTTCGACAAGTCCGACGAATTTGTTATGAAGAAGCTTGGACTACAAGGGCTGAAGGGACAAGCTCTGAGGACTCATCAGAACTATAACACCCTGGAGAAATTTTGGTACAAACTTGAAAGCCGGGAGCTGGACAACTGGTTTAAGGAAGGACTCACTTTGTACGGAGCCTGGAAGCAACTGAAGCTGGATAAAGTTCCTTCATCAAGAGTCATGCAAACTGACGCGTACAGTACTTACGTGCACTACGTGAAAAAGTATGATAGCATGATCTACAACCACAAGAACAGTATCTTCCAGCCTCCGATTGAGTTTGGAGGCACAGATGCGCAGATTTTTGCGAAAGTGCACGTTTGGGCCAAAGCCGATAGACCCCGGTGGTACGTGAAGGAGATGTTGGAGTTGGACGGCCTGTCTAAAAACGGGCTTGTCGCCAACAAGTTTTACAAGAAATTTTTAGACTTGACGGGAAAAAAACCATAGCTATCTCAATATAGCTACCTGGCGCAAACGAGGAAAATGTGGCGCTCAATGTCACTCCCGAGACTGGCTCAGCTCTCGTGCTCGGTCATGGCGATCGCTGCCTGCTGCGTTAGTTTCTTGAGGGGCCAATATTTTCTTGCGCACCGATCGCACACAAAGAAGTACAAAATATAATCAAAACTCTTAGCAAGAGGTCAAAAGTTTGCTAGAATGCAAGGCCCATGTTTTTTTACCCAACTGCTCGATGCCAAGTCGCGCAGTCTTCTAGCGACGACGTGGACGAAAAGGTTCTTCAGCAAAAAAAGTAAAACTGAATAAATGAGCATTAGGGGTTGCCAACTTCGGCAGCAGCAAGAACAGCTAAAAAAACGGGGCAAAAAGTGCGTACCTCGATGCGGCTGACAACGCCTAGAACTTAGCCGAGTGTGTGTTATACGGGGCTCCTGTTGGATTCATCTTCTGGGCAGCTCAGGTAGTGCGCGAAGCAGCTTCAGTCTTGAAACCAGTCAGAGCGTCCACTACTCGTCTCCAGAGCAAACACGGTGGAGTCGAACCGCGCAGTAAAGTCGTTCAATGACGGCGCGAGGGTCCATAACGGGTCTGTAGCAGCTGCAAACGCACGCGGGTCCACCGATTCGGTCGGTGGCACCGAAGACATGGATGGAAAGTGGTTTTTATCCTGCACTTGTGTCTTGTTCGTGATGGACAGCAACGGAGCTGCCCGACCAGCGATTCCATCGCCCACTGCAAGCATCATCCTACTCGCACAGAACGCCACAGCATTACACAGGATCATCCGAGACGCGTACAGCTTCTCCTCGTCCAGCATAGACATGTGCAGCAAGCCAGCACTTTCACTGGCCTTCACGGCCGCCGCATCACACTTGTCCAAAATCTTCTCCTCATAATCCACACACGAGAAACGCTGGATGGCTGCGTTGTGCTGCTCCTCCACCGAGTCCGTGATCTTGTTGTTCCACCACGACGAGCCACTGTCGCTCATCCCATCAGCTTCGTCACTGGGAGATGCAAGCTCAGCGCTATAGAACAGGAAGACCTGAAGAATCAACTGCGAAATCTTCTACCACTTCGCCGTCGCCAGGGTTTGTTCACATAAGTCAGGGAACTGAGTCACGTAGCGGAAGACAAACGTCACATACGACAACTCTCGTAGTAGATTCACCGAGGTCGGCTGCGACTGCTGACCACCTGGGCACAGCTTCAGTGCCGACGTGAACAGCTTCCGGTTCTTGTTCACAAAGTAAAGTACCTGGCTAGTAAGAGCGCGGTTCTTCGGTAATGAGGCGCAACATGCGCTCAGTAGACGCGCCACTGGAACCCACTTGCGGTAGTATACATTCTCCACGCGCTGGAAAGCAGCCACGGATGCTTCAGACGACGGAGTACCGTTGTGTGGAGCGAGATACTGCGGTCGGTGTGTTGGCAGGTTGCGTGCATCAGACAGCACACGGACCAAGCCGCCTTCCAGCAAGGCCACAGCTCCTTCCTGGGTCTCAGCAACTCGCGCGAACAGCGACAGGAAACACTCATACATCGTACCGATCGTCGTAGCATCCATTCCCTCGGGGATCACACTGCTTTTCACCATACTCGCGTTACCATTGCTTCGTTCAAAAGCGGCTGCATCCATCTCGCTGAGCTTCTTGAAGATGTCGATAAAGTGTAGCAGATAACCACGTTCACGGAAGATCGCAACAAGCGACGACTGATCATCAAAAGCGATCAGAGACTCTAGCACCGACACAGCAAGCGCCATACTCAGCGTGTCCTCGCCATCGCTTGCATCTCGGCACACCAGATCAACAACCTGGTTGGTGAGCAGATGTCGAACACGCTGCTACTAGCTGAGAATCGAGCTCGCAAGGCCAAATTTCGCAACAGAATCTTGAGCAGCGCGACTTGCTGCCAAGTTCATGCAGCACATGAACAATGCACGAGTTCAACAGCGTCCTGGAATTGCGCGCTGCCGACAGGGTTCCAGTTGCCGCCGATGGAACGGAACATCAACTTCAGAAAGCTTATACTTTGGTGCTGTCGACCCGCTGGCAGTTGACTCCCGTCATTGCTGAGCTGCGAGAAGAGCATCCGGTCCTTGCCACATTGCTGGCAGGGTTCCCAATGGGGCTTTTGTGGGCTGGGTTACCCCAGGGTTACCCACCCGTCCACCCCTTACGAGCAAAATGTGGGTAATGGGTGATTATTAAATAACCCATCCACCCCGTTTACCGGCTACTCATAAAAGAAACAATATTTGTATTGCTGTTTTCAAGCGACGTACCAAGCTACAGTGGTAGCTCAGTGCTACTATAGTAGTACTTCGCATACTCGGCACTCACTCATGGACGCTGAGTATGTCCCGTACCCGGGAACGGAGGGATCATTCCGGGAGCTCTGCCTCCCGACAGGATGACTCGAGGCCCTGTAATCACTCCTCGTCCGGCCGTCCCGTCAGGATGGTTCCCGTTGAACCCGACAACGCACGTGCCCCTGACCGAGCCCGTTAGGGTGGTCCTATAAGGGGGCCCAGAACGCCGGTGTCTTGGCGTCGTGGGACCAAAGCACCTCGCGTCATCAAGCTCCTTCCCAGAAGCTCTCCGTTGTCCCACGAGGACTGACGACAAACGAAGTGAATCCTTCTTTTTAGTATAAGAAGTAGTGTAGTGTATGTAAGGTCGAGAAGGTGTTAGACCTCTCTTCCGGTTAGCTCTCATTCTTATATTTCCCTTCTTCTACTCAAGAGGAAGCCAAGCCAATAAACAAACTTCTATTACAACTTACTAGTGCTCCTATCTACCGTTCCTGCTGCCACTAAACAAGACCGTACTCCCTGAACAGCCGCGGACTACCCGACCCTTGAAGGAAGAGGAGGTATACGACAAGTCGCGCACTACGCCTACGTGGACGCTCAGCTCGCAGCTTGCGTCGTCGCCCCGCGTAGACTGGTACATCCAAATAGAATCAATAGTTTCTCGCTCAAACTCACGAACCGCTTGCCACGGAATGCTGGCTACAGGCTCCCAGGCCAGTTCATGGTATTCTTCCCACTGCACCAGATAGAATGTAGCCTCATTAATCCAGCGCTTAGCCCACACCTTCTCGAGAGCATAGACACCACACGGTGTTGTCTTGGTCAACTTCGACCAGTCGCCAAGCTTCATCTTTCTGGCGTCCTCCGTGGTGGGGGCGTTGGTTGATTACACGCGGTGCACAGGAAGTGACGTGAACATCGTTGGCTTGCTGGGATTCTTCAGCAGACGAGACGGATGGCATCCGATTAGCTGATCCTGATCCAGTAGGATGGAAGGACGTATCCGTGATAGGGGCGGAAGTAGTCATGACGAGGTATTTCTCGTGGTGCAAAAGACAAAGTAAGAAAAGTGCTGCCACCGATGTCGTTGCAAGAATGCTGCGGTGTCCATCCAGTTTAAGAAAGCAACTCGGAGAGGATGACTGGAGGAGGTCTGCTGTCGCGCTATTGAATTGCGAATTGAATTGCTCTTCCTGTGTATTAAACACAATTTCCTAATAGTGACTAGACACTGTTTTTATGAGTGAATAGGGCTACAAAAACCCATTATCCAACCACCCCAGCAACCTCTTCGACTCACCCAATGTCTTTAGAAAACCCGGGTTTTCGAGAACACTGATTGCTGGTGTTTCGAGCCTCTTGTTAATATACTGCTGAACCGGTTCACGTTTTACATGTACTACATGTACCGTATTTCAAGTACCGGTACTCCGGAGTATTACATCTTCCGCTTCCGTCCATGCTCTGTACAATTATAAAAAAAACAATTCAATCTTCATTTTGCATATTTAAAAAAAGTGTACCAGCTCGTGGACTGCCAGGCAAAGGCAAGTATTGAATGGTCGGGTCTAGTCGGGTGTAATCTGATGCTAATCGGGTAATCATGTTACGTAGATAAATGCTTGTGTGCAGTTAGTTGACTCTGCCAACCAGACATTTGCAGTAAGAATCACACGCTGTCGGCTGGATCATAACCATCAGTTACATTAAAACCCTTTCCGAGCCCACTCTTCCAAGCGGGTAGCGCTGACTGATGGCGCACTACAGACGGCTGACGTGCTCCGTCGGTATGGGGCCAAGAAGACCGGTATTGTGAGGTTCATCACAGACAAGCCTAATAGCAATCCGAACTTGCAGGACGTACACAACTAGGTTCGCAAACAGAAAGCACGAGAGATAAAAGGATGCCCATCCTCAAGCGTGAAGCACCTGATAAAATGGATGAAGGATTTCGGCGACAAACCAGGTAATGTTGGTCGAATATTCCTTACCGATATCAACAAGAAGGTAAATGGCCTGTTAGCGACAGTTTTGGACAAAATATATTTAGCTAAGCTGTTGTTATTCTCCAAAAGGTAGCTACGTGTATCACGCTCCAGACCAGACATATGCGATTGCTGTATGAGCAGTTCCCTGAAGCTCTACTGATTGATGCCACGCACGGAACCAATCAATCCAAGTACAACGTATTTTCTCTTATGGCTCATGATACCTTTGGCAAGGGACAGTTTATCCAACACGCGCTTCTCCAGAACGAGCAGTACGCTACGTTGCTCACGGATTCAAGTCAAACAATCCGGCGTGGTCGAAGCTGCAATGTGTGCTGGTTGACAAAGATTTTACGGAGTTCTCTTCTTGAAAGAAGCTTTCCTGGTGTGACTGTGCTGTCATGTCAGTTCCATGTATTGAAGTACCTGCGCGAAAAAAATTGCATGTGCGGAATATGGATTCTACAAGACTAGAAGGAGCAGCTTGGAGGGGCGGTGAGCTTGCTTGTGTATGCGAAGACGGAGGCGGAATAGGAGAAGCACTTCAAGTATATGGTCCACATTGCTTCGATTGGGCTGTCTGCTGCAACGTCTACTGACGTGGGGTTCAGCGACGCTCAGCCAGCGGTGGAATGTGATAGAGCTGCCGCAGTCGGGGTGAGTCGGGTGCAGTCGGAAGTGAGTCGGGTGCAATCGGGTCTTCAGTCGGGAGTGCGTTGGTATCGGACGTTGAGCACCCATTTGCTGCGTACTTTCGGAGGAATTAAGATAATTGTCGTGGACAGTGGTGTGCATATAAACGTCAGAGTACTCTCACACTTGGTAACAATACGACCAATTAGCTGGAAGCTTCGTGTAGAAAACTCAAGGAATGGGTGGACCCTATCATGGCAGTGGAAGAAAGCATTGCGTTCATAATGAACTATTAATCTCTGCAGGAAAAAATGTTTCTCTCGGAGATCTACAAAACTGTGGTCGTACACTATCCTGAGTATGACAGTGAGATGTCGTTGATTGCGAACATTACCTGGCTTTGGCGTGTCCTTGACAACCACGATGCGGACTATGAAGTCTTGGCACACAGCGAGGAAGCCCATCAACCAAGTGAAAAAATGACGAATTGGGTGAACACCATCGACTTTTCATTGCCTATGCCATCCTCATTTCGGGGCAGGGTCATCCAGACCGGACGACAAAAGCAAAAGCGATTTCTGTGTCTTCCAGAAAGGTATAAATACCCATCGCTTACTTGCTTCATCATATTAATCTGATTAACTATTGTGTAATATGCAGACAGATAATTCTGGACCTTGTCGGTAAAACATGCCTTAGTGAAGACACCATGAACATCGTTATGGCGAAACTGTTTCGATCACGAAGTGATGTAGTCATCGTGGATCCAAGTATAATCAGCTCCGTTGAAGGCGAAGCAATACCAGGGGTTGCCGCCGTTTTCGTTGATGTTTTCGCCAGTGTCACGAATGAGAAAATCTTCATCTCCGTAAGCTGCAGTAAACACCATTGGTGCGGCATATTGTTGGAATTGGAATGGCGGAGGCAGCTGTCTACGATCCAATGGGCTCGACCTATGCAATTAAAGACCGAGCACCCACTGGAGCCCTTCTAATGCAGCTACCAGACTACGCCCCACAAAAGTTTTGAGTCCGCCCGTACCCAACAGACCTCGGGGCCCAAGTCGACAGCTATAATTGTGAGTATTACGTCCTTGTGGCGTTTGAAGAGATTGCCGGTGCAAACGGTCTCTGCATGCTATATTAAAAAAGGAACTTCAGTATCTACGTTACAGATACCTTTGTATGTGCGCTTAGTTAACACTCTAAACAAGTCAATCTTTGTGTTTGCCCTTACAGTTTGTACGTGCCGCCACACATTATCAGCGAAGAACACTCTGCCGAATCCCGCGGAAACTCTACACACGCTTTGTGTTGAGTCTTTCGCATCCGAATATTCTTATAGCAGCCATGCGCTTCACACGATTGCTCAACCGGCTCTTATCGTGAGTCGGGCACTGTCGGTCATCGATCGGATGTAGTTGGGTATCGTGAGCCTGGCTCTTTCACATCAACCCGGCGTAATAACGAGTGCCCATTGCATTTGCACGACATGGAGTCGAAATTAGTGGGGGTCTACATAATATGTTTATGTAATTGCCGCTAGCGTGACACGTAGGTGGAGAAGCGTGAAGCTATCTAGTGTTTTATGGTTAAAACAATGATTGCTAATTCATATATCCAGGCGAGACTTACACCGTTTACTTCAATTAGTCGTGCTTTGAAATTAATCGTGCATTCGCGCTTTAGTGACGTCACAAATCCAGGATATTTTAGAAGGCTCATCAATTCGAATCAACAGCAACGGTTTTGGGCAGATCCCGCCAATTACTTTATTCTAGTGTGCTTGTTTTAAGTATGAACTAGTAGTTTTTAAATAACGGGCAGTTAAATTTCCAAGATTCTGTGCTCCAATCTATTCACAATAATTAGTCATTGCATGACAAATAAGAGTGAACCGTGCATACTTAAACTAATAAAGACAGCTTCAGTATGATAAGCCTGTGTGCCTTCATGTAAGACCTAGAAACGCACACCCAAGTACATTTGCAATTTTATGCATCTTTAAGCCGGCATGCTTCCTCACCTCGTTCATATACGCTGATTTTGGCGCCTTTTGAAGATTTTATGGCCTGCTTACTGAAGCCAACCTGAGTAACGTAATATGCTGCTATTCCTGATAGAGAAGTCGTTCACATATCAGGTAGGAAAGGTTTTACTCTTATACGATTCTCATTTGTAGTAGCTACACATTTGTGCGTCCAACTACGTAGTAATATGCAATCAAACTCGAGAGTCGCAAATTTCTTTTTGTCAAAGTTTTTTGATTTAGCAACTTCAATGCTGCATTCGAAATCGGAAATAACGTAATCAATGTCGTAAATATTACATCCCGTACACCATGTCGTTACCGTCTGCAGCACGATTCACCGAGTCGCTACAGTGCATCTCCATGTTCGCCACCAACGCCGGCGTGATGTACTCCATGTTGTTCTCCGCAGCGCGCTCCTGGATGCCCATTGGGCGCTCGGCAAGCGACAACACTTCTCTGTTGTGATCAGGCTCTCGCGAGCAGTCACAAATCGTTTTGCGGTAAACGGCGAATTAATTTTTGAATATGCGCCTTCAGCACACTGAAACATCCCTTAATAGGATTGCACATTGGGGAATAGAGTCCCAATCGCAACAGCTCCATGTCCGAATGCTTCATGACGCGCTCCTCAGTCTGGTGGTGGGCAGGTGCGTTGTCAAGCACTATCACGATCTGCTTGTTAGGGTAGCAGGCCTGGAACACGTCGGAGGCCTTAACGGCTTCGTAGATATCCTCTACGAAGGCTGCGCTCTTGTCCATGCGTATGCTTCCGCGCTGAAGCTGGTAGGTCACCAACCCGATAGCTGACGACACCGCACATTGAATTTGTAGATTCGCTCCTCTTGAAGGAGGAAGCTTTACGACAGCTCGCTGTCCACGCTGTCGCTTCAGGTACACGTTATAGTTAGTTTCATCGTAATAAACAATACCGTTACCGTCACTTTGGTACGCCTTCAGGTTCTCTTGAAACACGCGACGCTTCTCCTTATTCACGTCATTGTTGCGTGTTGTCGGCTCGATGCGAACTTGCCTCACTGTATAAAGCAAGTTCAGCAAATACCGGCTGATTGTCGATGTGTGCACCTTCACGTTGCAGTCAAGAAAGAGTATGGCATGCATTTCGCTCAGCGTGCCCGTGCACTCGTCATCGCGATATCTCTCGAGGCATTCCTTGGCGTCTTGCGTCATCTTGACTTGCCTTGCTCCACCACGAGGAAGGTCCGTAGCTTGCCCGTGTCGCACCAAGTCATAGGCGGTGGTGGGTAGGATGTCGTTGCTAGCCGCCACGGCTAGCCAGTCGCGACGACCAGCACGATATGCGTCGAGGACACGTTGTTTTTCGAGGACCGTGAGCTTTGAAGTGCAAAGTTGCGATTGCATCTTGTACTGCAGATGAGCGCAAATTGAGAAATGAGCTACTGACCAAGCTTCTTCCTCTACAGAATACACTGAAACACGCGCCAGCTCCGTTTCCTCGCGCTTTTAGCATCTCTGTTTGGCGGGTGTTATCCGGGGCCTCTCGTTTTAGCACCACACGACATTGATTGCGTTATTTCCGACTTTGAATGCAGAATTGAAGCTGCTAAATCAATATTCGTAAAACTTTGACAAAAGGAAATTTGCGATTCTCGAGTTTGATTGCAGATTACTACGAAGTTGGACGCACAAAGGTGTAGAGGTTTGGGCTGGTAGCGTTTTGAGATAAATGTTCTATTCGGTACCTATAGCAAAAAGGAAAAGGATTTGCAATTAAAGGCTCAAAATATATGTTACGTAACGTAAAAATTCCAGCATCAACCGGGAGCTGACGATCTGTCTTTTCAAATACACCGTTATTACACGCTTTCATCATATCAATCATCAGCGAGTCGACCAGGCAGTCGCCGCCGGTGCAGCTTGGGCTTTACCTCCCCCATTTCTATTATACGCGCTAAGCGTCCGGCTTCTTGTCCTACCCCGAGATCGCTGAACTCATTCAGCATGAGCAAGTTTTGCGGCAACTGGAAAACTATACGCCTCCTCCAATAAAAACCCTTGTAAAAGCGATCGACGATTGTACTAAATTAGCGAAACTATTCTGGACTATTAAAAGTACGCGTTTGTGATTAAAATAGGATTCGACCGAAACCTGTAGCCTCTGGATTGTACCGCCGCATTATTAGAACAGCGCTCAGTGTGAGCTGAAGTCTGTTCGGACAACATGCATGCGGATTAAATTACTTCGATCAGCCTAATTTACAGTGATGTTACGCTTGGCCGCCACGAGCAACATTCACCTGGGTGGCATCACTTGTATAGAGGATATAGTAAATATATCACCAAACCACTTGATTTAAGTAAACATTTTTGTAAAACAAGCTGAAATCTCACGTAATGAGGTTCAGAGAGAACACCCCACTATTGTGGGTATGACAATCCAATGTAAATGTTATATAAGTGTTTCAAGTGCTCGAGTCAATTTAAAAAAGTTCAAAAAAGAGAACCTTAGTTTTTGATTTTAAGTACAAGAAATGAGAGTGGTTTTAAGTCAGAATATTTTCTAATACTCTGGATATACCGGTATACCGGATTAGTTTTATTTCTACTTTTCAGTTTCAAAACCGAGCGCATGCTCATTTTTTGTTACCGATATCGGAATCTGATTAGGATTCTGACAGCTGCGAAAGCTCTCTATTGATCAACTGGATAAATTCGCTTAAGATTTGTTTTTACAAAGTAAAAAGTTTGTGGGCTATTTATACTGCACTTATACTTTTTATGCCTGTCGGCTGTGTCCTATGGAAGCGACAATCATTTCGGAATTCCCATCGTGCAAGTCAAACAGAATTTAACATGCGTTCTGCCAATGTGATCTGCGTCGTGCTCGCTTTGGTCGCACTAATTTCTGTAAGCGATGCCGTCGATACGGCAGATAAAGACAAGTTAGCGACAGACTTCCAGCCTTCACGGAATGAGTAACGAAATATGGTTGGGGGGCCATCCTATAAAGAACGCGGTACCCGCTCCGGAGCATGGAGAAATTTCAAAGCATGGCTCAAGAAAAAGTTTACCTTCAGGACTACGTAACTGAGGCCAGCCGTGAGTAAGTACAAGGTGGGCTCTCTCATGAAGGCTCCAATATATACCGCTTGTGCGTTATACGAATGTTTCAACGTATTTTGGCGATTTATCCGACTTGCTTGACAAAATCCTGGTCCAAGGCAACAATGCTCTAGTACAGTAAAGAGCACTCGTGCAAATGACGATATTCACAACATTAACAGTGTTGATATGCACAGCATCGCACATAAATAGTACACTGGACGTAGCAACTGGACCAGGACTTTGTTCCAGACTCGGTGGTGTCTTTCTGCCAACCGTAATTATGTATTTCCCTCGTGCCTAATCGAGCGGCATTCGCCTGGGTCACAACTTGTGACTCACAAGTAGTGACATTAAAAAAATTCATTTGCATCGACGCGAAGGCATTCTTGTTAATCGGAGCAGTGCGTCGAACGCTCTTTAAGTGGTGATATAACATGGCCTAGGTCATGCTTAGTGGCAGAAGAGCAACAGTTTCGAGCTCACGACGTAGTAATTCTGCAAGCTCGATATCAAAATGTTGTCGTTTGACAGGGTTGAGCGGCATTGGGGAGTGCAGGCCCAGTCAAGTTGTCGGAATTAGTCGCTACTACGCCGTTGTTGTCTCTTGGCTCCATCTTAGGACCCAGCCATCTCTTCCTGATTTAAGTTTAATCATCTAACGGCGACAGAAGCAGTGACCGTGCAACACTGGTGCATGTATTAATAGCCTGCATTCGGCAGCACCGCGTAATCAGCCGCGTCAACAACGTCCAACATAATTGCCACTTTAGCAATTATTATATGTAAAGTGCCGATCCTTGTTTTCGCAGGGTTATTAGGAATTTGCAAATAAATTTGATTTTATTAATAGCTTTTAAATTGTGATTTATTTGGATCATTACATTCGGAAGTTTATCAAAGGTTCAAGGACGCGAAAACGGGGTGCAGTACTGTAATAGTACGCCAATTGATTAAAAAAACTCAAATTGAGAGCTTGGAGGCAGGGAACCCGAAAAAATACTTTATATCAATTTCAAAGGACATCGAGAAATACATAACGCGCGGCAATTTAAGAACTCAGCAAATAAATGATTGGAGCGGGGACATTGCAAACGTAGATTATTAGTGAAATAAACTACCTAGCCTGGGTGAAGCCGCCTAAATGCAAGCATCCACGGTGGTGAAAGAAGAGAGTAGATTTTGCTGGGGTGTTCCTGGGAAGTTGCAGGATTAGCTAGAATATGCGTTTCGGAGAGGTCGAAGGGCTCCAAACCAACCTTGTTGTCCGGGAAAATAATTTTTGGGTCGTGGTACACCAACTTCGTAAATTCATATTTTGCTGAAGTATCTTTCGTAAATATATTATTGAGAGAAACCATTAACAATAATTGGCAATATATAATATATATTATATTTATTGGGCTCCCTGCGAGGTAGAATTGAGAATGAAGTAGAGTTACAAAAGCTACATGTAGCTACTTCAAAGTACTTGTCGATCTCTATCCTTGAAGAGCAGATTGAGCTTGAAATGAATCAAGCTAGAGAGCTACACGTATTCTAAAATAAGAAAATAAGCTTGTTATTTGTAACGTGCTGCTAGATACCTGCAAGGCATTTGGCGGCCAACATCCTGTGCCTAATGCCAACTTGGTGCTGCATTAGCAAATGGGAGGACGCTACCGCAGAGCACGCCCTTCAGTGGTGCCACCACTGTGGTGCAGGGCATTAATAGAGCGACTAAACTGATACTCAATAGATCTATTCACTTTAAACTTACGCAAACTCCATACCTCGAAAAAAAGCTCGTTAACTACTGTAAGAAAAACACTTCTGCGATCCTTACACGGTCGTCGGGAACGTGAGCTCGCGCACAAAATCCAGTGACGCCGATTCCTTCTTGACAGCTGCTTCTTTAGGCAACAAGCTATTATCTTGAAGCCACTGTTCATTATACAACTTACTGCCGTATCGGACACCGCCATCGGCCAGGATGGTCACAATGGTATGACCCGGACCCAGTGCCTTCGCCATCTTGACAGCTCCAAGCACGTTCAACGCACTGCTTGGACCAACGAAGATACCATCATGCCGCAACAAGAAATAGGCCATGTCGACGATCTCTTGGCTCGTGCCGGTGACGCCTTTGTCGATGACAGCTTCGCGTAAGTTTCTTGTTACACGGGCTAGTGCTGCCACCCCTTCTGCAATCGATGATCCTTTAACTACAGGCAGCATCTCGTAGCCATCCTTGGTGATTCCCGAAGCTCGGTCATTGTTGATGAACATAGTTGTGCACGCGATCTCGGCAGGATCGATGACCCACACCTTCACATCCGGATTCTTCTCCTCGAAGAACGTCGACATTCCTGCGATGGTCCCTGATGTCCCTGCCGACGAGACGAACCCGTCGATCTCTCCTCCGACCTGTTCCCAGATTTCCGGGGCTGTGCCCTCATAGTGAGCTCGCATGTTCGCGAGATTGTCAAACTGGTTGGGACAGTACGCGTTCGGCATCTCCTTTGCAAGGCGTTGAGCGACATGGAAGAAGTTGTTCTGCTTGTCATCCATCGAGGTCGTAGGCAGCACACGGACCTCAGCACCCATAGTCTTCATCATTTGGATCTTCTCTTTCGCGATGATGTCCGGCATCGTCAACAGCGTCTTGTAGCCACGAGACGCTCCAAGCAGAGCGAGCGAGATACCCGTACTACCTCCAGTAGCCTCAATGATCGTGCCTCCAGGTTGGATCAATCCACGTTCTTCGGCGTCAAGGATAAGCGACTTGGCCACTCGATCCTTGATGCTTCCACTTGGATTGGCGTACTCAGCTTTGGCTAGCAGCGTGCATCCCGTTAGGCGAGAGAGCGTCGTGAGCTCCAGAAGTGGAGTGTTGCCAACCGATGCAAGGAGGTCGACGGAGCCTGCAGTCGAACAGGTCTTGAGGCCATTCGTTACTGACATTTTCCAGTGGCCGGCTTCACTGCAAATTTAGAAGTGAGGTAATACAAGTACCGGTCCTGAATCAGGCTGATTTCGAGGTCACTCATCAACGAGGCCAATGTTTATTTCAGCAACTGATTAGTCCATCAAGGCGAATAGCAACAACCTGTTCTCTTAAAGTCACTCCGTGTGCAATTTAATACCGTAACGCGCACCATCAGCCAAGACCGTCACGATTGTATGTCCTGGGCCAAGCATCTTCACCCGGCTTCTGATTTAGATGAAGAGCTTTCAGTCTCTGGGTAGTAAACGTCGTAGCACGCATAGCTTGCCAACTCTGTCGTGGACGAGCTGGCAGTGTGTTTGAAGCACCAAAGAGCTGTCTTAAATATACGCTTTTATTTAAATGGCGATATAATATATATATATATATATATATATATATATATTAAATAGAATATATATAATATGGGAAAAAAGTTTAAGTATTCGATAAAGCTCCGGTAAAAATCTGTCATAAATTTCTGAGAAATGATGGTACATGTACCAGTTTGGCTGCCAGCGAATTTGCAATGAAACGTTCTCCCATGCGTTCGAGCAGGATGAGAAAAACGAAGACGGCATAAAGATGGCGAAGAAGACGCAGATCATGACTCGGTGGAGGAGATAACTCCAGGCCGAAGAAAAGGTAGCAGCAAATGCGCAGTAACTTGGCTTGTCGTCCAGGTCTTCCAGGTCCTCCAAGCAGCTACGACCAGGGCTCCCGATTAAGGCATTGTTATTTAATGGGAACCCATTTTAACCATAAATAATGGCATTGGGCAGCTAGTGTCATCACATACATTATGTCATGTACTACGCACAAACAATAAATAAGAGCATAATGTAAAGCAAACCAACACCATGTTAATAATTAGCGAGTGGCCTCGTCGACAGTCTGAGCTGACCAATACTCACCATTTTGGCGTAAGAACAGCACCATTTCTAATGTAATAGGCTGCAAGCTGTGGCGCTCTTGCCCGTACGTCGTCCTGGTGACGCTAAAGAACCTCTCAACAAGGTTAGAAGTAGGTGAAATGCAGCTAAGCAGGTTGTACCGCGGCTGAACTGCTGCTAAACGGCGACGTTTTAGTAGACTCGCCACGAATGAGCCTTCGTCTTCACTTTCCTTCGCTTCACTTTGCTGCAGTGCGTGCAGGTTCTTCTACTTCTTCCAGGCAGCGGAAGGGCTGCAGCACTGCCTTATCGGCCCTTGTTAGACTTTGGCTCCCTCCCAAGACACGCACACAGTAACCTGGGCTGGTGTGAAGGTGGCGTGGCGGGGGAGCGTGGCAAGGACATTAGCTTAGCGAGGGGCTTTGTTCGAGTTGCTCAAATTAAAAAGTGAGGACGTGAGCAAGCTGTGTCGTATAGCTGGCTTAGAGAAGTGCTGGTAGCAGAGAGTTTAAGTACAGTAGTGAAAAGTCATGGTTGGTTGTGAGAGGTACATAATGATAAAGAGGTTTTGCTCATAAATTATGTCGGATGATTCCTTAAGCAAATAAATTATTAATAACATCCAGGTAATCGAAGAAATAAATAATTTTATGATTTCATAAGAAATAATTGAAAAGACCATGCCATAATCGGGAGCCCTGGTTACGACTTCAGTAGCACAGAAAGGTAAGTAACTTCAGCTCGAGTTGGTGAATCCAAAAGTGATTCATTAACAACTTATCTTCACCTTTCTTAGAAGCGCACGGCTTCACCACAGTTGCGAGGAGGGAAGCCCTAGGCACAAAACTCCCTTTGACCCTGTAGGCCATCAATCCGTGAGGAAAGATTAGAGGCTTTTCCTGCCAATCCTACACCGGATTCGCAGGCCTCGACACGAGCGCGAACTTCAGCCGAAAGGCTCATAGAAGGCTCCAGCGGCGCCTGCCGAGAAGAGTGACATCTGTGTTGAAACTAGACGCAAAGTAACCGATGTGCCTAAGCTCAAGAGTATAGAGGCGGCCCGTTCTATTTTGTCCGCGAATGTTACGACCTCTACTAAATGAAGGCAGAACCTCTAGTGCTCAAAAAGAAACATCGTCGCGTGACAGTGACGGCGAGGTGAGCAATTGTTCAATAAACATCATTTATCTTAGATTCTATGGTCCGGCAGTAATTTGAAATGTGCGTACATGTATATTATGGCAGGAATCGAAAAGTCGATATTCTACACCTATTTCTTCTAGTGTTTCAAAAATGTCCATTCTGACTGGACAATTGCTGCTTCGTCGTATACTTCGGAGGGGAGGTGAGGTAGAGCAGCTCGCTGTGTTCGAACCGGATAAGAAGATAAATCGACTATTAAGGGCAAGCCAACCAGTTCTAGATTATGTGTAATTAGGGTGAATCCCGACGATCAAACCGTGTGAAATCTAGAGCGTGGTAAGATACTTTGGCTGTGTGACAGGGTCACACAGCACCTTACGCTAGAGGAAGTTAGCTTCCGAGGGTATACACACTCTCCGTGAACGGCGGTTCACAGGTCCCCTTTTGCCTAATGGAGCGAAGTGGCCGAAGTAAGGTAAGTTGCAAACTAGATATTTATAGGTAGGCTAAGCTTAATCTAAACAAACAAACAATAAGTCACCTATAGAAAAGCAATATCATCAGCCAATGGTGGGCCTCGGACGACCCTGGTACCATGTACCAGATATTCCGAAGTATGACGTGTTACACTTCATGGAACTAGGGGTACACTTGAGTCTACGTTCCCAGTTACAGGCTGTGCGATGGGTGCAATGTATGACACAGCAAGGAGCATTTCCTCGAGCTATACTGGATCAATAACCCCATCCTAAACTACAACGTCGTCTCTCAACGTACAGTTGCGGTTTTGCTACAACCCTGGTCCTCGACTCTCAAGGTTATGCCTAGGGTGAAACCTGTGGCCTCGATAGGAGTAGGAGCCGTCGAGTAGAGCGCAGGAGCAGGAGTAAGTCGGAAGGAAGCTCACTTCTTAACTTGCAATCAGCAAGCATCAGCATTTCAGCAACGCAAAGCGGAAACAACCACGAAGTAAGCTCTAGACCTAAGAGACCACAAGCATGGCAACCAAGTCACATCAGTACGAAGCCGATGGGGACGCGGTGACGAAGTCTGTTAACTAACAGGTGGTCGAGCTCGCCAAGGCACCGTGGCTGAGTGTCTGGAGTCATGATGTACTGGTCAAATGGATCCATGCACGTGACTAGTATGAAGAAACTATTCGAGAACGCTGTTTCGAGAGCCGTGAACGACTTAAGACCGTGATAAAACTAGTGAAGGCCTTAATCGACCGGAAGTTGCTGGAGGTGATATGCCTCTATGAGCTACGGAATACTGTGAATAACGTAAGCAGTGATGAGATTCGCATTGGGTTATAGCGGCGGATTGGCACCGTAAAGAGCGAGCAGATCCCCCGACTTGGACGAGTTGCTCAAGAAGAAGTTGAGGATCAACTTGACAGAAGATGATATCGATGCTCGTGTGCTACGGTACTACCGCGATTTCTCCTCCATGATTGAAAACCATGGTTTAAAAAATACTCGGTGTCGGAGACCTCGACGCAGAGGAATTTGCTGATCGCATGAATCTACGATGCACCATCTTGATCGATAATCTCGAACCTCGTATGGTACGTGATAATGTCAAGCGAAATTCTAAGTATGAGTACAGAGAGGCGAAGAGAAACGATTTCATGCTCTTCAATATCATTAAGGAGAAGGAACGGGTTCAGCACAAGTATCACTTGCTGTCGATGGTGCAAAACGCAAAATCTACACCTAACCGAAGGTCTAGTCATCATGAAACAGAGTCTAAAACTGGTAATGGAGAACAGCAATACTGTTTTGGGAGTCCGTAGAAATGAAGCTCAGCGGATTTTACCAGCGAATATTATACCGGGTCCCAGCCAAAGCCACCCATGCCTGTCAAGGCTCTCATTTCATGACCGTCCGACGGCGACAGATGAAGACAAGAGACGTGCTGTCGACAAGATGAAGGACATAAAGTATCGGTCACGAGTCACAGTGGTTTGGACTTTGCCTCAACCTGAGAAAGTGATGATCAATGAGTTCGTGGTCTTGTCGTATTGTGCTAACTCAGGATCCGACTCAACTGTTATCCCTCGTGCAGTGGTCGACCAGCTAGTTTCACTTGGTAGCAGTGTGGAGATGCATGCTCTACCTTCTTCAATTGAGGCTATCGTTTCTGGAGGATCTACAGCTATCTGTTTTGACTCTGTTACGGTGGATATCGTGCTTCAAACGGCAGCAGGTACTGTGAAGCTCCCCGACTTGGTCTCTTTGGTTATGGAGGGTAAAGATACCGATTTTTTCTTTGGAACGATACGCTCGTCTCACTCGGAATTGATGTAAGCCAGCAACTTGAACAGCTGGCTAAAGGTGCACTTAGGGAAGATGTTGACCGATTTGAAGACGATGAACATGCAGATCTCAAACTTTCTGGTTTGGAAGCTCGCAGTAAATTTGAAGCTATGGTGGTCGCAGCTGGAAATAAAGATTTAGACTCCGACTATCTCTCTTTCCTTCGTGATATCGTGCTGGGGTATGAGGATATTTTCCGGATTGACCTGGGCGCTGATCCCCCAGCCGACATTGAGCCACTGCGAATTCAGTTGGTGGACGGAGCTGTACCTTTTAGAGCGCGTTCACGTCGGTATGCCAAAGCACAGCGCTCCTTTGGGAATACACGAAGCGGTTTGAGATGATGGTTTTTTTTCCCGACAAAACAACCAAAGCCATTGGGCGTGTACGGCGTTGCCTGTGGCGAAACCCAAGTAGCCAAGTCATTTTCGAATGACTGTCGACTATCGCCCTGTAAATACACTGACCGTGCCAATCGCTGGAGCAGCTCAGGATATGACTGATTCTGCTGACGAAGCAGCCGGAGCTTACGGATTTGTAGATTTGGACATGCCAACGGGATTCTGGCAGCTCCCACTACATCCTGACAGCCAGGAAATGATGAGTTTTGTTACGACGGATACTGTGTGAATGCCTACGCGCGTTCCACAGTGAGCGAGAAATTCGGCAACCCACTTTCCGAACGAGTCGCAAAAGGTCTTCGTCGAACTTCTGTACACCCATCTATTTTTGTTAATCCACCAAATCCTCGTATGTGTAAAAGATGCGCCTACGTTTAATTCTGCACTTTGTGAGTTCTGTTCTATTGTCCGTACTCACCGGCTGAAACTCAGCGTGAGTAAGAGCTGAATATTCCAGAAAGAGATCCGTTGGTGTGACCGCATCTTCAGTGGCACTGATTCGCCACGACCCTGAACGCACCAGTGCGTTGTAAGCTCTTCAGCTCCCTACGACAGCCGCTGACCGGTGGCACTTCATGTGTACAGCTGGGTGGATGCGCGATGCGTTGATCGACTTCAAACGTATCCTGCGCCCGTGGCATGACAAGTTGGAGGCAGTATTCAGTTGAAATGGGCGGACTAAGAAACTATCGGCTAAGGTTCTTTCGTGGACGTTGGACAAAAAAGACTTGTCCAACTCCGCAAAAACCCTGCTCGGTTCTTCGCAGCTATTGCATTTTCCGACAACGTCATTCACAGTGACCGTGTTTAGTGACGCCAGTCAGCTGGGGTGGGGGCTCGTCGTGACTCAAGTTGATGATTGAGACTCCGTATTACCTGCTAATGAGGAGTAGCACCAACTTCTTGTTTGCAAAAGCGAGATTTTTAATGCGATGGAACGTCGGTGGAGCATTATTGAGAAAGAAGCGTACCCAATCATTTGAGCGGCCCGCCACCTGGGTCATCTTCTTGTCCGTTCTTCAGGCTTCAGGCTGTTCTGCGATCATAAGGACCGGATCAATGTGTTTGCACCAACGTACGAAGTTAAACGCCATGTGCGTGCCAAATTACAACGGTGGGCGTTATCTCTCAATGGCCATCACTACAAAATCGACCACATCGATGGTACGATAAACGTGTCGGCCGATCTCCCCTCACGATGGGGTCTTCTGGTGAGACAGGGGTGCATGTAAAGTGCAAATTCCTCATACATAGCCAACAACGCATTGATGACGTGGCTGAACGTCAACTTGACGAGCTGCATCCATGTCAGGGGGCTTTTGTCTTTCCGACCTTGAATGAGATCAGCCAAGTGCAAATGCAACACAAGCGGACTGCACCCAGAGCAACAGTGTGTGCGTCATGACTGCAGGCGAAAAAATATGGATACCAGAGTTCGCGAAGATGCTACGACTGCGCATTCTCATTGTGGTCCATTGCGGTGGTCAAGGTTACCGAGGACTTGAGGCGATGATGACGACAGTCAAAGACCTTTTCTCGATCAAAGGTCTGGAACAGCATTACGCAATTCTTGAAGCGGCGCCTTCTCTGCAAATAGGTGATGGGTAGGAACGCAATTCCACGCCCTCGAGGACCTACAAATGACGCATCTGAGCGAAACGATATGCTCCACTGGGATTTTCTTTTTCTTGACGACAGTGTGGGTGAATGCAAATACCTACTCGTGTTGAAGGACGGGCTTACTCATTTTGTGAATTGGTGGCTTGCAATTCGCCAACAAGTGTCGTGGCAGCTACGTCTCTCATGGATTGGTAGAAGCGTTTTGGCCCGCCTAAAAAAACGATTTCCGATCAAGGAAGTCACTCCAAGATCCAGTTCGTACAGCAACTTTGCAAATAGCTCTCCATTGAGCAGGGTCTAGTTCCAGCTTACGCACCGTGGATTAACTGTACTATTGAGCGACAGAATTGAGATGTGCTTCAAGTTATACGAGGTCTATTGATGAAGATGAAGCTGGATACATATGAGTGGGAATATATCATGCTGTTAGTGCAAGGGGTTCTGAATCACACTCCAGTGGCTTCATTAGGCAACTTGCCCTCTGGTGAGCTTTTCAACGCGTTGCCTAGTCCTACATCGTTTGAGACTATCCTAGTTGAGCGCAACGGCAAGGCAATGATGGTGACTGAGCACGTAGCTATTCCTGACGAAATGGTGGAGAACATGCAACACAGGCTACAAGAGATGCACAACGAGGTAGGAGCAATGTCGGTTGCCGAACATGAGCAGCGCCAACGGAGTACCATGCAATTTCACTATCGATGACTTCGCACTGTGGTCTAGGAACTACGCTCGCCTTCGGTAAGCAAGCTACTCGCCCGTTGGGTGGGACCTTTCGAAGTTGTCGAGGAGCATCCTCATTTCTACATGATTCGCCACTTGGTGAGAGGCCAACGCTACATGGTGCACGGGTCCCGGCTCAAGTTCTACCGTGGTGGAAGCCTGAGCACCAGCAAGGAGATCCTGGCTCATGTCGGCAACCAAGGTATGGTCCTTGGCGTCGAGGAATTTAAGGATAGCCGCAAGACACAACATGGATGGCAGCTTCTTATTTCCTGGGTCGGTTTGCAGGACGAAGAATACCCCTGGGAGTCTCTCCAGAGCCGCTACAGAGATATACCTACACGCGTGGAGAAAACGAAGCTCAAATGGCGATATTGAGTTTGTACTGGCCTTGTCGACACTTCAGCAAAATACCAGAGCCTAGTTCGACGTGCAGGTCCAGTTATGGAGCAACTTCAACGTGCTGAAGTGCAACTTGACCTGTAACACTGTCCCGCTTCATGTATGGACTGGCTTTACGCAACGGGTGACCGACTTGCATCAGACGTGACAATTGGTGACATATGTCTCTGTGGCTTGAATTTACTTTATTTGGAGAATTTTCTATACAAGAGGATCAACATATATATCTGCATGTTTAAAGACGGTACTGACATGGGCTCTTCGGGGGCAGTGTAGTGTGTGGCACAGCAAGGTGTCTTTCCTCAACGGCAAAGAGGCTATTCTGAATCAAGAACCCCAATATAAACTACATTGTCGTCTATCAACGTGAAGTTGCAGTTTTACTGCAGCCCTGGTCATCAACTCTTAAGGCTGTGCCTTAAGTCAAACCTGTGGCCCCGATAGGAGTAGGAGCAGTCAAGTAGAACGCAGGAGCAGGCCTTAGTCGGAAGAAAGCTCACTTCTTAACTTGCAATCAGCAAGCATCAGCATTTCAGCAACGCAAAGCGGAAAGTACCACAATCGGCCACCAAAGAAATCATACCCCCCCCCCCCCCCCGTCCCGAACGGTTGTGCCTAACCAAAGATGGTTAAAGAAATTAAGAAAGGCTGATTGCATTTACTACATGCCTCTGTGGACGCTCAAAGAGCTGCAACTCGATGCTTCAGTGATGGAATAACCCATTAGTGACAATGATACGATTAAGCGATTCTGAAATTTCAGTATGGTGGTCAAGAATTCCTTGAAGCTTGGCCAAAAAAATACTCCACGAGCTGTGGAGAAGTTTAGGAAACCGGTAGAACACATATGTAACCGTGGTAATCTCGAAAATCCGCTTCTGGGGACTAAAACCACAGTCACGAGTTTTCGCGTTTTGCAGTATGAGCCCACAGGTGATGGAAGAGACGTGGATACGAAACTCGTGTCTGCCATGGTATGTGAAAGACTTTCGGAGCGGCTATTGTACGTAATGAGCCACCGTGTGAATGAAGGCCAGGTGTTAATAGACGGCATACCCCTCGCCGCTTCGATTCGAGGATCGATGCTTGAAGCCACTGCGCACGTACAAGCTTCATCAAGGGCTGATATTGGAGGCACGAGTACTGTCTACTTTTAAAATATGATCAAAGATGATCCCTCTGAAATCGGGCCGAGCGCTGACGTTGATATCTTTTCGCATTTGAGTCTAAGCGAGGGACCGTGTCATAAACCGAAGTCTAAAAACCCAGCGTCAATTAGCGGATTTTACTTTCCAATCTTGGGAATGAAGAAACAATTCACGAGCCCAGCACCGTCACTGAACGCGAAGGACCGACGTATACTTCCCTTCCAAATAACGGTCTCAACAAATCATCCAGTGCGTGCTTTTGGAAGTATTAACGTACTTATCCAGCTTGGTTTGTTAGATCAAGTCAAGGTCAATCCTAGACGATCTGCGCTTGTTTTCTCATTGCTCAAGCTGACCAGATGAACTTTGAGCAACATAATATTAATCGCTGATGAGGAGCCGCTGTAAGTGGTCCAATAAATCTACGCTATTGGAGCAGGCACTGTGACAAACAGGGATTTAAAAAAAAATGTATTTACTGAAAAAACAATTTTGCTTAGCCCCTCCACTCCCAGGAATGAGGGCACCGGACGGCTTATTTTATGTCGTATCTTACAACTTAGTGCTGGAACGGAATAACTGTATGGGGCAAAGAAAGCCCTAGGGGATGGGGTATAAGTTGTCAACAGGTCCTTCGTGCAATGACGTAACTTATACAACTTTGTTTGCATTATTCAGCTATGTATGTCGTAACTTACCACGAGCCAGCACTGACTAGAAAAGAAAGCCCGATCATTGGCATGTCATTTGCAAACACGAAACGTAGAAAACACATTGATTCAAGGTTCTATGCATTACGAACTTGCAACACAAAGGTCTCATCAAGTTCGCACTCGTCTTTGCTACACTACTCAGCCTCATCATCGGCTTCGTCACCTCGCAGCTGGATCTCTCGGCGAGTCTTCTGCCGTTTTCCTGCTTCTTGTCCGGGTCGCCGAAGCACAATCCTCTTCCCCAAGTTCGACGGTATGCTCTGGCCGGCATCAAAATCGTCGTTACAGATTTCGAAGCACGTCTTCGCCACCCCTTTGTATTCTCGCCGGATCTTGTTGCAGAGCCAACACTTGGCATCATCGATCGAACAGCGCTCACAATAGCAGATTGTCGCGTAAGATTTCTTCTTGCGGTCGACTCTCAGCAACGCGCACACCTTTCAGGAGCGCTGGCGACGCTTCTGTACATTGGAGACCGTCACCCAGTCCTCACACTGCTCCAACCATGTGTAAGCCGCGGGGTACGCTTACGTTTCTGCGCTGAAGGTGGTGGCGTTGCGACTACACCGGTGAAGTCTTCTGCCTTCAGTTGAAGGAGCTGGTTTTGGAGGACGCCGTACCACTCGCGACGCTTCATAGCTGGTATACCAGCTATCTTTGCAGCCTCGGTGTGGGAGATGTAGGCATTGACTAACGCGAGATCGACGAAGCCTAAGAATAGGCTTTTTTTTTAAATATTTCTTGAGCTTAGTAGATGTTTGGAGCGAGTAGGCTTGGAGACGGAGTTGATCATGCACATCAACTCCACCCATCTAACCTTGGTAGTCGTTTACGGCGGCTGGGCATGGCACCGTAATTGCCCCAACCTGCTTCACCTTCCGCTCAATCGTTGACGGCGCCATCGTTGCGCCTGTACACAGGTAGTGGACCGGCTTGCGATCCCACCAGTGGAAATCAATCATGGATGGTATCGCAACCGAACGTGAAAAGGTAAACGGGCCGCGTGGAATATTCGCCGGGCGCGTTGCTCTCTTTACTTGGAGGTTCTTGTCCAGCCCGAGACGGTTGACCATGATAGTACCATTGACGTAAACGTTCTCTTCAGCAGCTCGATTGCTAGGAGAATAGAAGAGTAGTATCTGTCAACAACAACCGCGCACCACCGTTGTCGCTTGTTTTCTGCAAGTACAATCTTGAGGTTCCTGACCACAGCAGCTGCCCCTGTCTTGTGGTCAAATAAAGTGCTGCCATCAGCCTCTGAAGTGCGCTTGCCTGCATACATTTCGAATCTGGTAAGATACGACATAGAAGTCAGTCAGAATGGCTGATGGCGTAACTTACGACATTCAGATGCTTACCTGTGACAATAGGCTGCCCTCGAGTCGCACGTCGTAAGCATCTTCGATCCGTATCGGTGGGGTTTATCAGGCATAAACATTCTCGTCGTGTTCCGCTTAGACGTGGCTGGTAATACCCCCTCATCAAAAGAAAAAACACCAGGCATCAACCAGCCCTCCAGGAAACGCTGCTGAAGCTTGGCAATTACCGGTCGCAGTTTCCACAGCTTTTCCCTGTTCCGTTCGTCCTGGTTGTCGACGAAGTGGCGATCTCTCAGGATATCCTGGCAGCGGTTGCGGCTCATGAAGCGTCCGAAGCTGCCAGCAGGAACGGCGCCATCTTCGACCATCGACCAGTGCGCTGCAAAGCTCTTCTGCGGGCAGAGCATGCGCGCAACGAGCAAACCGAAGGCGTGTAGGATCTCGTGAGCCTGGTACGCTGGCTTAGTTCTCAGGCGGCGCCGTATATTCTTCAGTGTTTCTTGCCGGCGGTCGGGGTGCGTAACTTGTCGAGCATGAATTGCTTCAGCTCGTCTATGTACTTGCTGAAATGCGTAAATGTTCGTTTCTTGGTTAATAGTCACCCACATGGACTTGGGCATAAAATAGAAGAAGGTAAGAAGTGGCGAGTGTGTGACATTGCGCAGCTCTCTCGTGGGATGAGCAAGCTCCGCACCAAGTCCTGGATACGCTTCCACATTTAACTTGAAAGAAGACGACACAGACGTCCACTTCATTGCTCGCAAGGCATCCTCGCGCTGGTGCAGACTGCGTCGATCAGGTGCTTCAGTGTCCAACTGAAGTGAAGCGATGAAAGCCTCATCCGTCTCCACGGCGTCGCCATCGGAGATGCTATCATCACTACAGTCGTCGTCTCCACGGTCTGGGCCTTCGTCTTCTTTTGTGTAGGCAACGCCGTCGCTCTCATCCGAGCTGAAGCTTACGTGCTTGTGTTTTCATTCTCAGGTACAAAGTTGATATCCTTTTCTTCTTTGGGAGCTTGACGCTGGGGCTTCCGTCTTTGATCATCGGCAATGGACTAGTCCTCTTCTTCGGCACCGCTCTCAGCCCCAGACGCGCCCGACAGCAATTGCAAATGAGCGGCAGCTTCTTCAAGTTGCGAGGCGTCCAGTAATAGGCCTTCAGGTGGCAAATCAAATGCCCGAGTGACTGCCGACTGTGACAGATCCGCCTCCGACTCTCTAGACGTGCCGAACAAATCTCTCATGGTACGTTGCGATATCTCGATACTGGTGTCAATCTGCGAGGCGGTAACGCATTTATCAGAGGTTCTGTCATCCAGGGTATCCGCATCGCGGTCACTGTCACCTTCGACCAGAAGTCCAGACTCCAGAGCATATTCCACTGCGGCATCTTCTCCAAACAGCACCTTGGTACCATCAGGACTTGAATAGCCCCACTCGGTCTGCAATCCACTGGGCTTCTTCGCTGTCCAGCCAGCAGCACGAAGATGGCGCCAGAAGTGACCAAAGTCGATATCACGCGCGGTAGCGGCGGCTGTAGCTGCTGCCGCGACTGTAGCTGCGGCCTTCCCTCGACGACTGGAACGAATGCGCGCCATTCGGCGAAAGCTGGAATGAGCAGTTGACAAGCCACCGATTCAGATCCAAAAACTGATCCCCGTCCCCTACGTTTCCCGCGCACCCCGTTTCTGGGTTTTCATATAATACCTCCGGGACCTTAATTTTCCAAAATGACTTGATTAAAGTATTGGAAAAAAATTCTGAGCCAAATTCTGTTGAAATGCTTCGTACGTCGTAAGATACGACGTAAATTTTTTAGGATGTCGTATCTTACGACGTTGGGAGTCGAGGGGTTAGGCAAATAACATATTTTATGGTTTGGCACAATTCGAAAATTTACTTATGGCTTTTGTTGATTCCTTCACGAGTTTTATTTTCCTCGTTGGGCAGTCACCTCGCTCTGAGCTGTCTGCAAACCGGTGCCACCGATGCAAACTTACTTTACGCTTTGCACACACCTCAACTACCAACTCTCGCAACCTTAGCCATGTCTGACGCTCCTGTAATGCCATAGTTGAATAAGTCCGAGTACATCACGATGGTGCAATAGATCCCTCAATATGTGGAGCCGTCTGACTAGCCATTCAGCATTAAGACTGCTGTATTCTTGCGTCAAGACGCAGCGGTTCATTTTCATCTTACAGCTCAGTCTTCTGCAAGTAGTTGTGCTCTCGATCTCACCTTAGAGACGGACAGTAAATGGCAAACGTGTTCCGTGCAGCTCCGGTTGCACAAACATTTGTTGCATTGCTTATACACTTCGACAGCCGCAGATACCATCGATCCTTTAAAATACTAGAAGTACTACAGTACATGCTTGATGGTCGGAGCTGGTTTCCGCTTGATCCACTTGGCAAGATTTGATGAGCTCAGGATCTTACGGACGGTACTTGGGCGTAGGGACCTGGCCAATCGCCTCCAAAATACGCTTAGACGATAGTTTCTTGACAGTAGCGAATCGAACAACTTGTCGTACTAGGCGCTTGGTGGATTTTGGTCGCCTTTCGCGTCATGTGTGGAGTTTTGCACGAAAGCTCCGATCAGGTGTGCGAAATGACTGTGATGTGGTCGATGTTAGGAGTTATCAATACATTGCAGACAGCGTTCGGACTTCGGCCAATCTCTCGTGCTACCCAGCGCTTGCCTTTTCCATCCTTTAAGTGCGTCCAATCTCCTCCTCAGACAATTTCTTGCCTCTTGGCATCGTGGGTTCTGTGTGTGGCCTAGAGGGAGGAATGTGCTTTACGCATAATTTCAGCTAATCAAAACAAAAGTCGCTTCAGTATCTCTATAGATAAGAGCACTCTATAAAATGGCAGTTTCACTTTAGAATTTGCAATACGTACATTTTTTATTTTTGTTAGGCGTTAGGCAAGTGTTTGTTGGACCGAGCGGCACAATCTAACTCCTTGTATTGTGATTACAACTTGAGAAAATCTAGTGTCCCTATAATTAATAGCAGCACTGTACAGTAGTACACCACTACACCACTACTTTAGTGTTATCTTCTTTTCTACTTGTAATACTAACTTATAATGAAGTATTGTAGATGACTGATATCATTAATACGACCATACGCGCTCTTGAAAAAAAAAAATTCGTGTTGTTAAAAAATATACTGTATGTCTTCATCTCTTTAAGCTGGGCCTTGCTACTAGAACTCCCCCACACGCTCGACTACAGTAACAGGTTGCGAGCTCTTCGTATAAGAATTGCTTTTAAAAATTCTCAAGAATCTTCTATGAACTTACAGTTAATTCCATCGCTAAACCGTCGTGGGGAATGTAAGCTCTTCGACAAAGTCTAGCGCTGACCCCTCAGATTGCTGAGGTAACAGCCTGTTCTCTTGAAGCCACTCCTCATTGTACAATTTACTGCCGTAGCGCACACCGCCATCAGCCAAGATCGTCACGATTGTATGTCCTGGGCCAAGCTCACGCGCCATCTTCACCGCGCCAAGTACGTTCAGAGCACTACTCGGTCCAACAAAGATACCGTCATTACGAAGCAAGAAGTAGGCCATGTCTACAATCTCCTGGTTATTCGCAGTGATTCCCTTGTCGACAATCGACTCTCGCAGGTTCTGCGTCACACGTGACAACGCTGCTACACCCTCTGCGATCGTGGCTCCCTTGGCCATCGGCACGACCTCAAAACCGTCTTCAATCGTGCTGGTTGACCTGTCATTATTGATAAAAACCGACATCGCTGCCGTCTCCTCCGGATCAATAAGCCAGACCTTCACATCCGACTTCTTCTCCTTAAAGAACCTCGACATCCCGGCGATAGTTCCCGACGTCCCTGCAGACGTCACAAAGCCGTCGATCTCCCCATTCACTTGGCTCCAGATCTCGGGCGCGGTTCCTTCATAATGCGCCATCATGTTGGCAATATTATCAAATTGGTTCGGACAATACGCGTTCGGTGTCGTCTCGGCAAGACGAGCAGCAACGTGGAAGAAATGGTTCTCCTTATCCGACATCGACGTCGTGGGCAGGACGTGGACTTGAGTGCCCATTGTTTTCATCATCTGCACCTTCTCCTTTGCAGTGATATCCGGCATCGTTAACAGTGTCTTATAGCCTCGTGAAGCTCCAAGTAATGCGAGGGACACGCCCGTGCTGCCTCCTGTAGCTTCGATGATCGTGCCTCCAGGCTTCACTAAACCGCGTTCCTCGGCGTCCAGGATAAGCGACTTGGCTACACGATCCTTGATACTTCCACTGGGGTTGGCATACTCTGCTTTAGCTAGAAGCTTGCAGCCAGTAAGTTTGGACAAGGTAGTGAGCTCAAGCAATGGCGTATTGCCAACTGATGACAGGAGATCGACCGAGCCGGTGGTGGAGTACGAACCCCGTTGAGACTCTGTCAAGCTCAAGGAGCGAGCTGCGACAAGTTTGGAGCGTGCAGAAGACCCGCGACAACGGAGAACTGAGCTACTGCGCCACATGACACCTCTGCGACTCGCAGACTGCAAGAGCTCTGGTTGTCAAATGGAATGGACTCATGATGGGATGCCGTAGACGCATTGGTTGAAAAACAACTTTTACCGCCAATGAAAGTTTGAGAAACGCCAGAAGTGGACGTTCACAGGCCAATAACATTCCTAAACGATGTGCATGTAAGTACTACTAAAACATGCAGCTTTTGAAGTTTAAAGGGTTAAAATAATAACAGCTACTTTAAAAAAAGATTAATGCTTCGAAGTTTATTTAATGCTGTATCAATAAAGAAAATACTAAAACAAAATGATACTTTCGCATATCCTCCTCTTCTTCGCGGCTGACACCAGTGTTTTCGGATTTACTCACGCAGTAGCCGCCCTAAAAACTTTTCGGAAACCAAGTCAGACACAAGCTTCGTATCCTGGAGGATGTAAATATTGTAGCATTCTTCTTACCTTCAAGTTGAAAGGTGTAAGTTACACGGGCCAGTGAAAGCGCAAACTAAAAGGCAGGTGCAGATTCCTCCTAAGCGTCTTCACGGAAAAGTTCGATGAACTCCTGTAGATCGAGAGTGGCGTTAGCATTTGCATCAAACGACGAAATAATGCGTGCGACGTCTTCCTTCGTAAGCTGTGTCGATCCACGATCGCTCTCGTAGAACCGGTCATTATATCGAAGAGCCTCGAGCAGTTCACTAGCATCAATGTCACCATTATTGTCCGTGTCATAAAGCTAAGAGCACAAGGGGGGTTAATGAACAAGAATATGTGACGTGTGAAAAAACTTCAACTTGACGTACCTTGAAGAGCTGTTGGAGTTCCTGCAATTGCTCGGTCGTCAGCGTCTTCTTCCTTACTCGCCGGTTCTTCTCTACAATCTCCAATAGTCGGCACAAGCGTAGAATCTCCTCTAGAACTTCGGGAGGTGCGTCTCCGAAAACAACAGTACAAAGCTCTGCGAGGTCGATGAGTCCACTTTGATCCTTGTCGATGCTGCTGAAGATACTGCCAATGTTATCTTGCATATGAGTCCCCGAGAAGAGTCCGCTACCGCCTACTATTTCACGTATCGTAATGGCGCCACTCCCATCTTGATCCAATTTGCTGAACGTGCGATAAATGCTGACGATATCATCGCGCGAATACTGACCGAAGCGTTCCTGCCGCACCAGCGCTGCATCTGAGCGGATGCGTACCTTCTTGGCCGATTTGAGCTCTTTCTTGGGCGATTGGGGCTTTGCTGAAGAGCGAATCGCTCCAGCGGAACTAGACGAAGGTGTATTTTGACGGAGCTTTGGACCTCGATCTGCTGTCGTGAGCGCAGACTTCGGGTGCCTACGAATCGGATGAAGGCTTGGTTTCATGTCTTGAGTCGCCACAGGACTCATGGGAAGTGGTTCGTCTCTGTTAGAGCTCAATGGATCCGATAGAATCGTTGCTTCCTCGTTAGAAATACAAGGTAGCTCTGGACTAGATTGCGTCGAGGGGTTCAGACATGGACTGTTGTTATCACGGTCATCGTCAAGCAGCTCGTCGTATTGTTTGTAAAGCGTGGAGAGAAGACTTCGCCGCTTTAATACACTAGTACTGACGCTTGAGACTAGCGTAGGCGTAGACTTGTTGAAGATTTCATTGGGCCGATCTGGTAATGAAGCCAAGGAACGAGCTCTTGCGAGTGCTGTAACGCGCTTTGGACGAGGCTTCTTCTTGGCTGCTTTACGTCGAGGTGGTAGCCCCTGATCAACGTTTTCATGAATTATGCAGCTCACCCCGAGTTTCTCGAGTAAGAACGCAGACGGTGTCAAGTCCATCGTCGCTATCGAGCATTCGAGTCGTTTTTGTCGTAGAAGTCCGCTACTTCCTGCTATCTGCTTGTTAGAGCGACGGATGTTTTCACGATGGAAGTGCTCGTACATTTGCTTTTCTCGGTTCAAACTCCCCACAGCCCAGTTGTCTTTATCCGCAAAAGGGAGTTCTTGAACAGGGTTTTGTAGTGTTGGTAGGAGCATGTGCGGGTCGTCAGCATCTACTGCACCCAACACCTCGAGCTTTCCGAGTGAGTCGCTTACATCCCCATGACCGGAAACCGTAACTTCATGCTGGTTGTCCTCAGTAATTCTCTGTTCTTCCTTCTTTCTCTTGGCATCTTTCCGCCTCATGATCATCTTCATACGTTGCTGGAACTTGACTCGTTCCTTCTCCCAAGCTGCTTGTTTAGCCAGCTGAAGATCACTCTTCTTCCACGTCGTTTTGCCTGCTAGTTGGTCGAATAATCGACGTGAATGATTAAGGGTACCACTCTCTTCTGACTGTTGCTCATCTGGAGAAGACTCGATAGTATTACGCTCTTGTGAAGCCAACTCAATCGCACTTGTCGACACACTCGAAGTCATCTCTTGAGTACTTAAGTTACGCGAAGATTGACTCAGAACCGGCACACTTGCACTACTGAGCATCCGGCTTCGCTTCCGTTCTCGATCGAGTAGCATCATAGACTGCTGTTTTAACGCTAATGACTTGAGTTTGGTACCTTTCAATTCGTCCCAAATCTGTTGTGCTTGCTTTCGTTTCAGTGCTGCAGCACTCGTAACATCCACTTCCCAACGCCAGATATTGGGATCAATGTCAGTCGTTGTTTTATCAACTGTATTCTTCCCAACTGATGGCATTCCAGTGCCCAAACTACCCATTCGTCGCCCTTGGAAGTCCCAAACGTAGACCCCTTTATCACTACCACAAGTTATCACACCACGCGGCTCAGCGACAATCTGTAAGCTTCGTACATTCCCGCGATGCGCTGTCCATCGATGTGTACACACGACGTCTGTTTCGTCCACATGAAGCGGTTTAGCCTCTAAATTTCCTGTTGCGTTGCTATCTGTGTGTCGATTGCGAAGACGTTTTGCGTTTTTACCCTGTCGAAGAAAGCGACGACGTGGATTATACGCTCGATCGTGTCTAGAAGGCATGTTCTGTTCGCAAAAAGCTCGGACATGTGCAGCGAGGATCAACTTGGAAATATCGCACGCAATCACCTCGCCGTTAAAACTCGAAGCGAATAGTAAAAATCTACCACGATCGATACCCGCAGCTAGTTGTTCTCCGCCAGTCTCATCGTAAAAAGTCCGACAACATGTGACAGGACTATTAAGTTTGGCAGGCGTCAACGGGGACGAAGACGCTGGAGCTTGCTCCGCTACTAAAGTATCAATTGTAGGAGAGATATCAACGATTGGACCATCGAGGCTACTAAGAGTGTCGATTATTGGAGCTTCAGAATCCTCTTCAGTAGCTGGTAGAACCTCCACGGGTTTTACTGGCGTCATGTGGAATGGGTAGAAGCACAGCAGAAGTACCGTAGGTTTTGAAGGCGTCAAGCTCCATACACACACTTGTCCACTTTCATGACCCGACAGGAGCAATGGGTACGGCTCAATAAACTCGAGTACATTCACTTCACTAGTTGTCAACGCTCCGTGTGTTGACGCGTCGCATGAAGTGTCAGTTGGACATGGTGGAGTGCACGTGTCTTCAAGAAGGAAGTAGATGTAGTCCCATATTTTGATCACACCGTCCGTACCACCACTAGCAACGAGACTTAGTGCGTGGCAGTAAGCGAGACACTTAATGTCGCTGTCGTGAGCCTCAGTGATGCAACGCAGTAGTACGTTTTGAGCTGCAACTCCTCCTGTTTTCGGGGCGTCATCGTCGTATAGACGCAGTGATCGGTCCCATGACGCCGTAAGAACCGTATGGTCCTCTTTACAGTACAACAGAGCCGAGACTTGCTGTCCGTGAGGCGTCCATCGTCCCAGTACAGCTCCGTTTAAGTAATTGACCACTGCAAGTTCTCCATTCTGTGCTCCAACGACAAGCTTCCGCTGTCTAGAATCCAAATCCACACACGTGATATCTGCACCCACAAGCCCTCGATACGAACGCAACAATGAACCCGAAGCAGCGTCCCACACACGAATCTCTCGATCAGTAGCAGTCGCAATCGTCAACGAAGCCTCGTTAAATAACACTGCACTTGCGGCGAGTACGCGTGGCTTGATACGAACACGCCGAAGTAATTTAACCTTGTGTGCACCGGCAACTAACAAACTTTGACCGTTGTTAAGAACCGCCAACGAATGCGCTTTCCACGGATACCGACTTAGGTCACTCCCCAGTCGAAAGACCTGCAAACAGCGTCGACTGCTACTTAATTCGGCGTCGGTACTCTCAACTGACAGCACATTGGCTAGAGTCCACCATCGGAACCAACCTTCATCATCCACCGTGATACATTGGTCGGCCAACATTCGAATACTGGAGAGTCCAGACTTGGAGTTCTTCAACAAAGCCGAGGCTGCTGCATACGCTGCCGAAGGAATGAGTTGAATACAACACACAGGGGAGCCGTGACCCGAAAGACGGAAGACTGGGGTGATGGCTAAGGCGGAGATCTCCCATCCAAAGACTTCACACTCAAACCCTGCACTCATAAAAACTTGCGATGATAACTTCACCATTAACCGTACACCTCGACGATGACCTTGACGAAAGGTGCGCGTCTGGAGGGTGTGGGTATCCCAAAGGTAGATCATGTTGTCCATTCCGCATGATAACAATGTATCGTCGTTAAGAAGCAGCAGGTCTTGGAGTAAATCTGTGTGTTTCTTTAACGTCGTCACAAGACGAACTTCACATGTGCCGTCACTCGATTCTCCTCGGGTTTTGGCATTGGCAGCGATACTGACGGTAGATCTGATGACGTGGTAGACTGAGATCATCAAGTCAGCTGAGATGGAGAAGAGTTGTTGAGTATTGGCACTCCACTCGAGTACTCGTTGAGGACGTGGTGTATGAACAATAGCCAAGGGCCGAGGTGTCTCCATTGCACTCGTGCTGCACGCTGTCAGTAGCGTAGAGGACCAGAACGTCAGCTTCAGATCACCAGCAGAGACTGCGAGTAAATCTAGACCTGCTAGATACTTGAGAGCTTGAACTGGAGATCGTTCGGACCGAACTTCGTCCTGATCGCGTCGATAGCCAGAGACGTAACACAGCGGGTGGAACTTGTTAACTACTGGTAGTGACGGTGTAAACGATAAGGTGGCAGCTATCGAGTCTTCAGTATGTGAGTCCGTGTTGAGATCTTTCTCTCCAGAAGTCGATCCAGCGTCTTTACCATTGTCTTCGATCTCAGGTGGAAACAAACCTGTAGGATCTAATATCTCCACCACAGGACGCGAACTTTCAAGTAGCAACACTCTCCGAAACTCCGGGAGATATTCAATCTTCTTAAGTGGTCGATTGACCGCTGCATCTACGAATCGAGAGTGCTCTTCGTATTGGAGATCTCTCAATTGAGCCACCGTTCCAGCCACATCATCGTTGCCTCCACCTGACGACCCCATGCCTCCTTCGATAATAGCGCTAGTAAACTCCTCCCATTCCATCGTTCCGTCGCCATTCACATCCACTTGAGCGAAGAGTTCAATGAGGTCTTCAATAAAACTCACGACGCTCTCTGGTTTCCAGCTCACACGATCCAACATAACGTTCACGAATTCGTGCAATGAAAGGCCTCGACCTGCTCGATCAAAGTCCTCTTTAAGCAGAGTCAGATCCTCCACCTGCAGACGAACCATGATGCCCAGACATGCTTGATACTGCAGCAACGCCGCCGCCATCTCGACCTTCTTTATACGACGGCCAGACCCACGGTTTCGTTCTTCGTTGGTAATTCGTTTAAAATTAGAGCTCGCAAATGCCAAAATTTATGGGGAAAATGTAGTCCTTTTACAATTGATGAGTCTCTTCTTTTAGGTAGCTTTTAATTTCTTAAAGAGAAAACTCCCTATCCTCCTAAAATTGTTTCAAAGGGAGGTGTGATTCTTAAATTTCTGTCTAAAAACGACGTTTCCCCAAATATCCCTTTTTTAAGTGGAGCTCGTTCGAGAGCTTGTTGATCATGTCCATCCAGCGTATCCCACGCTACAAACTGCTGCTAGAAACGGACGAGACAGGCAACATTCAGCTAGTCTATCTGTTTCACTCAGATTGCGAGAAATGGGCCTTATAGTATTAAAATAGTGCTGCAAGAAGACTTAAAAAACTCGGCAGAAGTCTTAGCATCGGCAAGAGAGCCGAGCGGAGCGGTATACATACAATAAGCCAAGACAAGTCCTGGTGTCAGCAAGTGCGTATGTGGCGATCAGCCTCTAGGTCGGCTTCGGCGCACAAATATTATTTGTCAATATTACTGGTTAGAGAGCTCGAATATGAGCTAGAAAAATCAAAAATAAATAAGTATGCTGATTGACTTACTGTGGGAACATGGCAACAAAGTGGCAGCTGATATAGCGTTTAGTTAAAAGCAATAACAGTAAGCTCTTGTGTTTAGAACAGGCATATGCACTTATTCTCTCTTTTTTGTTATTAAAGGACTGTATGTTTGTCGGTCACCGACCCGCTTAGATTTTGTCAATTTCAAAGCTTCTTCGAGCAAAACATTGTGTTGTTTACGTGACGGTCGTAATCAATCCTGCTGACCGGACTGGTCATCAGTGGCCATAAAGCTACAGTACACTTAGCTTACCTGTATTGTGAGGCCTCACAATCACTCCACAATATTCGCCGGACTTCGTAGAGCTCCAAAGTCGATCAAGAAACATGCGACCCGAATTATTTCTGCTACTCGCTATTGCCAGTTTCGTGATATGCTGTAATAACATCGTTGTGGCTGAGAGCTTGGCTGCGGATTCGAAGAGTGTTCGTGCCGAAGCGGAAGGCGAAGAGAGAGTGTCATTTCCTTGGATCAAGAGCCTAAAGGCGTATGTCGCCAAGCAATTAGCCAAATCTAACGAGGCGCACAAGAAGAAAGTGGAGAAAGGAATGCTGAAGCGGAACGAAAACTTCGTTCGCCAATAATAAAAAAGCACGGTGTGTGCGAAAAACATTCTTGTTTGTTCTCCCGGGGAGAGTACTACAGCGTTTTCTAGGTTTAAATAGGCCGAGTGAAGGCGGCAAGCCGTTTGCATATCCTCAAATCAGTAAGAATTTGGTTCAATGGTACCTCACATGGGAGAGCTTTGGTCCTAAGTCATAGACGATTTTTGGAAGTTACTCAGTGCCCTCAATATCTGCAGAGACAGTCCGAATTCGTACAAAACATGTATTGGCATTTTTGCGATGCACTTATCTTAACCCCCCCCCCCCGCACTTATAGGTTGTATTTGACGACATGTGACCAAAAGGTGCGCCAGGTCCTGTTTTTCCACATGTTGTATATACAACATGTTAAAGACAGTGAAATACACAGGGTTAGGCTGAAAAATGCACAGAACACGCACACAAAACTCCTCCGATTTGTCACAAAGGTTGCTGACTCTCGCCTCGTGTAATCCACTGATTTCACACATTCGAGAAAAAGCAACGGGGACCAGAGATGGTTGGCCGACGCAAAACGCGTCGCGAGTCAGAAGCGTTCCTCGCCCGCCTGGAAGACAAAAGCTCGGAGGATCGGGTGCGCTTGACTGCCCAACACACAGCATACCTGAACGGAGAGAGGGAGACGGATGCTGACTTCGGGAACGAGGCCGCGGGGGCAACGCAGACGACTACGGTGGCCGCGACGAAGGTAAGGCAGACGACGACGGCTATGACTCGTGGGCAATCCATTCCGGAGCTTCCGAGCCGACCACCTGTTGGAAAGACGGCGTCGTACATTGCAGCGGCAAAGAAGCTGCGGGCAGCTCGTCTCGCAGCTAAGGCCAAAGCGGAGAAAAAACCTGGAAAGGGGAAGAAGAAGATGACCAAGGCCCAGCGCGAAGCTTTGGCGAAGGAAAGGAACGCGTTCAAAGAAATGGAAGCTGTAGCCCGTGTGGAGTCTATATCTGCACGACGTGATGCCGAGAAAACAAGAGAACGTGCGCACGTGGTCGACGAAGAACGCAGCGGGGCTGAAGCGCGCCAAGCAGCGCTGAAAGCACTAGCAGCAGCAAGGAGGAAGGAATCGTCAAAGTCTCCCGCAGCGAAGAAGCAGAAGAAAACCGCCAGTCCGCACCTTGCTGAACCAGTTGAGGATTCAGATGCAGACGACGAGAGTATGCTGTCTGCACCAAAGTACGTGATTCTCGACATGCTGAACATACTACATTAACTAATTGTTTTAATGTTGTATCTGATGTTATGTTGTTTCAGATCACCACCAATACCACTCGAAGCCACAGCCCTGCCTCCAACCAGACATCAAACGGCCAGGTAGCTTCTGCGATGATATATATACTGCATGTGTGAACGCATAGAAGATGTATATTGACGCGTGATGTGAACTATTTTGGGACAGGGTTTTGAGTATGGATACGACTGAGCCACTCACGTCTTCCGCTCCAGCTATGAATGCATCCGTTGAAGATTATGATAATGGAGCTCTCAACTCGGGCTTGGATGGCGAAGGCGAAGATTCGGATGACTGGTATATTGAGGAGCAGGACTTGTCTGCAAAGCACACGGACGACGACCTTCTCAGCGAAGATGCAGATGAAATTCTTTCAAGTGATAGTGATGGTAGTTTGGACGGTGCAGCGCTCCTCAATCGTGACAAGAGGAAAGCCCAAAGAGAGCTGGAGAAGCGACGTCTGCAGGCAGCTATCGGCAAGCTGCGACGTGACTGGAACACAACCACAAACAATTGGGACACGCTGACAAAAGACAAGATGCAAGCGCTCGCGCAGGATGATGCTGCTCTGAAGAAGATGCGAGTAGACGGCTGGGAGTTTGGTAAGGTTTGTGAGATGATGTATATACAACATGAAACTAATGTGGTATATGTTGTATGATGTTTAGATACCGCATCGCATCCTGAACGAGCAGAACCATACCCGAGTCTATACAGTGGTGACAATGGACCAACGGAGGCAGCGATTGAAGTAGCCGAGTCCCCATTACAGCTCTTCTTCTTCTTCATGCCTCGTCGGCTTTGGCGCCGGATAGCTACTGAGAGTAATCGATACTATCATCAGCATCTCAATGGACGGGTCGACAGAATACATGCGAAGCGAGTGGCTGATGATGCAGAGTTGACTAGGGAAGCTGTGATGTTGCGGGAGATCAAGAAACACAAGGACATAAAGCCAGAGGACATTGTGCATTGTATCGGGCTCCTTATCGCGAGGATGTTGGTCCCTCACAAGCGCCGTTTTGCGGATCACTGGGGAACGACCCGGGTAGGCGCTGTCCCAAAAGGCACATTTGGCGACTTCGTGGGGAAGTCGCGCTTTGAGCGCATCATGCAAAACCTGCATTTTACCGACAACACAGACCCGAGAGCTGAAACGGACCGCGCCTGGAAAGTCCGCTCCGTAGTGGACACGCTACAACAGACGTTTGCAAGGGGATACAACGTTCCTCCCGTTGTGTCGTTCGACGAGGCCATGATTCCATCAAGAAGTCGTCACAACGTGACCAGGCAATTTATGAAGGACAAGCCCCACAAATGGGGCACAAAACTGTTTATGACATGCTGTGCTGATACAGCGTATTGTCTACGGTACATAGTTTGACGGCCTCCATCGTGGAGTATTTTTTTTTGGCTAAGTCTCATATGTTGTATTTGTCTACCTCTGTATTGTTTGGAATGTTGTATTGTGCTGCATCGAAGTCTGGAAGTATTTTGTGGGACTAACCAGCACTCAGACGAGCTCGGAGGTCAATCGACGACCCGATTTTCAGCAGACCCGAACTCTGGCCCTGCAGCGGTTATCCGTAATCTGCATGAAGTTCTTCCTGCCCCAGAAGAAGGTGTGTACCACGCTGTGGTGACGGATCGATTCTATACGTCGATCCAACTAGCTTTGCAGCTCCTGGCTCGGAATGTATACACGGTTGGCACTATACAGCCAAACAAGAAAGGGTTTCCGCCAGCTCTCGTGACCAAAGCAGCAACTCGTCCAGCTCATATCCCCCGCGGGACCAGCACGATCCCCGTCGCAAAGGGCTGCGATCTTCTACAGGTAATGCTTTGGTGGGACCGCCTTCCTGTCTACCTTCTCTCGACTGGCAGCAGTACATCTATTGAAACCTGCGGTAAGTTACTTTTGGGTCGTGTCTTAGTGACGACGGCTTCCTAACTTATGCTGTTGTTGTTGTACCATCGAAGGGCGGCATCTACGTGGCGGCAGAAAGGAAATCATACCCTGCCCATCAGCGATGCGCGACTATCATCGCTGGATGGGCGGGGTTGATATCCACGACCAGCTAAGGCTACAGCGCTATTCGCTGCAACTCTCGGTGCGCTTTCGAAAGTACTACAAGACGGCCTTCTTAGGCCTAGTCGACATGGCACTCGTGAATGCCTATATCATTTTCCGTGAGGCTCGGAAAATGGTTGGTGAAGGTGCTAATCATGCCGAGTTTCTAGCAGAGTTACAGGCGCAGCTTTTGCAGGTCACTTCGGCTGACTTCATTGATGAGGTATATACTACATGTTTGCCGGCGATCATGTGGTAGATGTTGTATCGTATCTGACTCGTTTATTATCATGCAGACATTTTCTCCAGCACCTTCCGACCAAAATGTGGCCTCGATATCAGCTGCCCACAAATTGACCGAGTTTCCAGAGTGGACCCAGATCCGGGAAGGTGTTCGGAAGCGGCCACAGCACCAGTGCAAGGTCTGCTCGATTCGCAAGCAGAAGGTCGGCCAGCGCAGTGCAACGAGGTTCTATTGCGAGGCATGCAGCGACGGCAACAAGTAGTAAGTGTGACAGTGGCCTATGCAATCGTACTTTGACTAATTGTACTTCTTCAGGCACAGTGTCTACCTCTGTGACCGAGTCCGGCCGGGCCACTACCCAGGAAACACCATGACATGCCACCAAATCTGGCATGTCATGTGGAAGAACGGAGAGGAGCGGCCTCGCCCTCGTGTTGGTCGTGGAATCCAGATGCGCAGCCCGGCAAAGAAGCGCCGACGCGCCGCTAGTGATACGGAAGAAGGCAGCGGCGCGGAGGAGGGAGGCGCTGGCAGCGGTACTGTGGAGGGGGGGCGCTGGTTCCGAAGGCAGCGGTGCGGAGGATGGAGGCGCTGGCAGCGGTACTGTGGAGGGGGGCGCTGGTTCCGAAGGCAGCGGTGCGGAGGAAGGAGGCGCTGGCAGCGGTACTGTGAAGGGGGGCGCTGGTTCCGACACTGATGTCGGCGCTGAAGAGAGAAGTGGTGGGGAGGGATGTGCTGGAGAGGACGATAGCGAGTAAGAGTGGGCTTGTCGATGAATACCTAACCTGATTCAATATAAATGTGTTGCAATCATTGATGACTGTACACATAGCCATTGCGCTTCGTACATGGCATGTTCAAGCCCTGTAAAAGGGACACTTCTAATATGTTGGATATACGTCTTCTTCAGGTTTGCTGGCGCAGCGTGGGTGTCTTAGACAGCATGTCGCTACATAGCGCTGCGAAAAAGCTCGCAATCAATGTATAACCGAGCGTCTGATCTTCCCGCAGTGCAGAAAACGTATTCGTACTTACGGAGGTCAATACAAAATTCAAGTTTAGCCTATTTTTAACATGTTGTATATACAACATGTGGGTTCGTAGACAGGGACCGAAAATAGCCGTAAGTGCGGGGGAGTTAAGCATTACAACGTAGTACTATTTTGGTCCATGTACCAGCTTCGTAAGTGTGTAAAAATTCTCTTTCCAACACTTTACATGTTAAGCAGGACGTACAAGCAACATAACGATCAGGACCATGTTTACTTAAGTACTCGGCTCCAGGATTGACATTGTGAATAAATGCAACCTTCTCTTGTTTTTGCTTTCGCTGGGGTTTATTAAATTGACAAATCTTTTAAAAACTAAAAAGAAGGGGAGCATCCGAGCGAGAAAACTTCAAAAGAATCCGTTTATGACTACAACTCTATTTACAGCGCCGTTAGCACGCTATTATAGATGAAAGCTCTTCATCCAAAAACTAACAGAGCATGCTAGTACTAATACTCGCTCTATTAACCCCTCTGTTACCGGAAATTTGACCTAAGTTTTCGTCGTAACTTACGACGACGAATTTATGCTTGCGCTTGCATGGATCTGGCCTTTCCAGAGCATAATACACTGAGTTTAGGGTAAAATATTCGAAGGATTTAGCTTTCAACGTCGTATCACTTACGACGTATGATTCCTTCTAGGGAGTACTATGTCGTAACTTACAACATTCCGTATCGTACATTTCGTATGAAAAAAGCTGGACAAAGTATACAGATGAATGATCGTTGAGATTTGACACTTACAAAACGCGAACAGAATAGATGTACTACTCGCAAGATATCAACTGAAATGCAGGCATCATTCAGGCTCGTGAAAAGGGCGCCAACAAAATTCAGTTGGGATCTCAGCAAAAAACAAAACAGGGCTCCAGCAAAAACATAACGGGGCGCCGGCAAAATGTTTTCTCCCCTTTCTTCAGCAAGTTGTAAAAAATTATAGTCCGCTACTCTAAATATAGTCTTTCAATTGTTCCAAAAAACAAACTCGGAGTGGACCAACAGCGGCGTACTGGAAGGTGAGGAGGGGCAGCTCCCGTTTCTCGTGTACTATACCTGTTCTGACACTGTCGCGCGGTGCATTATTTAGATGGGAATCTACTCGACACGCTTCATAGGTCCTCAGTCTTGGAATTGCGCATTTTAAAGTTTGTGAACGGCAGCAACAGTGAGAAGCCCGTACACCTATATACTCACGCTTTATCTGCGTGTTACTCGGTAAATCTAACATACTTCATATGTCACAACCTGTTGCGCTTTGCTTATAGACATTTTCTGGGGAAGATCGGGGAAGGCGCGCACTGTTTTATCTAAAGAAACGATACGAAATCGCCCCTTTGCCAAATGTTCAAGCTATTTGTGGTGCTTTTGCACTTTCACGTAGTCCAACTGGCTTGGGCTGCTACAACGCAGTATACAATGCCGCTGAGCGCTAGCTCAATGATTCCTTAAACCCCCGTCAAGTCACAAACTACTTTTAAAATTTGATTTTCTTCTTGCTTTCGCCTCACCTAGCATGTTATGGATTTTAAGACCAAGAATGTTATTCAAATTGCTTAGAAGCACATGCAAAAGTACCTATATCTTAAGTATTGCGTCAATTTTTTACCTTGACCTCCCGATGCTGGTGCTCCGCAGAATGCCTTGAAGGCTGTTAAGACAAACATTCCGCAGTTATAGCTGTCTATTTGGACGCCCATATCCGATGCAAACGTCCGAATTCTGTATCGGGAGCCCTTGTTGGGGGGTGGGAGCAGTGGTATAATGCTAGTGGCAACTTTTTTTACATCACTTTGATATGATGAAGCCATCGGATCGTACACCAGTACTGTTGCAGTGGCAAGCTGCACCATGATGCCACACCAGTGAACACCGTTGCAATTAAGTGGGATCAGGACCAATTCATCCGATAGACCAAAATACAATTTGGCTAGGTCCTCAGCAGTAATCCCAACAGTCCCATTAACACAACTCCAATGCTCCCCGTATTGATAGCCACAATGTCTGCTCGATTTCCAAAGTTTTTCGCCAGAAGTAAATTAACAGTTCCGTCACTAAGCGAACCATTTCCAGATACGTCAATGTACTCCATCTGTAAAGTAAAAAACAATATTTGCGTTCATCAGTTTGTTTGATGGTTTAGCAATATTAAGATGATCGGTGAGTATCTTACCTTGAGTGACGACAGGGGGAGGCTTTTCAAGCGCTCCTCGACACCAGTATCTCTCGTTACCTTAAAGTGAGGGGAGACGACGATAGAGAAGTCGATACCTTGGATCTATAAAAGCGCCTTCTTGATATCTTTGACAGCCGACATGGCAGTGTGCCACTTCTTCATGATGTTGACGGTCGTCGTGAACAATGTTCCAACGCCCTCGATTTTCAGTGCGATATCCTTTTCAGCTAGACTTTTAGTTTTTCCTTGGAGCGAGGTGACCTTTTGAGAGCAGCGCCTAATAATATCCCTTGGTAGGATCTTGCTAATTTTATCAGGGAACAATAGCGAGCTGGTCGGCACCTTGTTTAGACGGACTGCAGTAATTCTTGGGGGTTTCTCGAAATAAAAACTTTTGAAGCTTTTTAAAAATTGTCTTGATTCGTATGTCGGAAGTCTTGTAAAAATCATATCAAGTGACTTTACTGTCAGCGGATCGCGATTATCAGTTTCGTGGACCTCCTCCACCAAGTAGCCGTCATCCATGCCAGCCGCATCTAAATTAACCTCGACACCTGGTTGAGTCACTGCTCCTACTGGTTCGCCACCGAGCCGCTCACACTCAGCATTCAGCATCACCGCCTCCTGTTCTTTCCGGGTAATCGCACCTTCATGTTCCACCGACCCTACGCTCTGCACCATTAACACTACCAGTAGTCGCCGTAACGCTGTGACACCCCTCTTCCTCTTCAGCAGCACACTGGGCAGATCTCTCACCGTGGCCCTCGGCATCTCCCTTAGCGCGACTACTGTTTTCAATCGCCATCTGCGACTGCGTGAAGATTGGTCGATAATGGTCAATAAAGCGCCATACCCAATTTTGCTTCGTGTGCTCGTTTTGTATAGCAAATTCTGGTATTTGCTCACAATATCTCTGTAATTCAGCCACTGAGATTTTACTACCGCCTTCAACGCAGTTCCGGTAAAACTGTAAGACTCGATCTTCGTATGGTTTTTCTTGACGGTCGGGCCCAGCACCGCTCTTCCTGTATCGCCCGGGGTCCAAACTCGGCTCTTTCACAAAGGAGAGTTTTGAGTCTGATAAAGCTTTGCGCCAGCCGAGAAGTGTGGATTTCTTTACTCCTAACTCAGACGCTGCCTGGGATGTACTCCATTCTCTGTTTTCCGCCCAGATCTTTAGCGCCTTGGTCTTGTCGGCCTCCGTATACTGTACGCAGCGGCGCTTCTTTTCCATGCCGCACAAATCCAAATCAGTGGAGGTAGGCAGATAAAAATAGCACGGACCGGTCCATAATTTAACCGGTTAAACATTTACGGTTGGTAAAAAAGATTACTCGACTGGTCCAGTTAAGATGCATCTGTGTTCAAATTAACTCGACCACATGCGTGATAACTCGACCCGACTGGTCGAGTTAAGCTGCATCTGTGTGCAGGTTAAGTCGGCCGAATGCAGGTTAGTTCGATTTATTCCAGGCCGGTATGACATCAGTTAAAACCTCTACTGACATATATCAAACCGACATGGTAAGGCTCACGATATATCGAGGAAGAGACAGTAGGTGATAGCACTTGGATAGCTGCGGTAGCCCAGTGGTGTCGCTTAAAAGTAGCCTTAACATTTTGACGGTACGCAATTCTCTTAAATCGCGACGGTGGATGTCGGTATAGCAATTTTCCATTTGACTTAGGGCTGCCTATTAGCTTTGGTACGGTTCATGGGATTAGTTGGAAGAAGCAGCGGGAGATATAAGCTCGCTCTCGCTTTGGATACCTACTGGTTTGGTCGAGTTGGAGCAAAACCCAATTTATCGTGATAAAATTAAAAAACAGTCGCTATACTCCTTAATCATAAAACGTGGTGAAAACAACAGCGAGCCGGTCTAATCGACAAGCCACTATCGCTCTAAAGCAAATATTGTAACGCAGGTCATCGTAGGTGCTGGATACTAGATATCAGCTAGCCATTATACCCATATATGACTGTATCATCGCGAGCAAGAAGAACCAGCTCTGTCGAGACCCCATCTAGTGACCAGAGTAAACTTTGCTCCATCGATAAAGTTATTATTCTTAAGTTGGGCAGTCAAAGACCTGTCCTGGTCATAAGTCTCGATGTTAAAGATTTTCATCCTACCTTACTACAATACCTTAGTTGAGCAAAATCTCCATTTCTAAAGCCTTCGTCATTCGTGGCGGCCGGCCATTTAAACGCGGGGAAGGAAGCCCAAACAAAATTGAAGGCGCGCGAGTTGCCTCTGTTTCTATTCCTCTGCGCAGGCTAAAATTGTTTGGCACTCCATTATGAGCAGTAGTTATTGGGCTGAGAGAATATGATACTTGTAAATGGTGCTCAGTATCAAAGTTTTGCCAATCCAAGTTCTCGAGAGTTTGGTTCATTGGAGCCATCGCAAACATTCCATTGGGTAGATCGAAGTAAGTGCTGCCTCTAACACCAATGGTGCTAGAGTTTTGCAAGAGTGGTTGCCGTAGGAAATGGGGTGTGTTCATGATACAGGGGTCGAAAGCTGTCCACGCTACAGTCTCAATAGGCGGGATAAATCAGAGTGTGGCTGACCGCTAAAAGTAGACATTTGAATCGTGCTCCCCGCTGCTGGTGTGGCCCAGTTGTGGTCGGAGGGGGTATAACCATCTTCAATACGGTTGGTCTCTCTCCAAACTCCGCTGTCACCAAAGGGTGCACCGTCCCGAAAGCCATGTGTGTTGTTCGTATCAGTTGGCACTGGCGTTTGCAACGTCATCTCACAGTTCGAAGGAGATTCACGATGGATTCGCTGTTTTTTACGCGCTCGCCTACTCATAAGCTTATCACCATACCCAGGTCCGATACCGAGAACTGATCTCGCTACGACCACATGCGAGCACACACCAAACTTTAAATGAATAGCACAGCCACACTTGTTGTTCTCAGCATCCACGAGCCATCCATCTTGTGGCATATTGACACGATGTGCACGGCGGGTAGACCATTTTACACTGTCACGATACAGTCGAGACGCCTTGCTTTTTTCCGCCTTTTCTAAAACCAAACCTAGTACGAATGGATCTTCTTCGTTTTCAACCACGTTGTTTGCAAGGCGTCGCATTGTTTCCATCGCAGTGGCGTCAATATGCACCTCCAGAATATGCATCACCTGGACTCTTGTCTCATCATTCGTACGAGCCACAAGCACAGCCTTTGTTTTCAGCATCCATTTTGCCGCCTTCTTGATCTCGCCGTTTGGTGTCGCGATGGATGTTGTCGGTGACGGCACGTCGGACCCCACATCCTCAGCCAACCTAATCATACTTCGCAAAAGTGCGCACACCTCACTCGTTTTGCGATGAACATGCCTCTTTACAGTTGCATTGAATACCTCACATGGATTGTTTGTTGTAGCGTAACTTGAAGGGGAATGAAAAATCTGCCATCTCCAATATCTGCCTTCCGTCCACTGCTCTTCAAAATATGTTGCAAATGCACTTAGACATGGCTCAGACCTCCAACTCGAAATTACTCTATCCTTCACTGCGCAATACTCAGTGTAACTTGTCGCGTAATGCATATCCATTATACCTGTGAAAACAGCGACCCCTGGCCCAGTTTCGAGATGCCTTGTTCTTTTGTGAACGTTGTAAAGTACGTGGAAAAAGCACATCAAATATATGCTGTCACTGAATGCAGCTACGGCCCGAAGTGCATTAAATTGAGCGTCTTCCGCGTCGCCTAAGATGGCATCAACCCGAAGGGTGGTCTGAAATAATTTTTTATACACTCTGGTGACGCTGTCAAAGGCCATTTCGTACTCTCTATGGGTTCGAGCACTGACGATCACAATTGCGGCAAGGTGATAAACCCTTGACCGATCCGTGAATCCACACGAGACAACAGGATAACCTAGGTCGCTCAGTTTAAAGGTCGCGTCAGTGTGAAACAAGCGAAAATGTTCGCTTCCGTGAAGCTGCTTTACGTTTGTCAGCAAATTGGCTGTTGTTACACCCAAAACGAACGGGTCTTCTTCACTGCCCTTCCCGATCCGTGGATATCCATCAACACCATCTACAGGCCCAAATAGAAATGCCTTGTCACAGTCGATGCCTTCAAAATAAGGATACTCTTTTGTCAGTTTCTTCACGGCTTCCCGTGTATTCCGAGATAAGTTTTTCTTTCGGAGTCTCTTTACACAGTCTGACACCTGCTGCCGCGATGGTAACCCCAGTGGAGGTGGTGCAACATCAGTTGTACGACGAAGGTTACTCCAAATATCGCGTGGTCGTACTCCGCATGAATCCATTCTAGTAATTAATTCTTTCACTTCATCTGTTATCGGTATACGATGTTGTCCAGCGCATTGTTCCTCCCTCCTAATGTGTTTTTTGTCGTTACAGTAGACACGCCACGCGGGTCTAGATGTACATTCCCAGTACTTCCACTGCACACCACACTGCATACCTCCATTCATATCTTCCTTGCTTGCACATGTCGGGCTGATACACTCCAGTCGTCTTTCAATCATAGCGTGGTCGGCGTTGCATATCTTACAGTCCATCTCACGCTTTACGTATGCACCGGAGCAGCAGAAATATGAAGCTCGCAGCTTGACAAAGTCTGCGCTCGTTGCATGTTCCGCCAATAGTGCCCAGGAATGACGTGGCATCCTTCGGTTTTGCGCTCGGTGCTAGTAGGATAAGCACAGGCGCCAATGAGGTGAATGCACAGCGTGCCGGGGGTCAACTGGAGTAAAAACAGTTTATGGCGAACAACTGTAGAACTGGTTGTAACACGACTGCGCCCGCTCCAACCAATCAAGCAAAGATGCACACTGCTGATGCTGGTTTACTCGACCGGTCGAGTTATTGTGCATGTGGTCGAGTTAGCCTGCAAGCAGCTGATGCTGGTTTACTCGACCGATCGAGTTATTGTGCAAGTGGTCGAGTTAACCTGCAAGCAGCTGATGCTGGTTTACTCGACCGGTCGAGTTATTGTGCAAGTGGTCGAGTTAACCTACAACTGGTTTACTCGACCGGTCGAGTTATTAATATTGTGACTTGGAATTGCCATTTGAAAAAAATATGCACGTTTTTGATGCTATTAAAAGTACGGTACATCGAAGGTGAGTCCGGCTTTGATGCGTACACATCTTTTTGTTAGTGCTGTTTTGCCGGAGCCTACAAATCTTTTGCTGGCGCCCCAAAGTGAAGAGATTTGTTTGCTGAAGCCGTTTTGATTTTGCTGGCACCCCATCTTCTTTTGTTTTCACCCCAAAAGGTGTTTGTTCGCACCCCGGTCTCTTCAGGCTCTCACGGAGTATCTTTGAAGCACTTTCCAAATAACACGCACAGACAATTTAGTCGCCTTCTTCAAGAATTGGAGCACCGCCATCCTGAAGGATCTCGCGCCGTGTCTTCTTGCGTCAACCTACCATCCCCGGACGCCTTAGCACGATGCGTTTACCTATTCGACATGATTCCTTGTGCGTAATAAATGCGTTCACTAAAGCAATATCCATGAACACCAGGAACAAAGATTTATAATACTTGCGGAAATGAAAGGATGTCTGGGCGGATTGGAGGCGGGGTTGATCATGCACATCAACTCCTTTCCCCCATCCATCGCTGGTAATCCGACACCAACTTCGGGTACGGAGCTGGAATTTGGCCTGCCTGTCGGACGTTGCGATTGACGCGGTCTTCGTCCATTGACACACCAGTTGCTAGGTAGTGTACGGTTTTGCGGTCCCACCAGTGGCGCACAACCATGGTGGGGACCGCAGCGCAACGCGTAATCGTGAAGCTACCTTGCGGGATACTTTTCGGTCGGATTTTGCGCTTCTCTACCTGTTGCGCATCAAACCCGATACGATTGACGACAATCGTTCCGATAGCGTAGATAGATATCGCAAGTCGCTGGAGGTCAGAGCCACCGACGAGTAGAATCGATCAGTCACAATCAATCGAAAGCCAGACGAGTTCTCTCCAAGCATATTCTTATATTGCGGACGACGGCTGCCGCACCAGTCTTGCTATCGACTGTCGTATCATCCTCCGTCTCTCTCGCACCAACATTCACCTCAAATCTATGAAGAAAGTTGCGACATTAGATTTACTGATACAAAAAAAGTCGAAAGGTGCGACATAAAAAAATAACAACTAGAGCTCGCCGGTGGCAGTACGCTGTCTTAGAGTCGCAGACCATAAACATCTTGGTTCTGTATCGATGCGGCTTGTCAGGCATGAACATGTGCGTAGTGTAGTATTCCTTCGCCCCGTCATCCCACCACTCCTTCATCAACGGAAAACACGGCAGGAAGCGACCACCCAGAGCGACACCGCTCTACCAACACATCCACCACGGGCCGTAGCTTTCAGAGACGATCGCAAGCGTGAGGAGCTTTATTGTCCACAAAGTGTAAGTCGCGAAGTATAGATGTGCACCGGTTGCGAGTCATAAACCTCCCAACGATACCGGACGGATTTGCTCCATCATCCGTCATTGACCAATGGTAGACTTCCAAAAATAACACAATCGCAAGACTGTGTCGGTCATATCATGACATATGTGTCGGTCTTGATCCAGTACATGTGCGTGGTATATGACTGGTTTGTGTATTACCAGTCCTCCAAAAATAACACATGCAAAGCGGTATAATCTTCGATGAAAGTTAGTTGCTGATCGTCATTTCAGCGTTCTTCAGCAGAGTTGCACAGTGAAACGGAGTGCAAGGTACTCTAAAGACATGGTTCACCGCACTATTATCCTCTTCGCCAACCTGAATCGCCGTCGCCAGCACGAATTACGTCATAAGCGTCAACTCAAGTGGAAAATTGCTGCTTTGCTTCGCGTTCGTATGACTCTCAGAGTTCGTAACTACCTGACCTCAAGTGCGCTTATATCTCCGTCGAACAGCCCATGGGCTACAATTTACAGAAGCAGAGACGACGGAGCGTTTATCAATACGGTGGCAATACCAGTGGCGGCATTTGAAAGATTACTGCTATCGTTTACAGCACACTACGTTGTTAAGAGCGGTCCTGGCAAACGAGGACGTCCTCCTCGCTTCTGTAGCATCAATAACGTCCTCGCTTGTCTTCTACATTTTTACGCGCACGCCGTGGAGCACAAAACGCTGTGTGAGATGTTTGGAGCGCCTCCCTCCACGCTGTCACGCGTTCTTTGCAACGCAGAGGTCGCTCTGCACAAGGCACTACCAGAAGTACCGGAAGCCCAGATTCGGTGGCCGACATGTGATCAACAGCGTAGTTGGGCCGCCAGTGTTACCAAGAAGGAGGCACTTGTACGAGGATGCTTTTGTGTTGCTGATGGAAAAAACTATGCAGTCCAGGAGCCTTCGGCTAGCGATCTGCAGAACGCTTACTTTAATGGTAGGTCTTTTTAACGCGGTTATAGTTACACTTCTGTATCTAATTACTGTGTTTGTAGGATGGCTTCACTCAGTGAAGGTGACAGGTGTACTCTGCTACGGTTTTGACGGAACGCTCATTTGGGGCCGGCATAACCATCCAGGCTCATGGAACGACGGAGAAATGAGTAGGAATTTGCAGTATCGGCTTGCTGATACATCAAAGACAATGGACGGAGGTTGTTGTGCGACTGACTCAGCTTTTCCAGTGAGTGACGAGATGGCTGGTAGAATCATTACGCCTCTTAAAGATGGTGATCTTGAGCGCGCTAGTCGGGAATGTCGAAGAGGTTTAATTGCGATGAGCAACGCCATCACTTGCGTGAGGCAATCCGCAGAATGGGGTATGGGATGTGCTTCAAAATGCTTCAGGCAGTTATTGTTACCTCTACCTTACAACCCTGAAAAAAGGCGACTGCGTCTCAGCAACATCTATCACCTATATAACCTTCGGGTAAGAGAGTCGGGAATTAGTCAAATACGTAGTGTATTCATGCCATCTACAACTACCGGTATGCCCGGAAACTAAAAGAAAATGTGTATGAACGGGGTATCGTACCGTGTTGACTCTATTCTCGTATCGTGTCTCACGTGGATTCCTCAGGTGTCGGCACAGCAGCAGATCCGAACAACTTTGCCATCACCATCAGCATGAGTTGCTGGTTCTGAGTATCTCGCGCGGCTTGCTGTTCTGCCAATTGCACGCGCAGTTGGCGCTCGCGATCTTCGCGAATAGCCTCTCGTTCTTCACGCTCTCTGCGAAGTTCTGCTTCACGGAGAGCTTGGCGCTGATCCAGCATCATCATGAACTCAACCATGCTGTTGTCTGAGTTCTCAGGTGCTGTTGCAGTAGTCAGCGAGTCCAACACGGAGTCGAGGCGGATACGACGGCGAGCTGTCTGACTCAATAGAACTGGTGATGAAGACGCTGGCATGCTGAGCCGATCTGACAAATGAGCCAATTCTGCTGGACTAAGGCCCGAGCGAGGAGTTGCTGTTAACGGAGTTTGCACGGGAGGAGGCGTCGTGCTTCTGTTCAATTGGGTGTCTTCGAGGGTGCCATTGCCTGCGATGTCCGATCCTTCAGCGTGTTGTTCGTGAGTGTTTGTCAACTGAAAGTTTACCAGAGGCTCGTTATCAAGGAGAGGCTCAGTGTTCCCTTCCTCATCGTTTGAAGAAGGTTCGGTCCTGCCGATAACGTCTTCGATGGTATCTCCACTGTCGGAATCGTCGTGCAAAGTCGTAACAGCGCATTTTGCTTCTATCATTCTAAACACTTGTTTGGCTTTGCGGACTTCTTGAGGACAGTCGGGATCTCCAGTTGGTTTGCGTTTATTTTTCAGTCCAAGAAACTTCCGCTTTAGGCTATCGCCGTCGCGCTGCGGCCAACCGACTGGTAAATGAGAGTTGTAGGCAGACGCAATACTTTGCCATTGCTCAGCTCCAAACGGTAGTCTCGCTTCTACAAGAACCAGCATTCCTACAGCAAGACAATAACAGCAACGTGAGGTCCTAACTCACCACTTAAATACGTTCATGTATGTACGGTTAATTTCCGCTGTCTTGAAATTTTTTCCTTTCGTCTTCTTCCCATTACTGGTCATGATTTAAAGCTGGAGTGGTTGTGTACCTGAGTGACGTTTTCAAAATGATCTCTCTTGGGAAACTCGCACGGACGTTTTGGTCGTGTACAACAACTAAGTCTTACGTCTGCCGTCCTCGAGTCTAAACCCGCACTGAGAGATGACGTCCTCCACTTCTGATGATGGTGAAGTAGCATCACAAACACAAGTTTGCGGAGACGATATTTACGTCTGAGTAACGCTTGTGACGAGTATATGCTTCATTTGCTTCAGCATCTGTGCGAAACATTTGCGTGTACAAAAAAATACTTTGTGCCATTTTTGGAAGTCTACCAATAGCTCAAAAACCGCCTTTTGTGCGGACACAACACGTGATCAACCAGCAAGCCATTCCCTTCATGATTTCGGAGGGTTCATATCCTTTTCAGCGCGCAGACGTCGGCGTAACTGCGCCAGCGTTTCTGGCGTTGACGGTATCTGCAAGCGCACTTGGCTTGCTTGCATTCGGGAAGCGCGGGCTTCAATATTCTGCCTTCAATACCGGTTCGTCTCTCACGTGAATTGCACCCACGGCGCCTTCGGCATATAATGCCGTAAAAAGGAGTGACGAGTCGGCTACCTCTTTTAGCTCCATGATGTCCACATCTTCCACATCTTGTGAAAGATGCAGGTGGCTGGATGGAGCTTCCTCAAACGTCGAAGGTGGTGAGCCACACGCCGTTTTCCGTAGTGCATCCCTGTCAATGTAATTCATGTCCAATGAGCCACCAAGAGATTCAATAAATGTTTCGTCTACAAGAGCCACCTCATCGCCCGACATATCGGCATCATCTAGGTATTCACGAGCGACGACCACTTTGTCCTCAAGGTAATCGTCGATGTCACTCCTACTGATGTCCGAGCTCTCGTAGGCATCTGCGTGCTCGCCCTCCTTAAAAATATTGACGTCGTTCACGCTAGTCTCAGCTGTGTTGGGTGTGTCATCCTCCTCACACTTTCCTTCTTCGGAAACGCCGGCATGTTCTTCAGACTCGGCTTCCGAAAGAAGCTGCTGGAATGCCCCGATGTCGGTGTCGTGGTCCGGCGCATCCACCGCAGGTGGCAGGTCAAATGCACGATTCACCGCGCTCTCGGATAGATCGCCCCTCGACTCAAAAATAGCATCTAAGAAGGTGCCGATAGCATCACTGAGCAATCGATTTGTGACGCAGAAACCGCGTCTTCGCTGAAGGGATCCCGTTGCTCACCGACAATTATTTCGCTGTCCTCGCTGAAGCGACTGTCTAGCAGGTATTGCCCCCCCCCCCCCCCCCCCCCCACACACACACACACTTCGCTCGTTGCCACCGCCCTCACTAGCATCTCCACCACGCTGTTCACCGCCACCTTCACCAGCGTCTTCATCTTGCCGTGAGTCTCGAACTGGCTGCTTGTGAGAAGCGTCTTCACCTTGCCGTGACTGTCCGGCAGGCTGCACGCTAGCGGCGTCGCAAATGACTCCGTCACCGCCATCCTCGCTACTCTCACGCAGGTTAATCAGCCCGGACTCGATCACAAAGCAAACGACGGCACCCTCGTCTTCAAAATTACAGTCAGCATGCTATTCCATCCAAATACTCGTCACCATGTTACCTGTGAACCAGTTCGTGTCTTCCTCGAACTCGCTCTCGTCAGCACGTGGCACGAAGTATCTCCAGTCGTTTGAGCGTCTTCTCAGCAGCTTCTTCGACTCCCATCCGTCCGCCTTGAGCCGTCGCCAGAGATGACCGAAGTGTACGGTGCGAGGCTTTGCCGATTGCTTCGTTTGCGAGCTGGATCGAATTCATGGCATCACTCGACTGCTGGATTCCGGGAAAATCTTTGAATGAGCTCGACCTTCCGCCACTCATCACAGCTCCCCTCGCCAGTCATCATTGATGACTGTTTTTGCAAAACCTAAGCATGTCCCTTTGTGTTTTCTCAAATTTGACCTCTTCCAGCTTATCGTCATTCGCTCAGAATAAGCTTGATTAAAGTATGCGTGCGTTTGGTTTCGAGCCATTTTCTGCTTAAAGTTTTCAGCTACGTCGTAACTTGCGACGTTGGTAACAGAGGGGTTAATAACAATCCATATGCAGCTTAACAAAAAATACGCGTATTGAATACAGAAATCTGCCTGAATAAGGAACGGGGTTTCAACTAATAACCTCGCAATTTTTATTGTCGGGAAAGTTTAAGGGGGATGGGATAGTGATGGGCAAGGTACTGACAAAACAATCCAGGCACTGACTTTGATTTCAATTTAAAAAATGGCGCGCAGCAGGTGATCCTCCTTCGCTTCAAGCCCTACGAGCCGAACTTCATTCCTACATTTATATTCAAGCTCACTAGCCGACTGTATCCTCAGCACCCCCATGTCCTCCAATCGTCTCCGCCTCACCTGGTCCGAGAAGGTAGCCATCCTCAAGAAGGCTGCTCGCTCACCTAGTCTGTCGTTCAATGAGCTAGCTGAGTGGGCGGTCGAAGAGTTTGGGCTTCCGACGGCCACCGGCAAAACGACAATATGCCGTTTACTCAAATCAAGTGCTATGCTGCGCGGACGGCCTGTGGAGAAGGCTGTACGCAAGAAGACGCAGCCCCTAAGCCACGTTCTCCTCGACGAAAACGTCGTTGAGTTCGTACTTCTCGCTGAAGTGGAAGGTGTGTGCCTAACTGGCGCAATGATCATACAACATGCTCGTGAGCTCATTCTGAAGCTCCGAATCCCGCCACGTCAACGCCCCCGGCTGGGGCCATCATGGCTTCGCCGTTTCCAAGAGCGTTACGGCTTTCATTGGCATTGTTCTTTTGGGGAGTCTGATGCTGTCCAGTTGGACGCTTGCAAGAAAGATATTGAGCGTCTAATGCAACGTATTAGCTCCTTCCGGATTCGGGATGGTTTTAACATGGACGAGAGCGCGTTTTTTTACAATGCCGTACCACGGGGCTCTATTTGTAAAACTTCAGCACCTGCCTTAAAGCAAAGCAAGGCGCGGTTGTCGATGGCCGTCTGCACGAATGCAGATGGTTCCGAAAAGCTGCCTATTCTTTACCTGGGAACGGCAGCTAAGCCGCGGTGGTTTGACAAAAAGCCCTCCTCCCTACACTACTTTGGGACTGAGAAGGGCTGGATGACGAGCTGGAAGTACCAACAGTGGCTGGTGGCGCTGGATGAGAGAATGCGAGCCCAGAATCGCAATATTCTACTATTGGTAGATAACGCTTCGCCTCACCATGAGGTTGGTCTCTCTCTAAGCAACGTCCGTGTTGAGAAGCTACCCCCGAACACCACCGCCAAGATCCAGCCGCTGGATCAGGGGATCATCAATAGCATTAAACGCTACATCTTATCACAAAAAATGATGTTCGCATTGGATCGCCTTGGCGAAGGCCTCGACAACCCGTACAACGTCGACCAGCTAACTGCACTGCTCTGGTGCGAGGCTGCATGGTCTAAAGTTAGCGCTCCTACGATTCAGCACTGCTGGAATAACTCTGGTCTCATTCAAAAGTCGAATCTTCAATTTATCCTAACTTAATTCAATACATGCACATGATATGATATCATAGTCTGTTTTTAGCGAGGCATTGTCAGCTTATACAATCTCTTTCTTAATTTATATCAGGCGTTCCTTATTCAGGCAGATTTGTGTAGTGTTTAATTGTATTATACATGCTCAGTGGTGGCGAATTTCAATATTTTAAAAGAAGTTTGTCGCTGACGATGTTGGTGCACACAGCGTTGTGAGTGCCATCTTTCAGTGTTAAAGCACCCGGAGCGCTTTAATAGTGCGTCAATTGCACAGAACAGGCATCGTCGCAAACCGGCTGAAGCCAATTTTAGCCAATGGTGAGTCCGAAAAGACTGCACTGTTTTGGAAGGGGGCTACTAAAAAGGTTTATCGATACTAAAAGTCGGGGTGGTGGGCCCACCCATGTATATATATGCATACAGCTATTTTGCAAACAACGAGCTGTATTGGTATTGTGATGTGCCGTTTTGTCATAATACCCTCCGATTTAAGGTCCTATGTTGGAGCCCATTTAACCTACCCTGGATTGCAGTAAAGCGTAGGCTGTAACATAAGCGCATAAGTTTCAGACAGTGAGGCACACCACTCTCTTCTAGTCTAGCAACTGTCGTACTGCAGTATGATACCAAATACTTAAGTAGCCCGAAAATCATCCCACTTTACGTGGCACGCGTGTCGGGTTCAAGGCGGATACAAAGAGGTCCGAGTGGTGAACCCGCGACGCTCCGATTCTGCATTGGAATGTCGGAGCCAGGAGCGATAGTAGGATTCATGGCGTTAGTGTGCCCTTACAACGTTCCGGAGTTCTGCTGCTGCTGAAACATCAACTGGTTCATCTATTGTAGCTTCTGCAGCATCTGCGGCTGCGTCGACGTCACACCATTCGCGTTTACCGGCGCCGTTCCACTGCTTGCAAACTTGTCATATTCTTCCACCGGAAGGTGTAGATACTTATACAGAAATAGAGCGCGCTTCCGGGATCTACGGGACCATGTTTTCGCTCAGGACGCTCCCATCTGCTTGTTCCTCAGTCCATTTAGATAGGGCTGGCACCGCATGTGTGGAGCGTGGTAGTTTAGAGCTTCTTATATCGTCACGATCTTGTCGCTTCACTCCTCGGCGGACTACCATGGTTGCGCTTGCAGCCTTGACACGGTTCCACAACTGTGCCGGAGCTCGACAAACTAAGCGGCTATTGAACCTTACTCATATAGTTTTAATGGTATCAGTCCTCGGATTATACCACCACGCTCGACCCTACTTGCCTTTAAGGCACATCTTGAATACCGCCAACCGCAACTGATCCTCTATGTCGTAAGTACACTTCTCAAAAGAACGCTAGAACGCAACAACACTTTCCCTCGTACTTTCACGGCGTTTCGCAATTCCGTCGGAATACCAATGGTGGAAACATTTCGTTTAGGGTCTTCCCCACACTCAGACACGCCATAGCAACCATCTTAGTTGTAGTACTAACTCGCCTCAGGCTCTTAAGAAAGTTCTGTTTTATCGGGTACCTTTCCCCTTGAACAATTATTTTCCTCTCCACTTGTTGGGTTCCTGTTAGTTCCCGAAACGTCACACGATTCGTTGGCGACGTCCTGTGGAACGGCCGTCCGTCCGTTTCACTTTTCAAGCTCACAGGAGTCTGCTGATCGGAAGCAGCTGACTACACAGGTAGCGTTCCAGCCGTGGCCCGCCCAGACGTCGGCGTTATCGGCGGTTGGAACGGAGGATAGAACGCGCTATACCGAGACGCTCCACTCTATCCACTGCTACCGTTGGGACCAGGTACTTGAATGAACACACCTTTATACGAGGGAATGGTAGTCATCAGCATTTCGACGAATGTCATCACCCTCGGGGCCATGGGACCCCGGTACCCAGTCATCGGCGACGTCATCTGTTGAGTCGAAGCTGGCGCGGGGGATATGGGTTCCGTTGCTTAAGGTTGTGGTATCTGCACCTGTGCTCCACTCGCCAACAAAATCCTATGTAGCGTTTGGCCGACGCTGTCGGTCAGGAAAGTCTGCAACGCTTGATCAGCCGTCTACATTCCGGTTCCTCTCGTCGGCGTCACTATCGGTCGATCTGGCGTAGTGCCTTAACCTCCCATCGGTACGCTCGATGACGCTATCACCTCAGCTGGGTCAAAACATTCCACTTCACCCAAGTATGCTCCTAGTGCGTCTCTGCTTTCTTGCTACGGACGGTGGGGCGCTTTCGCTGGTAGGCCGTCGCTGGTCTGATCGTAGACACACCTCCTCGTGAGCCTTTCGCCGATTGCAAAAAGGGAACAGGGTGCATTCAGAGAGCGACCTCCCCCTCGGCAAGCTCCCGAGGTCATCATTGTAATTCTCATCGTCGCATTCGTCTTCGTCCTTGTAGGTTTTGGTCCTTCACTAGGATCTATTTATCGTGCCAGCTGCGTTGAAAAGCTCTCGACCTCGGAGCGGCTGGAGCACGGACTCAGCCGTTTTCATCGTCCTCAGAGACGGGGGCGCGACGTCGAATATGCTCTCGTCCTCATCTTGATCCGTATGAGATGTGTGACCACCAGTCCCGGGATCAACTCGTCCCGGCGTTCTACGTTCCGCGCCGTCTCCTTGACGCTCCCATACCTAAGCCGACTGCTGCATGTCGCCGCCAGCAGCCCCCACAGCGCACGCTTCCTCTTCCTCCTCGAGGATCTCTGCGGGCTCCGTTTCTAATGGGCGAGTCCACTCCCTGCCCCTCACTGGTTTCTACGATGTGCCCTTTACTGGATCAACCTTGGCGCTCATTTCGTTCCGGTCCTTTCTCCTTCCCTCTTGGTGTTCCGTTGCCAATGATCTTCTGCACTTCTACGTTCCCACGATATTCGACAAGAAGATTCCCCGCTTTTCATCCAAACTATCTCGGCTCTCTCTAAATCAGGGTCGTGTACCGTGTATCACGACAAACGTGTAACCTCTCTAAAAATCCTAAATACGTATATATATATATATATACTATACGAAGCATAAATATATCAAGTATACCTACAGCGTAGGCTTCTTACATCACCAAATTATCCACTTTTACGATGTTACATAATCGCTGTGATATACAGTATCTTGCTTGGGCCGACGTAGGAAGTAGAACGGGCGGAGCTATAAAGAGAAAAAAAAAACGCTAATGTATTCTAGTGGAGAAATTCACAGCTGAACGCCTCACTAAAACCTCACAAACAGTAACAAGCTCCGTACCTTTATGCAGATCCCGCGCAGGTAGCGGTCCGAAGTATCCCCGCCACAATTCGTCGACTATCGTTTCTCTTTGACTTTGGAACGTCGTCGGCTTCGTCGGACGTCCCACTTGCTTGGAAGTGATGTGGAGAGTCTGGAGCGAACATACCTTCTGAATGCAGCCGACCAGAATGGTGAGTCCTCCATCCAGCTGTATACCGTGACAGAACCAACGAAAGTTTGCATCATACGAAACGAAACATGCGAAAAAATATCAAAAATGATCAGATCATCGCTTCGTGCTGACCTGCTTAAGCGCTCTATTGTCTAGAACGGCCCACCTACGTAAGATCGGAGGCTTTGCGTGTGGCTGCTAATGACTAAATTATAGCTTTTTCTTCCGGAATATGTAGCTAGGTACCCTCTCACCTTTTTTAAAACCAACCTTTTGACCTCGCAATTTAAGGTCCGATTGGCCAAAGTTTGATAAATGCACAATAGTAGTACGTCAAGGATGCCGAATATTGCATTTTTATCTATTGCACACCATAGCGGACAATACATTATTGCATGTAAGTCCTGAAGACTAAAGTGGAGAAAGGTTCCGTGTGATCGGTAATTGAAGGGTAGATAATTAAACTAAACAAACCCGGAAAATAGATTATTGATGCAATAATGTGCCACTAAACTGTGTGCTTAACCTCGCACTATCACTCCGCACTCTCCACTGTACGGGCGTCCCAATAACTTGCATTTTGACGAACAGAAGCATTTCCAGCGTGTACGGCTATAGTATGTGTGTTGATGCCCAAACGCAGCTCTAGCGATACTGAAAATAGTGCTCGACGATGGTTGACATGGGAGGGATGGAGGCGACCAGATCGTATGAGGGCTGTCGCTCTTCCGGCCGGCAGCGCTTCTGGATCCTATTGACGAAGAAAACATTCGTGTCTGCCTCCTCCTCACCAATCGCTCCATCTTGAGCACGTGGAACCACCGTAAATCTTTCGAGTGCAGTCTTTTCCGCCCTGGCCAGATGCTTTGCTTGGTCCTTCAGCACTCGAACCCGTCTGGATTGCAATCTGGAATGTGGGCAATATCATGCCTTGTCGCTGCATTAATAAATAGCTAGTCTAAGTATTAGTGTATACAGCGGTAATAACAGAACCAAAACGTGTTTACCTAGTTAGCGATCAAACGATGGCATTCCGGCTATAATGCTGTCAAACGCTACTCGAACGTCGAGGAGGTCGACGTTGGAGACATGGAGCGCCTTTGCCACTAACTCCACGTCCTTGAGCTTGCCCAGTAGGTCGCACAAACGCTGTTCGGATGCTGCGAGCGGCAGCAGCAGCTCCGCCGGTTCGTCGTCCTCCGAAAATACTACCCCTCGACTCCCAGGAATGAGGGCACCGGACGGCTTATTGTACGTCGTATCTTACGACTTAGGGCTGGAACTAAATAACTGTATGGGGCAAAGAAAGCCTTAGGGGATGGGGTATAAGTTGTCAACAGGTCCTTCGTGCAATGACGTAACGTATACAACTTTGTTTGCATTATTCAGCTATGTATGTCGTAACTTACCACGAGCCAGCACTGACTAGAAAAGAAAGGTCGATCATTGGCCTGTCATTTGCAAACACGAAACGTAGAAAACACATTGATTCAAGGCTCTGTGCATTACGAACAAAGGACTCATCAAGTTCGCACTCGTCTTTGCTACACTACTCAGCCTCATCATCGGCTTCGTCACCTCGCAGCTGGATCTCTCGGCGAGTCTTCTGCCGTTTTCATGCTTCTTGTCCGGGTCGCCGCAGCACAATCCTTTTCCCCAAGATCGACGGTATGCTCTGGCCGGCATCAAAATCGTCGTGCCAGATTTCGAAGCACGTCTTCGTCACCCCTTTGCATTCTCGCCGGATCTTGTTGCAGAGCCAACACTTGGCATCATCGATCGAACAGCGCTCACAATAGAAGGTTGTCGCGTAAGATTTCTTCTTGCGGTCGATTCTCAGCAACGTGCACACCTTGCAGGAGCGCTGGCGACGCTTCTGCACATTGAAGACCATCACCAGTCCTCACACTGCTCCAAGACATGTGTAAGCCGCGGGGTACGCTTACGTTTCTGCGCTGAAGGTGGTGGCGTTGCGACTACACCGGTGAAGTCTTCTGCCTTCAGTTGAAGGAGCTGGTTTTGGAGGACGCCGTACCACTCGCGAAGCTTCATAGCTGGTATACCAGCTATCTTCGCAGCCTCGGTGTGGGAGATGTAGGCATTGACTAACGCGAGATCGACGAGGCCTAAGAATAGGCTTTTATAATATTTCTTGAACTTAGTAGATGTTTGGAGCGAGCAGGCTTGGAGGCGGAGTTGATCATGCACATCAACTCCACCCATCCAACCTTGGTAGTCGTTTACGGCGGCTGGGCATGGCACCGTAATTGCCCCAACCTGCTTCACCTTCCGCTCAATCGTTGACGGCGCCATCGTTGCGCCTGTACACAGGTAGTGGACCGGCTTGCGATTCCACCAGTGGAAAGCAATCATGGATGGTATCGCAACCGAACGTGAAAAGATAAACGTGCCGCGTGGAATGTTTGCCGGGCGCGTTGCTCTATTTACTTGGAGGTTCTTGTCCAGCCCGAGACGGTTGACCATGATAGTACCAATGACGTAAACGTTCATCTTCAGCAGCTCAATTGCAAGGAGAATAGAAGAGTAGTATATGTCTACAACAACCGCGCACCACCGTTGTCGCTTGTTTTCTGCAAGTACAATCTTCAGGTTCCTGACCACAGCAGCTGCCCCTGTCTTGTGGTCAAATGAAGTGCTGCCATCAGCCTCTGAAGTGCGCTTGCCTGCATACATTTCGAATCTGGTAAGATACGACATAGAAGTCAGTCAGAATGGTTGATGGCGTATCTTACGACATTCAGATGCTTACCTGTGACAATAGGCTGTCCTCGAGTCGCACGTCATAAACATCTTCGACCCGTATCGGTGTGGTTTATCAGGCATAAACATTCTCGTCGTGTTCCGCTTAGACGTGGCTAGTAATACCCCCTCATCAAAAGAAAAAAACACCAGGCAGCGACCAGCCCTCCAGGAAACGCTGCTGAAGCTTGGCAATTACCGGTCGCAGTTTCCACAGCTTTTCCCTGTTCCGTTCGTCCTGGTTGTCGACGAAGTGGCGATCTCTCAGGATATCCTGGCAGCGGTTGCGGCTCATGAAGCGTCCGAAGCTGCCAGCAGGAACGGCACCATCTTCGACCATCGACCAGTGCGCTGCAAAGCTCTTCTGCGGGCAGAGCATGCGCGCAACGAGCAAATCGAGGGCGTGTAGGATCTCGTGAGCCTGGTACGCTGGCTTAGTTCTCAGGCGGCGCCGTATATTCTTCGGTGTTTTTTGCCGGCGGTCGGGGTGCTTGACTTGTCGAGCATGAATTGCTTCAGCTCGTCTGTGTACTTGCTGAAATGCGTAAATGTTCGTTTCTTGGTTAATAGTCACCTACATGAACTTGGGCATAAAATAGAAGAAGTTAAGAAGTGGTGAGTGTGTGAGATTGCGCAGCTCTCTCGTGGGCTGAGCAAGCTCCGCACCAAGTCCTGGATACGCTTCCACATTTAACTCGAAAGAAGACGACACAGACGTCCACTTCATTGCTCGCAAGGCATCCTCGCGCTGGTGCAGACTGCGTCGATCAGGTGCTTCAGTGTCCAACTGAAGTGAAGCGATGAAAGCCTCATCCGTCTCCACGGCGTCGCCATCGGAGATGCTATCATCACTACAGTCGTCGTCTCCACGGTCTGGGCCTTCGTCTTCTTTTGTGTAGGCAACGCCGTCGCTCTCATCCGAGCTGAAGCTTACGTGCTTGTGTTTTCATTCTCAGGTACAAAGTTGATATCCTTTTCTTCTTTGGGAGCTTGACGCTGGGGCTTCCGTCTTTGATCATCGGCAATGGACTTGTCCTCTTCTTCGGCACCGCTCTCAGCCCCAGACGCGCCCGACAGCAATTGCAAATGAGCGGCAGCTTCTTCAAGTTGCGAGGCGTCCAGTAATAGGCCTTCAGGTGGCAAATCAAATGCCCGAGTGACTGCCGACTGTGACAGATCCGCCTCCGACTCTCTAGACGTGCCGAACAAATCTCTCATGGTACGTTGCGATATCTCGATACTGGTGTCAATCTGCGAGGCGGTAACACATTTATCAGAGGTTCTGTCATCCAGGGTATCCGCATCGCGGTCACTGTCACCTTCGACCAGAAGTCCAGACTCCAGAGCATATTCCACTGCGGCATCTTCTCCAAACAGCACCTTGGTACCATCAGGACTTGAATAGCCCCACTCGGTCTGCAATCCACTGGGCTTCTTCGCTGTCCAGCCAGCAGCACGAAGATGGCGCCAGAAGTGACCAAAGTCGATATCACGCGCGGTAGCGGCGGCTGTAGCTGCTGCCGCGACTGTAGCTGCGGCCTTCCCTCGACAACTGGAACGAATGCGCGCCATTCGGCGAAAGCTGGAATGAGCAGTTGACAAGCCACCGATTCAGATCCAAAAACTGATCCCCGTCCCCTCCTTTTCCCGCGCACCCCGTTTCTGGGTTTTCATATAATACCCCCGGGACCTTATTTTTCCAAAATGACTTGATTAAAGTATTGGAAAAATAATTATGAGCCAAATTCTGTTGTAATGCTTCGTACGTCGTAAGATACGACGTAAATTTTTTAATATGTCGTATCTTACGACGTTGGGAGTCGAGGGGTAAATGGAAAAAGCTTAAAGTACCTGTTGATCATGGCATTCGAGGCAACGAGTGTGCTGACGTACGATTAGAGGTTCGTGTTAAACCTGTAGTCATTCATTTATCAAAAAAAATACTGTTAGGACATCGGTCTTTCAAACATTTTTACAAAAATCGTCAAAATTCGCACCGGAGCTTAGCAGAGTGATGGAGCGCACGCAGCTTAATCATAATCGCTTGAATACTGTCAAGGTCTTTCGCACACTCGCATAAACGCTGGGAAACGGCTCTGTTAAGTCTGTGACTCGCACACCCGACCAGTGAAACTCCTACTAGGTCTACGAGGCGGTGATTAACGGAGCAGTTGTTTCTTACTAAGAAGACAATGCTCCAGGCTCTTACCGTAGTCCCGCGTCAGCATAGTCTCTAAGAACGCACGATGAGTGGCCGCAGGCATGTCTTCGGTCTCGTAGTTGACGAGCGAAGCCGTACCCAAAAAAAGACAACAAAGTGTCCCGTTCACCTCGTAACACGCAAACCCTGCGATAAAATGCTCTGAGTCATGGCTCCATTCGTCAAAGACGAGGCCAAATCATCCGGCCAACTCCGCAGCGATCGAACGCCTTACTGCTCGAGTCACAGTCTCCATGGCTTGCCGGAGTGTCTCTACTGAGACATGCCGTAGGCTGCTGTATCTGACGTTGCATTACAACATTTGAGACGTGTTAATTATCTTAAGAAATTGAAAATATAACTAAGCGTACCGTCGTACGAGCTTGCTTTCGCAGAACGAGAGCGGTAGGTTGCACTTGACCAGTAACTCCAGCCGCCCCAACGTGTTTTGAGCAGTCTGGCTCATGTAGTGGACAGCAGACGCAGTCGGGCCAGGCGTAGCTGTTAGAATCTCCTCAGTAAGGAAAGAATGCACCCGCCTTATATGCTGCATTAGGTTTGTGAAGCCGGTTCCAGCGACTCGCCTTCGAACCGTGCCGCACCTGCGGCGGTAATACTCGAGGATTGTCTCGTCGCACTGGTCACGGCACGGCCGGAAGTAACATTTGGCGACTTGACTATTGGTGAAGGTGGCAAGGGCGGCAGCGCGGGGAGCGGCGAGCATCTTGGAGGCTGGCGGTGGTGTTGGGCTTCTTATAAATTTGGAAGTGAGGAAGTTATATATGCTGGCTTTGATGTGGGCTAGATTTGGCGGTGGCATCTGTCCTGGAGGTGACTGGTGGTACATGTAGTTTGGTCAACTAATTTATTGAAGTGATTCGACTGGCCCAATAGATAACTGCTATTTCCGAGTACCTTTCGGTTAATGCCAAAAATAGATTATTGCTTCGCAATAATTGCGGCATCAGTGTCTGAGTGGAGTTACGATTATTGTCGAACTTACACGATCCCACATAGCGTTTACGAATTCGTGCTATAAAACTCGATCTAAGTCCTCTTTAGGTAGAGTCAGATCCTTCACCTGCAGACGAACCATGATCCCCATACATGCTTTATTCCGCAACTGCCATGTCGACCTTGTTCAAACTACAGCCACACTCACGGTTTCGCTCTTCGTTAATAAACTGTTTATAATTAGAGCCAAACAGTGCTCACTCTTCAATCCTGAACAAGAAAACCATGACAACTAATGGACGTCCACCACGTCCGAAGGCTCACAAGCCACAAGTAACGTGGTCGCCAATGTACTCGCCCTACGCTGGCTCCGTTCGAGCAAGTCCTCGAACTACTAAACTCACCCAACCCGAGCATCGAGGTCCTTCTACGACTCGACCGAAACGACCCCTTTCAGCATCGCAAGTGGCGTCAACTACAAGTAGTCGAATGGCACAGACGTCCCCACGTCCGAGTTCAGCTCGACCTGCTCGTCCGACTAGTGCCAGTAGAGCACGATACATGCAAGTCGAGACTATCGCATTCCCAATGCAAAGCTCTACCTCGGCTACTTGTGAAGCATGTTTGTCGCCTTCAGAGATGGGAGTATTACAAGAAGCAGACTCGACGGCGATGCAGGTGAAACTTTACGCTCTTCTGGAAATGTGGGGAGAAGAACATCTCAATTTCCGCTCTTCCGCGTTATTTTGTGAGACGATGTTCAAGCAGGCTAAAGCTATGGCCAGTAGAATGCCGCGTCCTAATGCCTTCATCTCGGCTGTGGCGTTTGCTTGTCTGACTCAAATTGGGTCTGATCTCGACGAAGAGTACCCATTTCTTACCAAAATCATTGAGGAATTGGGTACTGCAGTATATTCAAATTTTGGAGATCTCCAAAATCTTGAGGAACATCGCTCTGCTCTCTTTTTCCAGCACGGTAAACCTTGGTTCCAAGAAATGATGATTCAGCAAACGCAGTGTAAAAACATCCAAAGCTCGGTTGATGCAAGTAAAAACGAGATTTTACTGCTTAAAGATATGCTCCAAGAAGCTCGCAATTCCAACTCAACGGTAGTCGCAACGGCTGCTACTGCTCAAAGCCCTTCACAACAAGATAAATTCGACGAATATTTCATCCCTCCGGTACTTCGCTTAAGCGATTTGAGTGTGGAATCAATGAGTGAAGAAGTGCTGAGAGTTTTTACCGAGATTTCGGATTCCGATGCGCGCCATCTGCTCTCGTTACTACTGGAAAACGCAGTGGAGCGGGATATGCCCAAACTTCCCGATATGTTAGCGACTTCTGTTGGAGATATGAAGGGACAAGAGAGAAGAAAGTTCTTACGAGAGTGTTTCGACTACGTTACCCCAAGTGAACTTCAGGATACACTACACGAACGAGACGAGCTAAATGACGATAAACGTTATCAGATTCTGGTCGATGATCTCCACGAATTGTTGCAGATGCAATCACAGGACACGGATCATGAGACCAAACGCAACTGTGCTACTTCGGTGGCGTTATTTCACTCAGAAGAGGCGAGAATTGGGAAGAGAGTGCACGAATTGGTGGAGCTAGTGGAGGATGTCGCAACCGAGATTTCATTTTTTGAACCGAAGCATAAAAGCCTATTTACAGACCCATTACTAGTACGACTTCGACGGTACGAATGTCCAGTAAAGCGATTGAAAAAAGGTCACGAAATGATGCGACAGAGGCCTCAAAATGTCGATTGTGAGTGCACTTGTGGTCGACATAAGCTGATAGACAAGGAAGTCACTAAAGAGCCTCAAGTCGTTCCCGAAGTACCAATTGAAACAGAGCAAAATGAAGAAGTAAAAACGCCAAAACCACGACGGAAATCAACCTTAAAACGTCCGTTATCTGCGCCCTCGGGGCGTCGGAAGAACGCCATCAGCTTCAACACTCGCTTGGACGCTCCGCGTAAATCGAGCGCTTTTATCCACGTGTTCCCTCTCGCTGAAGTGTGCCATCTGCTATCAGCAATCCTCCATCTTCAATTCTCGAGAGATGCTGCTGGACCTGTTAAAGCTCGAAATGGAGATGTATCACTCATGTTTGAAGACCGGTTTGACTTTTTGAAACCAGACGCGGGATCTAGAACCTTCAAGATGCTCGCCAAGGACTATTTGGTACGCAAATATGGCATCAAATCGATCGCCGTCATGCACACTATGCAACTGGAGCGCTCATTACTGCACTATACTGCCAAAGACAACCACGTTCGCTGCGAACTCTTTAGCTGGTTCTTTGGTGCCGACAAAAGCCGAACTCAGTCGAAAGACTACGCCTTCGCATTCTTCCAGAAACTCATCAAGTGTATCTTAAACTTGTACGCAGCCAAGAAGGCAGCTCGATCCAACTCCGTTACAAGTATTTCGTTCCCAATATCTTCACAACCTCAGCCATTAGCATACTCTGCGTTGATTACAATGTGGACCGAGTATATCGGAGACGGAGAACCTTCAAGCCCTCGAACGATTCCGACGTCTTTAGCTCTTGAGACCTGCAAGCAAACTTTTCCTCCAGTTCTGCAGCGTTGTAGCCACTTCACGTTATCCCGAGAACAGCTGTATCGCCACAATTTAGATGAAAAAACTATCGAGCTCGAAGAATTTCTGCGTTTGGCGATGACAACGTGGCAACTGATTTTCGATGGCTACCTTCAAGAAGTGTTGAAGACGATCGAGACTGTCCAAGTTATTGATTTCGAGGGGTTTGCACGCTGTCTAACTGCCAATGATCTGGAGTTTACGACGGGAGAACGATACGAACTGTTTGACTTGATGACTCAGGAGGGCGATGAAAGTGTCATACCCAGTAAGAAAATGGTGCAGCTTATCCTGGAAGCCAAGTATCTAAAACCTGTATCGACAGGTTAAGTAATACAGTCTTAAGCGAACTTTAACAGGATAAAACAGGTTTAGCGAAGTAATGTATTTATTCCCATTGCATTTCGATGTCGACCGATAGGAGGAGAGTCTAGACGTCCTTGCTCTATGGGGGGGTGGAAGATCAAACACCATTTCATCCGCGACGTTCCTAACCAAAGTTAACAAACGACTGGTTCAGTCCCCCTGCTTGCTGTTGAGGTGGTCGTTGCTGCTGCTGCTGTTGCTGTTGTTGTTGGAAGCCTCCCTGATGTTGCTGCTGTTGGTAGCCTCCCTGGTTCATCTGCATTCCCATCGGGTTCATTCCCATCGGCGGACCCTGGAAACCCATCGGAGCAGCGCCACCTATATCAGGCACCTCAAAGTTAATACTCACCACCACTATTAAAAAATAACAAATATACACATACCCATCATCATGCCATTCTGCTGAGCGCCGAACATTTGGTTCTGCATGGGATATCCCATCATATTAGGCTGTCCCATCATGGGGTTCATGAAGCCTTGAGGTGCGCCCATGGGCATACTCATTGGCATATTCATGCCCATAGGTCGTGGAGCCATCATGTTCATCCCGTTCATCTGCATGCCCATCATAGGTGCCGGTGCCATGCCTTGTTGAGGAGGGAACGCGTTCTGTTGCTGTTGAGGAGGGAAAGCGTTCTGCTGTTGAGGCTGCGTCGACGATCCGAAGCTCGCCATGATGTTTGCCATCTTGTTCACATGTTGGTCGGCCTGCGTCGGAGGCTGCGGGGCGAAAGCGTCCTTAAAACCGGACTGGGCATTGCTGGATCCTCCGAAAGAAGCCCATTCGTCCTGCTTAGGGGCAGCAGCAACAGGTGCAGCGTCCACTAAGCTTGGAGCAGGTTTAGACTCTGGCACAGGGGCACTGAATACGTCAAACGATAGAATATCCTTAGTCACTGCTGGTTGCGTAGGGGTGGCCTCTCTAGACGCAGTACGGGATCCATGCCGGGAACTAGTGAGTTCCTTGTCTTTACGTCGCTGACGTGGCTCTTCCTCTTCATCTGAGCTGCTCTGCTTCTTCCTACGCGCTCCACGGTCCTCACTCTCCCTTGGAGCTTCGCCCGCAAAGCGTTTGCGTTCGTACTTGTCTCTAATCCACATTTCCTTGTCTCTAACAGACGAGTGTTCGGTCGGGATACGGTAATCCCGAGGCACGTTGGCCTCGTAGTAGGCCTTGGCTCGGCCGTTGCCCCAGCGCTGCATCTGTTGCACTTGATCCGACGTCCACGAATCCAGATTGACACTACGTACGAATGTCAAGTGGACGCCAAGACTGCGGTGGATACCCGAACACGCGATGCAGATGAAGACACCGAGGTTAATCGAGGCCCAGCGAGGCCCACGGCAGCCGCAGTCGGCGCAGAACTTGTTCTCCTCAAGCTTCATGAGCTCATTGAGCTGCTTCTTAAGCTTCGTCTGGTCATCGGGTGCACGGGCGCCACCAGAACGACTCATCGTTTGCGTAAGGGGGCGAGATGGCGAGTGAGGCTAATGGGGGTGCGACGAAGATGCAAAAAATAGAGCTGAAACTCCCTCATTTAAAGTGGGTATGGAATCTTTAAACTGATATACAAATTTAAACTTTGTCATGGGATTGGCAAATTTGATATGGGTAGCTGACGTGGCATTCTAATTGACGACGGAGTGTTGTGCTGCATGTTTGGGAGGATGTCACTTGATCGCACATGTTCTGGACGAAGTCGTCCAGAGAGTCGATGGATGAGGAGAATTGCGACTTTATTCCAGCGGTAAAAGGTGTCGAGACGATGACGGTCATTTGGTCAGAATTGGAATTACTGAGGACCGTCTCTAGTTGCAGAGATGGCTCTGCTGCTACTTGACTTGGTTGTTGCAACAATTTCTCCAAGCTTGGGATCGAATGCAAGTGTCGATGCCACGTGACGGGGTGGAATCCGTAGCAGAAGCTTCGATTATTGATAAGGTTCGTGTTGACCGAGCGGATTCCCAAAGGTGATAGGTCGGCGAATGATACGAGATTGTCATTGCACGCCATGGATGCACGCACACTAGAGAACGCTGGGGTGTGTTGCGCATTCATGTGGACAGCTCGAAGCCAGAACCCCGTACTCACGTCTTCCAGACCGTTCATACTGCGTAAACGCCAGTAATTCTTGGCGATAAATCGCACTCCTGCCATTGAGACGACGTAGTGAGGTCCGACTGCATACGGCAACAAATTCCGCATCGAATACTGATTGCTGGGTAGATAGTACGGACTGTTCACGTCGCGAATCGGCTCTTGCTTGTGTGCAAACTTCACGGCCCAAACTTCGCCAAAATACAGTCGTGGACGATTTTCTTGGCGTACATTCTCCATAAGCTGATCGATTTTCAAGTAAATGTCATCATCAGCGAGCATAACAAACTTTGTATCGGGAAATTCTGCCTCAGCTAAGTGCATGAATGACTTCACTTTGTCAGATAGACCTCTATACGAGTCGATGCACTCTAGCTCCTCTGTGAGTAAGTCTCTATAAACAGCTCTCTCTTTTGCGATGGCCTGTAAAACACGCCTTCGCTCACCTTCATTCTTAAATTCTATCAGACTAGGCTCACCGCCTAAGAATAATACCTTCACATCGAGAGGAAGCACGGCTGGGTTTGCCCAAGTATCTCGAATAGCTTGTCTGCGAGAAAAGCCCTTGACGACCGCCGTCTTGACGCCAATCACAAGCATAGGACTGTTAGTATGCGAAACATGAGAGCGCGGCAACACAATATTATCGTCCTCGAAGTCTTCAATCTCCACTTGTTGCTCCATCTCTGCCCACTGCAAGAGGTGGATGTCCTTAGGAAAATGTTGCTCTTTTTGACTCCTCTCGACCAATTTTCTATTGCGCAAATTGAATTCACTTGAGCTTTGTACTGTGAATGAGATACTTTCGGCTGTGTGATAACGAGCTTCGCCGAACGTGTCTGTAATATACGCCACTGCCCTGTAGTTGCCTTCCGGTAGCAAATTAAAGGTCATCGGCGGGCCGCCGGGCGCCTTGCATTTGTTCCACAGTCCATTTAGCTCCACACAAAAGCTTGCGTCTGCATAGTAAGCTTCATACTCTCCTGTATTCCTCGCATCAATCAGAAATCTTATCTCAATGGGCAACACCTCCACCGCTCCTTCCATTGGCTTGGCGAGCCGGAAACTCGTCAACGGATCGTCATACACAGCTCCACAATTTCTCGTACACTTCGAACCTTCAGTATAACCGTCTGATGGCAATAGCAGCGCAGAATACGCTCGTAGCGAAGCGCAGAGAAGTCCGATGAGGAGCAATGCCGGAACTCCCATTCGTGATTAACCTTTCAAAGATACCCTTCCGTAAGAATGTTTTAAAACAATCTTTTACTACCTAAATACGGGACAGCAATTGAAAATCGACCCGTACAAGTTGAGCATATCTACATGTATAAACTCTCTTATCACCTTGGCCACGCCAGTGTATACTTGGGACTCTACGTGGCTGCTAACTACTTCTTCTTCCCTTGTTTCTTTGACTTCGGTTTTGTCGCCTCTGGTTGCTTCTTCGGTGACATGCCTGGAATCGGTCGAGGAGCTGGAGGTGGCGATGGGGCAGCAGTCGGTGGCTTCCAAGCTTTCCCCACACTGCCGTTCGTTGACTTCTGTTTTAATCCACTGGAGCCTTTTGCCTTTATAAACGCAGCATTGGGAGAGGGTGGTGTGGGAGCTGACGGAGGTGGGCGCTTGTTAGTTCGGATGTAGAGCAGCAGATACGCCGTTTCACTGAGAGCTGTAGCCTCCGAGATAGACGTCACATGCTCGTCATCATAGCGGAACCATTGGTCCTTGTTGTCCCGACATACACACGTGTAGTGTCCACCTACCACGAGCTTGCCAAGATGTGATACCACAGCGAATAGCTCGTACATCGGAGGCGTAGAGAAGCCAGAGCCACTGATAGCTGCCGCTCCAGGGACGTCCTTACCGTTCTCCGCACGACATGTAGTTGACATGAACTGTGTCGGGAATTCCAGGAACGGTGGGTACTTGACAAACTGCTGAAGCTTCACAGGTCCTTGCTCCGGATGATAAGTAAAGCGCTTGACGCTGAGAGTCAAGACAACTGGGAGCGACTCAACAGTCGTGAACTTCTTCATTGTGGGGATCTGATTCGCATCTTCGATAACTTCAACATCAAACGATTTTTTGATCATATCTTGGATCGTTATGGGAGCGCTAAGAGGCTTGGCCAGGCCGTTCACGCCTGTAACGAACGACGGATCCTGTGTCTCGTAGTCAAGGTTCAAGTGTAAGCAGTGGAACGGTTCCACAGTGATCGAGCTCTGTCTCTTGCCATTTTGCTTGAGCTCCGAGCGCAACGCTCCCTTGAACAGCCAATTAATTGGCGACCGGATGGTATCCACAGGGTTCTGACGCAGTACACTGCTCTTGCCCTTCTTCCCGACTTCTGCCCAGCCGTCGTCAAACGCTTGGGCATTTTCGAATGCCACGTCCGCTCCAGCTGGCTTAGCTGCGGTGGAAGGTCTTCGCTTTGTCTGCTTTTCACATGAACTAGGCAGCTCAAGGCCGCTCTTCTCGTACTCAGTGTGCAAGTATTCCAGAAAGAACTCCAAGAACTCGAGCGCGTCTTCCTGTTCACCTCGCATCTTCTGGAAAGCACTCAGCACGTCCATAAAGTAGCCGCTAATTCGAATCGCCTGCGGGGTCTTACCGTGCATGTCGTTGGGGTTACGCTCGCCATTGGCAGCCTGTAACTGCACTACTCAATTATACAATAAAAACACCCGTTAGCAATTAAAAAAAATGTTTAAAACAAATTGTTTCGCGTACGTTGTGCCAGCGTCGGTTCCTCGAACTCTCGTGTGAACGCCACCATGTGACGCCAGGCCTTGAACGTCGACGTACTCGCCAACATCTCCGCTGTCGGAGGAGAAGTCGACGAAATTTCAGCCAGTAAACTGCATCGCAATACAGAATAAGTACCCTCTTTCCAGCTTATCCCAGCTATGGGCACTGCAACTCACTTTAAGAACGGCGGACAGGCCAGCACAGACTGCATAATGACGTTCTGGAAGCAAGTATTGCCCTGGTTCACCAAGCCTCGCTTCTTCATCTCCTTGGCGGGGCTTGATACGTCCAGATGCGTTAAGGTGTTTTGAATGGCCTCCTCAAATGGCAGCGGCTTGACCGGATCCTTGGCCACTTCAGCATCGGTAGCTCCATTGACACCAGCCGCAGCGGCCCATGGGGCGGCAGTTCCGCCCCACGCAGGCTTCGGCTGCGTCTTGGGGGCTCCTAACGCCTCAGCCCACGACTTGGGGGCCTCTTGGGTCTTGGCTGCCTCCTGTTCCTCCGGGTTCTTCATGTCTGCGGCAGCTGCGCGGGGATTAAGTGAGACTCGGAGACTCCATACATAACCAGGTCTTCTCTCTGCCAACAGAGAGAATGAAGGTGCGTACCATCCTCCAGCGCTTTCTGCGCTTCCTCCAGTGAGAAATCCCCAAACGTGATCACCACGTCGTGGCCGTGTGCTTCAGTAGCGGACGCCATCTCCACTCTTGTACCTGAGCCAGTGCTCATGATGTACCGTACCCTCGTGGAACGGTTATTGACCATCACTCAGCAGGGCTTGAATCAGAACTCTGATTGCACCAGACTCAGACTTTCTGCTAATTCAAAATTTGATGCTATTCTTGTAAAAATAGAACTTCTTTAGCTAGCGTTAATACTACTGCTAACGGATGCGCCCTATTAGAGTCCGGACTATATTTAATAGTGCCACTCAAAAGTGCCAGAGAGGAGTTTATACGGGTGAGGACTTTATTAATCTGACTCTTTAATTTCTATGTACAGTCCTTGAAACACTTATAGATTCCAATATCTCCAGCTTGCAAGTAAGGCGTGAGGCACCAGGCACAACACACATCGAACACTTTTCGAAGAGCACTTAGCTTTCACAGCCTTCGATATGTGGCTCCCATGCTGTCCCAACCAAGCATTTACGCTCACCGTGCATCACAAATGGAATAGCCACATCAATCCACTTCTTGAGCAGCTCGCTATCAACCCAAGCTCGGCGTTGGTGTGCCACGAAAAGTGGCCCTGACTTTGGATTCAAAAGACGGTGATTTTTTTTCTTTTCCAGACCAAAAGTAGGGGCAACTTTCGGCCTGTTGCCGGAAAATTGTTCCTCTCTGTATAATGAATGGTCTGTAAGTTTGTAATAACAGGTTTGGTAGTTTGTAAAAGGACTCTATTCGGGAGAGGCTTGTATTTAATAGTGCAGGCATGTAGCACCCCACAGGACACTATTCGGAAGGGGGCTTTTATTCGGGCGCATCCGTTAGTAGTACCGGCCTCATTGCACTGCTCGAATCGAGAAAAGAAGTACGATGGCAAGTTTTGCTTGATGATACCCCATATTAATTTATAATATGTGTAAGAGAATTTCTTCACATTTTCTAAATGCTTGCATTTTCTGGTCAGAATTATTTCTACCCCATAAAAAGAGCGAAAATTTGCCAGCATTATATGAGACGGCGTCAAACGAAAAGATGCTTACAAACCAAAGTACGAATCGCGATTTGGGCACACTATTGGAAAGAGCATGATCTCCTCTTTCGATTGGTGCATTCAGATGTACAGAAAGGGAAAACTCACTGAGCGATATGCCTCAGAAAACGATGCCTCCATGAAAAAAAGAATTATGGCAAAAAATGTTCTTAGACTCCTGGAAACAATTTTTCTAATTGAATCAATTGTACCTGCTCCCAGCATCTAGTTTGTTTTACTTCTGTTTAAAAATGAGTTTAAGAGCTCAATTTCGTTGGTAATTTTTTAACTTTTGGGTACATCATTTTTTTGGGGCTTTGGGTATAGAATGGAAGGATCATTCTGATTTACTGCTATCATTCCGCTCACGGAGCGCTCATGCGGAGCATACGTACGTGGTTTGCATCGAATTGCCTGAGTTCCCTCTTTAAACTGGATCACGAATGGCTCAATTCTTGATGGCGGGTCGTTGCCGATAGCAAGTCGCCAATTGTCATAGCGCGTGGTAACCTCGAGCAGATCCCGCTTTCTTTCTGCTAGAAACCCGTTTGTCAAAGCCTCGTTTAGCAGCTCGCAAAGGCGGGTAATAATTCGTTTCCTGTCCTGAGGATCAAAGCTCAGAGACTGTAGATTCAAAGGAATCATAATCCACCACCTCTTTATCGGCCAATGCTGCTAGCTGCTCGTCAACATCGATTCCTAGAGTCTTCAGTTAAATTTCTCAAGAGAAACTCATCTTCGTCTGTCTCCGTAATTATGCATGTTACGTCACGCATCCTCACTTTTCCTGCAACCGTGAGAAGCTCCAGATCCAGTCGAACCGACTCGTTGCATTTGATGATTGCATCCTTACCGCTTTACCGTCAATCGGTTTGAGGTCCGCTGTGTCTTCACACTTGGACACTGTAGTTGGATCTCCTCAACTATATGTCTAGGAACGACGTTGTGCTTCGTACCATTATCGTGATAATATGGTATCGTCACCGCCTGATTAAAAGCTACATTTTTTTGATCTAGCTCTTCACCTTCGCTGATTAATCGCTTCATCTTCGCAGACTCACCTTCTTTACGCTTCTCCATAAAGATTCTGCGTGCAGTCTTCTTCTTTCTTCCGTCGCTGTTGGGCAATCACTATCCCAATGTGACCCCTTGCAGTGCAAGCACCCTTGTGCTGGAGCGCCATCACGTTTTCGGAATGGTGGTCGCTCATCTCGACCCTCATCACGTGGAGGAGTTGGTCGACTGCTGCCTTGAGATGTGCTGCTGTCACGTTGTGTCAGCCGTGTTGCCGACTTAGACTGACCCATATCCTTATTGGACAGGTAGAGATTGAATGACTGCTGATTTTTGAGTGCTTCTGCCTTCACCACGTCAAACAAGCGCGTCACACTTATCTTTACGGTCGGGTCTAGATCCTGATAGAGCTGGACTTGTTCTGTAAGTGCTGGTGGGCGCAAATTATCCGTGAGTAGTCTGCACTTCAACTTCTCATTTCCGTCCGATGCGATACTAAGTCCGTATTCCTCGATGAGTTCATCAAAGCGGTCAAAGAAATTTAGCACTCGAGCTTTGACGTCTTTCAGCTTTAAATCCATCTTCAAATGTTGACTCATTATGACGTGCACATTAGGTATCTGACCGTTCATGATGCTGGCTAAGATTTGGTTGATAGCCGTGACCAGCTTCTCGTTGGACATCGCTTCGATTGGAACCTTCAGCTCGAGTTCACTGAATGTCTTCAGCAGGCGTCTGTTAATTGTATTTATCGCCGGGATCATCACAGTCGCTGAAGTCTCGCCTGACTCCTGGCAGCGTGAGCTGACCGCCGCCTCATATCGCTCTCGCTCTCCATTTCACCAGAGCCTCGTGCGAGAAACACACAATCTCAGGTGGCTCCATTTCTGTCTACAGCTTTGTCGTAGCCTACTCATGGTCCCGGCGCTTGGATCGGTGTCCACAGCTAAAGTTAACTTTATATTGTCTTTCGACCCTAAGGCGTTGCTTGAGAGTCCGACTCGCTAACTTGGAGTTAACATGAATTCTGATATTCAATGTATGCACTGTGGCCTATGCCATAGTGATTATAGCCACTCTTCTTCTTCCTAATGAATGCACGTTACTGAGATCAAATGATCTCAACCTTGTCCCATACTTCTTACTGTCGTCCGTTATATGCTTATCGCGCACGAGACCGTGTTGATCATGTGCGATGTGTCTGCTGTCGTCAGAAAGTGTCTTTCCGCCACTACAGAGAGACAACCTCCAGCGTAAAAATAAAAACTATTTTGGTCCATTTGGTGCATGGAGTTGCATGTGTGCCCATAAACAGTGCACAAACTGACCCTCAGGAGTGGCAATGTTTGGAGCCTTGATATTAGAACTTTGCTAAGGAGCCTTTCCCCCTAAGAGTATCAAGTGATTTTAATAGTGGCTCAAAGAGTGATGTAAAGTGCACCGATTTTCTTTCAACGCGCAAAATCGATAACTACTTTTTACCTTGGTTGCCATCTTATCTTTGGATGAAAACCGGTACAGCGACGGATATCTGCACATGATTGAGAGACATCCGGCCTTTACTGTACTTTGATATTTAAATGGGTGTTTATGTGACTGGACAAATGCTTTAGACGGATACCAGAATGGCATCTGTTCCCGAAACCCATACAATTGCCCGTTTGCATTGACATCGTAAACCTAAGATTAACATACAATAAATCCTGTGTATACATAGCAAAATTGCCAGTTTAGTAGTCCTCTTGGAGTGGCAGCACAATGTCACGGGGCAGGGATGTACGGCGTCGTCCCGGAACGTTACAATTAATGGAACGTCTTAGATTGTAGCAGCTTCACGTCAATGGTAATATGTGTGGAAGTCGAAGATCCCGAGCGAGGCCGTCGGCCGTGGCCTCACGCGCGTAAAAGTGAAGCTTGTGAAAAGTAGTTAGTGTCTCCTACTCCGCAAATCCGAAAGTGAGTCTAATCAACTAACTCGGAACGCGTCGGACTTCGACGCGCTCCTAAGCATGACACCTCCTCCTCTAGTACCAGTAGCTACCCGAGAGGCGACATCCGTCCTCATTGTAGTGACAACCCACCTTCTTCACCGCTAATGTGGCTCCTCACCTCGCTTGTCATCCGTCCTTGAACTTGGTGTCATTTCAGGCACGTACCGCGCACGATTCCCACGACGAGGACGCGTTCCATCGAGTCATGTCAGTTTGGCAGATGAACATATACCGTGACAACAAAAAGCAGATAACTCCAAGAGTGATTAGCATATCAAGATCACTTTGCGCCAAAAGAAAGTGGAAACGCTGGTCGTTTTTGTGTGCTTTGTTTTTGCATATTAAGCTGCCGGGTTGATGCTAAAACATACAGAGCATCTCGTTTTCTCTGAATTTCACTATATCACACTTGCTCGTTTGATAGTTTCAGGGCTAGGGAGAATCGATCCTGACTACATGTGATAGCACACTATTTTTGCAGGTTTATCAGATGCTACAGGTTATATCCATGCCTGCATCACTACAGACGACTCAACCACTGGCACAACATCCGTCACTGGTACTGGAAGCCTGCCAGTTCACCGAGGCGATCTTGCAGGCGCTGTTCCCGACGACGCGTCGGCATGAGCAAAACGATGTTGTCGTCGTCGGTGTCCAGCGCTGCCCGAATCTTGAAGAAGCGCTTGGTCATCGTGAATGTTGAGCTCCATCTTGTTGCTTGGCGAATCATTGGCCGCAAATTTGTCTTTTTCCTAGTAATTGCTATGAAAAGAACGTTTTAGCAAAACAAAGTATTAGCTAATACATTCCGGCTGTTACCGCAAGAAATGTGCGACATATCGCAACATGAGAGCAGCATTACCTGAGTGAGGTGGGCCTGATCAGACAACACAGCTTCCGCATTATTATAGCGACTGAGTCGAAGTCGGACTGGTAAAGATTCACCGCCAAATCCAGGCGATGGCTGGCGCACCCTATTGATACAAACGGACCAGCAGCAAAACGACAAGTTTCATGCTAACGAATCAGTTCACTCGATGTGTAGTTTGCGACGGGGTTGCCTTTCGTGCTGGACGTTGATGGGACGGATTACAAGTCTATGCCCACTGTAGAAATATGCCAATCTAAGGGCCCGTTGAGCAGTCATGAATTCCATGAATTTTGACCTCTTTTGGAGGAATTCTGGAGTTTAGCGGACTAGTAAATCCGCCTTTAAATTTACTGAGCAGGTTTGGTGAAGTCTGGTGTTTCTTGTCCGGCTATTCGGCCGGATAGCGGGCTAGCTCGACGGATTGACACATACGCCTTCAGAAACTTATTTTTATGCTTAGGATATGCATGAAAAATTACTTTGTAAATGTATACATCTGATGCATGGCGTCTAGACAGCTACTCCCCCTTCTCTTCTAGCTAATAAGCTTAGGTAGTCGCACCACATCTGCTGTGCTATCACATAGATGAATGAAAATATATCGAGGATTGCAAAAGCTCCCGAAACGCTAGCTCAGGCAAGTCTAATGCGACAAAGTCGCAAAGAAATTGGTCCTACGACACGAGCCGACTTGGCTTCCCGAAACGTTTGAATGTCTTTCGAATATCTTTCGAAGTTTTCGGAACGCCAAGTCGACTCTTTCGCAGAGCAGCTAGCCGTACCCCAAAGAATTCGGCTAGTCGAAGAACTCGCATTACCGGCGACTGCGTTCTGTGGAATCGACCACGAAGGTTGCCTATACATCATTCCAGCGCTCTTAAACTATTTCACTGACAGAAACGTGGACAACGACGACGTGAACACAAGATTTACTGCGAGTTCGGAGGTAACGATAGTGACGATTAAGGCTCTCGTCATCGATACGAGGTGAAATCGACCAACATATAATCAATCCACAACAATTTCATATATATTTGATTCTACATCCTTATACGGTGTATCTCAGTGGATAATGAATCACATTTATTGTGTTCTGCAACAATTTCAGCGGTCTCACCAATCTGCAAGTTGGTTTGAAACTAAGAAAATTGCAATCCGGCGGATCAAAACAGCGGATACACTGAACAGGCCCTGAACATCGAACATGGGGTTAAAACAGGCACAGTCACCGCAATCGAGACCAAACATTCTAAAATAATGATTGTATTGGAGATTCAATTCATTTTTCCAATAATGTTTTTATTCAAAAACTTGAATTATCGTCAAAACATTATTTGCACCGGATCGAACCGGAATTTGTCCGACTACTTACAGAGCACCCTGCTACGATGCCTCCCAACGTCCTTCATGACCACCAATGCTGCGTGTTTACGTCACCGGTTGAGTCTTATCTTGGATGGTGCTGGGTAACGCAACAACAATCACAACTTGGTATCCTCTTTTTCTTACTCCTGAAGTAACTATGGACCCAGTAACCCCCCTCAAAACCAAGAAAAATTTCAACTACTTCTTGAAGCCACTGCTCGATGAGCAGGACGAGCCCTCCAAGCAGTATCGCTATCAGCGTGATACTGCTCGTTAACAAGACGTGAAGACTGGCTACTCAAACCTACTCAGTCATGTGCTGAAGCAGCACCCAGGCTACATCTCTGCAAGGACAACCACTGCATCAGCTTGGGAACGCTTGTAACATTCATCGATTAGAAGAGCCAACGGGTGTACATGTTCGATGGGTGCACCTCTCTGTCTGCGCATTACGTTGCTCGGCGGTCACTACGAGTGAGAGTTGCTCGCCCTGGCGCCTGTTGTCGGAGTAGACGCAGTCAACTAGACCGCCGCGAGCCATGTCACGTTTCAGCGAGGGGTATATTTTAAGCGCGATATCAGTAGCATTGCATATGAAAGATGACAAGATAACGCTTCTCGATATGCGCGACATTTCTGCCGCACTCATCGAAAAGCACCCCGTCGGCGATTAGTACTTTTTTGTTATGGAACATGATTGTCACTTGACTAGTTTAGCTAGCTACAACCAGCTAACCTAGCTAACGATATCACGTTACCTTGATCTCAATCCAGTCCGCCCAATGATACCTAGCGCTCCACAAGTGCTCCATTTCTCCAGGGGCAATGACCCCTCTGCTGCGTTGTTCTTAGCGCTTGACCCGTCCTCAGGAGCACCTTCCACCACCTGAAAATAATTGTCCGTGTCGCAGTCCCACGTGACTGCGTAGAGCTTGATCACGTAGTCATGCCTCGCACACGAGGTAGCGAAGTTCAGGGGGCTCACTTTGGCGGCACCTGCGGTGCCACCACAAAGGCGGCGTCGTGCCGTCACGTGCCTCATGGGCACGGACTCGAGCAGGAATTACGGGTGTCAGTCGTGGGGCTATCGGGAACGCGGGCCTCGCCTTTCGCCATACGCGCTTGCTCGGCGGGGGCTTTCCTGTATCGAATAACCGATAGTATCGAGATAGAGATATATCACTTTAGAGATTGATATTAAATAATACAGGGGCTCTCTCAACCAACTGTTTGGTTGAGGGCAGTTGGTCGGGGAGACCAGCACACTTTGCTTTCTCCCCGCCAGCCCCAAGACTCTCTTCGTTCTCCTCTCCCTCCGACAAGGGGCCAGTTGGTTACACTGGTAGCACTTGTTGGTCAAGACTCGACGACCATGGCCCCCGCGACGCGCAAGAACGACCAAGACGCGCCACCGAGAGGAGAGAGAGAGGCCGAGCTGGAAGCGCAGCTCACACAGCTACGGGCTGAGATGACAGCCCTCCAAGCCAGTAATCAAGCGCAGCGTCAGCTGCCGATAGCGTCCAAGGCTCGCGTTCCGACCGGCCTGCCGAAGTTCAAGGGGAAGCGTGACGACGATGTGCGCCAGTGGCTCTTCCAAGTGGAGACCCTGTGTCGAATCAACGGTCACGACGCGACGGACGACAACTACACGCTCCCTTCGATCGCTGGGACAGCGATGGAGGAACCTGCGTCAGGATGGTTCTTATTCTGGGCCTCAAGAACTCCCGCGGATATGCAGACGTGGCGTCGGTTCACGAATGATGCCCTCGCTCACTTCAAATCCTCCAACTATCAAGCGGTGTTACGACAGAAGCTACGTGAACTCCGTCAGGTCAATGACATCGAAGAGTACAATGGGAAGTATTCGTCGTTGATCTTCCGCGTTGAGGACATGAGCGAAGTCGACCAAGTCAGCTACTATTGTGACGGTCTCAAGCGTGCGACTCAAGCCTATGTTAAGCTTCAAAACGCAACGATGCTGAGTGAGGCGATGGACCATGCTGCGAAGTATGAGATGTCTCATTTCGGTGGCGAGCGCAAACCGACCCGCGAGAAGCCGGAACGTGAGCAACAGTCCCGCGGACAAGCAAGCTCTAACCAGTCCAACAACAAGAAGCCGTTCAGCAAGAAGTCCTTCAAGCCCGGTCACTACGCTCCCGCAGAACAAGCCAAGGAAGGACCCGTGTGTTACTATTGCAAAAAGCCAGGGCACTTCAAGCGTGATTGCAAGAAGCTGAAGAGTGACGAGGGAAACGATCAGCCACGCCAGTAGAAAAGGGACCTGACGTGGCGAAGGCTAGCGAAGAAGATTTAACCGTAAACGAGGATACGTTGAATCAGCTTTGCGAAGACCCTCTCGTCTACACTCGTGCGCCATTGTTTTCGATTGAAGGATCAATAGTACAGGGTGTAAACAATTTCGGTGCCAAGATCCTGTTGGATTGTGGTGCCACAACCGTATACGTGTCTCGTGGATTCGTCAAGAAGCACGAGCTGAAGACACACGCTTACACCGACCGGACTATCAAGGTGAAGCTCGGCGACAACAAGATCGGCGAATCTATCCTGGAGTTGGTGAAGATCGAGATTCTACTCCAAGATGTCCCACATTACCAGTGTGTAGCAGTTGTCTTCGATATTCCGGAGGAGTTTGACTGTGTTCTCGGGATGCCATTCTTTGTGGATGTACATCCGGAAATCGACTGGAAGAATCGTTGCTTCAAGGTATGCGTCTCAGAAGGAGCCTCAACGGCGGATATTTCGACTCCCTGTGGGAAGTGCAGTCAGGTTAATGGCTCTGGGCTTCACGATGCTGTGGATTGCGAACGCTCTTCCGCGATAAGCCGTGATTCCTGTCGAGCCGCCGTGCCAGAAACACAGCTGGAGGGCGAAGTTGAAAGCGTTGAAAGACCAGCTGAGGACGTGGAGAAGCTTTCGAAGCGTGAGAAGAAGAACGCTAGAGCTGAAGCAATGTTTACTCTCGGAGTGGTTGATTCGGAAGGAGTTGAAACCAAGTACATCACTAGGAAGAAGCTACGGAAGTTCCTACGGTTACCTGCGAAAGACCAACCGGAACACGACTTCATGATTGCAGTAACGAACGATACGATCAAGGAGATCGAACGAGATCTTAAGAGGAGCGATGAACCAGACAACGTTGGATCCGAGAAGGCCAGGCGATTCCTAAGCACGGACTGCATACCCTGTTCTCGTCGAGTACAAGGATAATGTGTTCAAGCCAGAGTTGCCCGATGGACTGCCAATGGAGCGCGACATTGAGCACCGTATCGATGTGAAGGACCCAAACGCTGCAATGTATCGGCAGCAGTGGCGTCTCTCGCCAGAGCAGAAGGCGGAAATCGATAAGTGGGTACGCGAGATGATCGCGAAGGGACTGATTCGACCAAGCATCAGCCCTCACGCTGCACCGACATTCTGCGTACGCAAACCCGTGGGATGGCGTATCGTTCACGACTACCGGTACCTCAACAGCAACACGATCAGACAGAGCGTGCCGATGACGCGCAAAGAAGACGTTTTCGATAGTATGGCTGGCGCCTACTATTTTTCGTGTATGGATTTAATGTCGGCGTACTACCAAGTTCGAATGAAGATGGATCATGCGAAGTACACCGCATTCCAAGCGCCAAGCGGCCTCTATGAATACCTGGTACTACCTATGGGAGTCAGCAATGTTCCTGCAACTATGCATAGGCTGACGTCGTCGTTGTTCAAGGGGTTGTCGCACACCAGATCATTCTACGATGATATCTACGTCTTCACGAAGTCGAAGGACATCAACGATCACTTGCAAGCGTTACGCGACGTACTGGAGATACTCAAGGAGAACAAGCTGTACGTGAAATTGTCTAAGTGTGTGTTCTGCGCTGAAGAGATCCCGTGTCTTGGTGATTTTATTGGCCGAAACGGAGTTCGGATAGACCCAGACAAAGTACAGACCATTCGCGATTGGCCGGTCCCAAGGACCCAAGAACAACTCCACAGCTTTCTCGGTTTAACTGGATACGTGCAGCGATTCTGTGAGCAGTATGCTGAACTGACAGCACCACTGTTTACTCTGTTGAAGAAGAAAACCCAGCGGAACGCGAAGATAACACTGAATGCAGTGCAGTTGAAGAGCTTCAAGGATCTGAAACGACGACTATGCGACACACCAGTTCTACATTTACCCGACTTCACAAAGCAGATGCACTTGCGGACGGATGCAAGTCAGTTCGCTGTGGGTGGTGTTCTCTTTCAAGTTGTCGATGAAATCGAGCGACCAATCGCTTTTACCAGCCGGAAGATGAAGTCAGCAGAGCTGAAGTACCCAACTCAACAGCAGGAGCTACTCGCGATTGTTAACACATTGGCGGCGTTTCGGATTTACTGTTTGGACCGACCAGTGATGATCGAGACGGACCACAAGTCACTCGAGGGAATTTTCCAGCAGAAGATGGCGAATCGAAGACTAGCCCGGTGGTACGACATCCTCGCAGAATACCAACCAGTCTTCGCGTACTTACCAGGAGCGAAGAATGGTATCGCGGACGCACTGAGCCGAAGACCAGATCTTAAGCCTGAGACGAAGGAGTTCCACGATTTACTCGTCCCAAGCTTCAACGAGACGAGTTGCCAACTTCGTGTTACCGAGATTCGGCCAACAAATGAGCTGATAAAGTTGATTATCAATGGGTACGCTAAGGACAAAATCATTCGAGAAATTCGACGCGCGATCAAGAAGCGTGGTACGACAGCGAACCCTCGTGGTACGGCTGAGAAGCAATACAAGGCGTTCTTTGAGGAAAAGAACCTGATCTGGTACCAAGGAACAACGGATGAGAAGCCACGGATTGTCGTTCCAAACGTGGTGGCGCTAAAGAATCGCGTCATCTCCGAAGTACACGATTCAAACTACGGTGGGCATTCCGGCACCGATCGCACATATCTGAAGCTACGTGCTGACTGGTATTGGCCGCGAATGGTTCGTACGATCAAGAAGTACATCACGGATTGTGAAGATTGCAGACGGAACAAACCTCGATTGACGAAGACCCCTGGGCGATTGGAACCTCTACAGATTCCAGAAGAACGATGGCGTTCGATTTCGATGGATTTCATTACGGACTTACCGAACACGAAAACCGGGAAGAACTCGATTTGGGTTGTCGTGGATCGCCTAACCAAGCGTTCTCATTTCATCGCAACGACGAAGACAGTTTCCGCGCAAGAGGTGGCGTCGTTATTCATCGACAACATCTGGAGGCTTCACGATATGCCACGTGATATCGTGTCAGACCGAGATACCAAGTTTGTCTCTGGATTCTGGAGTCAAGTCTTCGACAATGTGGGAACCAAGCTCAAGATGACGGTAGCGTACCGGGCTCAAGGTGATGGTCAAACGGAGAGGACGAACCGAACTCTTGAAGAGTACCTCCGCTGCTTTGTATCTCCACGACAAGATGACTGGGATGTACATCTTGCGAACGCAGATTTTGCCATCAACTCAGCGGTCAACTCAAGCACCAAGATGTCACCATTCGAGGCCGACATTGGATACGTCCCACACAACCCACTATCTGTTATTGCTGAGTCAAGTCGGCGAGGATTGCGCGGGGGACGACGCCAAGGCGTTCAGTTTACGGAACATCAAGCAGCCGTACTTCGCCAGTGTCAGGAGGCCCTCGAGGATGCGCAAGCCCGTATGGCCGACGTGTACGACCGCGGACGCAAAGATCAAGACTTCAGCGTTGGTGACCAAGTGTACCTAAGCACGAAGAATCTGGACACAGCGCACACGGGGTTTCCCAACTCACGCAAGCTTGGACCCAAGTGGATTGGACCGTATTCCGTCGTGCGCAAGGTACATCGACACGCATACGAGATCAACTTGCCGCCCGGACTCAAGCTACATCCAGTCTTCAACACCGGCTCACTCAAGCCGTACGAGTCTCCGACGCGTCTCTCGCGACCTCACGAGGTAATATTACACGATGGCAGGTGGGACAGATCGTCGAAGCAGTTATCAACAAGCGTCAGCGCAAGGGGAACGTACAGTATCTCATTCGGTGGGTGGGTGAGAGGAAGACGACGTGGGAACCGCTCGAGAACTTACACCAAGTGACTGGGTTGATTCAAACGTACGAAGCCAAGACGCCTAAAAGATCAAGAAAAAGACGACGTCAAATTTGCGAGGACGAAATAGTAGGTCGACGGACACGACAGCAACTCAAGAATAAAGATTAGCGATTACATTTCAAGATTATGTTCAAGATCCAGTTAAACGTTCAAGGTATACAAACTTCAAGTTCCAGGCGCAAGTTCCAGGCGCAAGTTCAAGTTTAAAAACGTCAAGCTGAAAAGGAGCCATGCTATTATCAAGTTAGCCTACTTCTTCCTAGACCGGTATTTTAGCGAATCAGGACGCGTCGGACGAATCGTACTTTCGCCAGCCACGAAAAGGCGCATTCCAACAGCGGCATCTGCACGAGGCTTTCGTCGGAAACGAAGCGACCGTGCTTCGTCACCTGAAGCATGAACGTGTGCGACTTACGCTGAGGACCTGGGAGAACACCTGCGCACAGATACACGCCAGGCGCCAGCTGCAGAAAATCCAGACCGACGCAAGCTTGAACACCTTCGAGACGAAACTGGACCTGATTAACACCAATTGTATCCTCACAGATCTCAGCGCGACCAGCAGCACGAGCGGCGCGGTTGGAATTCCAAATAAAAGTCCACAGTGTGGACCACACCACCCCAGCAGATGTGATTGGCTTGTCAGTCGCAGCACGCACACAGTATAACGCACCGACAGCAGCTTCCGAGTACCAGTCGGAGATTCCAAGGGCGTCGGCAGCAAGATCCAGAGCGCGAAAGGCGCAACGGCCATCGCGGGAGGCTCCCATAGCCTGTGAGAAGTCGTCCGGCCGCGAGAGAGAGAACTCAGCGAAGGTCATGGGACCGCCGGTAGCTTTGAACTGATCGACAAGCTCAAGATACTCAGTGAAGCCATCTTCCTCAAATAGCCAACGGGGCTCCCAAGAACCCTCGGTTTCCCCTGCAGAAATGATGTACTCAACATAATAGCGAGAGTCTCGGGTTACCTGCGCGCCAAGACGATCAGAAATAGTCCAGACGTGACAGCGGGGCGATGTCGCGGCACTTCGAACTGAAGACGTTTTCCGTTGAGCTTGGCGGCTGAGGGACGCGCGCGGTTTTCGCCCACCAGTTGACCGAGACGCATTCTGCTTGGTTCGTGCCATGGCAGGCTCTCGAGGGAGCGAGTAGTTGCGCAGCCAAGGACACTAACACAACAGGGCAGCGGACACAGCGGCAGTGGCGAGCGTCGACTGAGGTAAGTTGCTAACTGGGGAGAGGCTAAGGCAGGTGAGAAGCTGCGGTAGTGGAGACCAAAGGCGTAGAGCAAAATGGTAAGAAGCGAGGACGAGCAACGGATACGTCAAGACCGACGACGGACTCAACCGCACTTGAAGAAACAAGTATGACGAGCACTTCAAATGCTGGAGGGGTGAGTGTATCGAATAACCGATAGTATCGAGATAGAGATATATCACTTTAGAGATTGATATTAAATAATACAGGGGCTCTCTCAACCAACTGTTTGGTTGAGGGCAGTTGGTCGGGGAGACCAGCACACTTTGCTTTCTCCCCGCCAGCCCCAAGACTCTCTTCGTTCTCCTCTCCCTCCGACAAGGGGCCAGTTGGTTACATTTCCCTTCTGGCTCTGAGCGGGGGCATGACCACTTATGGATCCGGAGCTTTTTGAGAAGTGTCGATAAGTATCATGCCATAGATGCGGTAATCCATAAGGACCCTGACTTTGAAGAAGCGTGCGCGCTGGCACTGGCGGGACGAGTAGGGGAGGTGACCGACGATCAAGAGCTCATGCTGTACCCGTTCGAGACGACCCCGGACACTGACGCTCACCACCAAGAGGCGAACGCAACCCAAGGACGTAGACAAGACTTCGCCGACCAAGTCCTGACTGCGCGCAAGAAGGAGCGCACGACGCAAAAAAAACTATCCTGGGGTGAAGTACATTTTACCCACGTACAACAGTGGAGTTGCTATTCAGCTTTGCTATGCACATGCTGTCGAATTACCGACAGCGTACGTTGCCCATGCACCTTGAGATTATTATCTTAACCCACCGGCGACCATTAACCCGATTTCAGGCGTTTTTGGAGCGCGGCTACTGCTGTCAACAAGCAGTGAGAGCTGTTATCGGGAAGCCCTGCTACGCGGTACTTCAATACACTTTCTTCGATCATAATAAATAATTTTGCTCGTCGCCCTTTCGCGATAATATCCGACTTCTGCGAGTATCGTCACTAGAATTGCAATGTTACTATCGAAGCACCTGAGCGAGACCACTGCAGTTGCTGAAGGAAGTTATACCAGCAGACACTTTGCCCGTCGCGATGGTCCTTTAGTAAAAGGACACTGGTAGTCATTACCAAGGAGTAACCTACGAGCAAACCCGGTTTCGGGAATACTTAGGTACAGCAGCAAATAGAATCAGCTTTCTCCTAAGCAGAAAATCTAGATGAATAACCAAAACTTGTTCAGTCTACATGTACCCCGTAATTTACAGCCTCACTGCAACAGGTGTTGCACTGCTATATATGAGACGGCGTCAAACGAACTGATCATTTCGACCCATTTGAAGTTATCGAGAAAAACAGCTTCGAAAATTGGCCAGTCAAATTCGAACTTCAGTAAAAAAAATTGCAAACAGGGCCTTTTCCCACACATACCCATTTTCACGAGGTGTATCGAAAGCGATTTTGTACTCAAACGAGCAATGGACACGGGTCCGCCCCCCCCCCTCCTTCATTCCGACACCACCCACCAGTTGTCATGCAAGCCCCTGTGTGTCGTCCGAGCAGGGCGTTTCCCTTTCTGGTGAAAAAAAAGGCTGCTTGGGTCGCTGAGACCGGATCCGGAAGGCCACAGTGACATGGATTACGACGAAACTGTGTGGGAGCCTGTCTCTGAAGGATCAAGCGCAGAATCCAGTGCTGAAGAGGTTCAGGACGGACTGTCGGACGAGGAGTCTCTGGATGAGTTTGTTGAGAACAGAAGCATCAATTTGTTTGGCGAGGACTTTCACGACAAAGTGGTCTGCTTGATCTAGCAAGACAAGTGCGACAATCGTTGCCTCCAGGGGAAGGCTGCTGAACTTGAGGATTGCCTGCGCTCGACATCAAACATGACAGCCCACGAGAAGAAGCAGAGCGTTCTGACTTCGTTGGCGATGCTAATGAAGACAGACACTGCAGTGCGGCGTCGGGGTACTGGGAAAAGGCAAGTTTTCACGTACTACCTGCCACTGATAGGGTGTGTTTGCAGAGAGGGCTAGTGTTATCAACGACACCTCGTCTAGCTCTGCCCTTGTCCATATTCCAAAAGAGAACACGATGATGAAGGTGTTTCGAACGCCCGTCACAGAGGCCTACAAGGATCTTTAGGGGGTGCAGCGCTACCAGATTTTCACAATGAGAAAGAAGAAGCCAGGGGTTGTCAGGTGCCGCGTTGGTCCTGCAGGCCTTCCTGTGGGACCGTGCAAAAGCATCGAAAGCTTCACCAGCGCAGTCGAAGACTGGGACCCGAAGTCGCAAGCGAGCAAAGAAGGACAATTAGTGGATGAAGCAATTTAACGAGCTGCTGGTGGAGCGAGGCTGGATATACAGGAATGAAACGAGTAGATGGGCAAGTCCCACGACCAGTTGAGAAACCTGGAAAGGCACATGCGCTTCGACAACCGGTTGATTATCGACGTGTTAACGCCTGTGTTGTGCCATTAGCGGGTCCGATGCCGAGTCTCAGTACCCGACTACAGCACGTTAAGCAGAAAAAAACACAAGTGAACGGTGGATTTCATCAAGAGCTTTTGGCAGATGGCGCTCGCACGCATTAGTCAATAATCCCAGTCATACATGACTGAGGATGATATTTCACCCCGAATCGACTACAACGAGGATCGGTTGATTCGTCGATTCATTTTCAGCAATCGGTTGAGAAAATATTCCCCAAAAAGAAGTTGCTGTACGAACATGTACTAGCGTGGGTGGACGACTTACTAATTTACGCTGATACCATTGATAATTTCTCGAGGTACTCGATCGTGTATATAGCATTCTAGCTGAGTATGGTCTGTTCTTGGGTCTCGACAAAGTGTGCTTGTACACCCAGAACGCGAAGTGGTGTGGCCGTATTATCACCAACGAAGGTGTAGCGTATGATCCTGCTAAGATACAAACCCTGATTGACATGCCTGAACCGACAACGGCTGCCGAGTTACAACAGTTCATATGTGCGGCAGGATGGATGCGCAATTCGTTAGTTGATTTCACTCGCACTGCGGCGCCATGACAGAGTCGACTGCGAGAGGTACTAGCAGGTACTAAACGAACGAAACATGTTGCAGCCCGATTGTTTATCACCCTTTACGAAGGAGAACGAGCCAGTTTTGCTCAGGTGAAGCGACTGCTCGCCAATTCAGCAACGTTGGGAACCCCCGATGACCAGGACGAGATCTGCTTGATGACAGACGCTAGTGACCTTGGATGGAGCATTGTCAGCACTGTCGTTCAGAATTGAAATCCGTCGACTTACATTACTGAACAGCATCATACGTTAGTATACTGTATAAGCGGGACTTTCACTGGAGCTTCTTAACACTGGAGTGTGTCAGAAAAAGAAGCATTCCCGATCATAAAGGCGGCAACTGACTTGGATTACCGATTGATACGAACAAAAGGATTCCGTTTGTACTCCGATCACCGCAATGTCAACTTCCTGTTTGCACCAGGCGATGAAATTAAAAAGCATGTTCGCGGCAAACTACAACGTTGGAGTCTCAAACTCAATGAGCTTCGGTACACTATTGAGCACATCAGTGGTGAAGTGAGCGTCTGGACCGACATGACTTCACGCTGGGCCTGTACTTATGCAACAGCAACGCATATGTCAATGATACGATGGACTGAAGGTGTTGTGAAAGGTGCTTCGCAGCTTTGACCTCTCGGCCCCGACTTTGACTGGCCAAATATGGATGACATTCAAACAGCCCAGAGACAAACGAAGAGTTTGAGCCCAACCGGCTTGAAAGAAGACGCTGAAGGTGGATGGTAAGATGATATGAACCGCCTATCGATACCGCCTGAAGCGGGTACACTTTTGATGCGGCTGATGGTGATCGCCCATTGCGGAACAATGGACCATCGAGGGGTGAAGGTGATGATCAACCACCTCAAAAAGCACTTCAAAAATCGAGAACTTATAAATAAAAGCACGCGAGTTCTGCGCTAGCTGCCTGCTATGTTGCCATGTCAAGAGTGGTGACATAATACCAAGGCCATGGGGAGAAACATATCGTTCCAAGGAGAGAAATGAAGCGCTGCACATGGATTATCTTTACATAGGCGACAACAGCAACAACAAAAACACTACCTTCTAGTGATGAAAGACGACTTCTCTCACTTCTGCGAGCTGATTGAGTGCTTAAACGCCGACGCGGCAACTGCGGCTAAGGCCGTCCTTGATTGGAGAAATCGCTACGGCATGCCCAAGATACTCATCAGTAATACAGCGGCTCATTTCAAGAATCAAGTACTGGAGGACCTGTGCTATAAGACTCAGATGCCTCAGAGCTTTACATTGGCGTACTGGCCATGGATAAATGGCAGTGTCGAGCGACTTAACAGAGATGTACTTCAAGTACTTCGAGTCATGATGTTAGAGTACAAGGTGCAACAAGAGAATTGGGCCATACTTCTGCCTCTTATTCAGGCAAACCTAAATCATAGCCCTGTGACATCATTGGCGAATTACTAGCCAGCCGAGGTGTTCCTTGGTGCTGTGGTGACTACACCGCTGCTGAAAGTATTAAAGGGCAGTGAGGCGGTGACAGATAATATCTTGGCGGTGGATGATGCAGTGCCGGAGGTACGAGTGGCGGTTGCCAATTTTAGAGCTGCCATCGATGGTATGCAACATTCCATTAAATGTGCAAAAGAGAAGCAAACCAAATGCAGCAAAAGCAACCAGAGAGGTGCAAAATCAGTGAGCTTTCATGTTGGTGACTACGTTCTGTGGTCTCGTGCCCAAGTAAAGACACGTGTGAACAAGTTATCCGTGAAGTGGATTGGTATGTATCGTGTGATTGGTGCTAAGACTAATTCATTTGAGATTGAACATCTGATTAGCGGAGGAGCGCATGACGTGCATGCATCCCGTCTGAAGCTGTACGCGGATAGCAGTCTTGACGTCAACGAGGAGACTTGTGAGCACATTGCGAACCAGGAGGTGTATCTCACAGTTGAAGCTTTTAAGCAACATCGTGAGCATCCGTCGCATAAGTTCGAGCTACTCGTAAGCTGGGAAGGATTGGAGGACATAGAAGACTCCTGGGAGCCTATCCAGACTATGTACGAAGGTGTTCCACTGAAAGTACAGGAGTACATCGATGCGATCAAGGACAGCAAACTGCACAAGTGGATATTGAATCGCAAGAGCTCTCTTAGAGCTACATTAGCTCCGACTATGAAGGAGCGTGGACGCAAGCAGATGAAGAATCGTCAGGACAGCAAGGTTCCTTAAACCTGAAGGCACCTCGTGCATGAGCGTCTGCTTGGAGGGCGATGTAGTGGCAGAAAGACACTTCCTGACGACAGCATACACATCGCACATGATCAACACGGTCTCGTACGCGATAAGCATATAACGGACGACAGTAAGAAGTATGGGACAAGGTTGAGATCATTTGATCTCAGTATAGTGCATACATTAGGAAGAAGAAGAGTGGCTATAACCACTATGACATAGGCTACAGTGCATACATTGAATATCAGAATTTATTTTAACTCCAAGTTAGCGAGTCGGATTCTCAAGCAACGCCCTAGGGTCGAAAGACACTACACTTAATCAGCACGTAAAATGATTAAAAAAGTTCGATTGATCTCGGTTCAAAATTGAGTCCGGTAAGTCGGACTAAACTCTATCTCCTAATATAGAGCTGGCTAGACCGGAAATGTGCACTGGTCAGAACCTGCTTCAGGCGAATACAAGTTCAACCTCCGCTCTTTTTAAAATTTAGGCAGATATTTTTTTAGATAGAAAATTTGTGGTCCACAAATTAACATAATCAGATCGGAATCGCTTAAACCAGTACGCATTTTTATGGAATCTAAATACTACTACGGTAGTAGAGTTACACTACAGAAATCTGCCTGAATAAGGAACGGGGTTTCAGCTAATAACCTCGCATTTTTTTAAGTCGGGAAAGATTTAGGGAGATGGGATAGTGATGGGCAAGGTACTGATAAAACTATCCAGGCACTGACTTTGATTTCAATTTAAAAAATGGCGCGCAGTAGGTGATCCTCCTTCGCTTCAAGCCCTACGAGCCGAACTTCATTCCTACATTTACATTCAAGGTAACTAGCCGACTGCGTCCTCAGCACCCCCATGTCCTCCAATCGTCTCCGCCTCACCTGGTCCGAGAAGGTAGCCATCCTCGAGAAGGCTGCTCGCTTACCTAGTATGTCGTATAATGAGCTGGCTGAGTGGGCGGTCGAAGAGTTTGGGCTTCCAACGGCCCCTGGCAAAACAACAACATGCCGTTTACTCAAATCAAGTGCTGTGCTGCGCGGACGGCCTGTAAAAAAGGCTGTACGCAAGAAGGCGCAGAGGTTGGTCTCTCTCTAAGCAACGTCCTTGTTGAGGGGATCATCAATAGCATTGAACGCTACATCTTATCGCAAAAAATGATGTTCGCATTGGATCGCCTAGGCGAAGGCCTCGACAACCCGTACAACGTCGACCAGCTAACTGCACTGCTCTGGTGCGAGGCTGCATGGTCTAAAGTTAGCGCTTCCACGATTCAGCACTGCTGGAATCACTCTGGTCTCATTCAAAAGTCGAATCTTCAATTTATCCTGACTTAATTCAATACGTGCACATGATCCGATATCATAGTCTGTTTAAGGCATTGTCAGCTTATACAATCTCTTTCTTAATTTATATCAGGCGTTCCTTATCAGGCAGATTTCTGTATTTGGAAGAGCCCGCTACTTATGGAATGGTCTTTTATTAAAATTTTGGATTTCAAACCAATTTGTGGTCGGATACAGATTAGTTTCGTCTCACCCTCGACGCGCGACTGTGACGCAACGGTGTTCACTTATAGTGAACTGTATGTTGGTTAGCAAGAGCGCGTTCATCGAGAACAGCAGTTCCAGAGCAGGAAGTACTTGCTGCTGCGCTGGCACTTACAAGCATCACGTCTATGCCGGGTGCCATTCTCTTTCCGCCTCACGAGGAGTTTTAGATAGATTATCTCCATAGGATCACGCAATGCGAACACTACAACCAAATCGGTCGCTCTAGTTTTTTTTTTATTTTGTGTCTGGCGGTCGGTGCTGTGCCTTTCTTCGCTTTGGCGAACGCCTACATCTATTAGCTCGCTCTCGAAAAAATGGGTATTTTCCCTAATGGTTTAAAAATTGATAAAAGACCGTTTAAAATATTTTCTAGTCGGTTTTAAATCTTGGTTAAAAAAACGACTGATCTATACCGCTACTACACTACATTGTACTGCTAGTAGCACTACTACTAGTACTTCGAAGTACTGTAGACACTGTCTGTAGTTTAATCAGAATTCTGAGCGAACCTAAAAAAGCAGTATCTAATTTGCACAAAAGAGCAGATATATTTTGGTCTCAGATTCCGCATGCATTTTTGTCGACAACGTTGTTTTGCTTATACACCTTTGCCCGTCCAAACAGAGAATAATTTCAAGCAAAGTGGACAATTTGGTTTTTATAGTACAAATTTTAACTTTAGTAAAAGTAATCAACAAACAAACAGAGAAAGATCTCATCCAAAGCGAGACAAGGAAAGGCGATGACTGGAATCATTCGTGAAGGGGTGGTGAGGGTGCGTTGGCGCCAAAATGCGCGCGAAAACCTCGCCTGAAGCAAACCATCGCCTGAAGCAGTTCACTTTTCAAATCACCTCTTCAGACGAATGCCCTTCCAACCACTCCTCCGCAAGCACTCCCCCGCTGAGAAGCTCCGTGTCCTAGCTGCCCATCGCGCGGGACGCGCTGACTGGCTTCAGGTGGCCACCAATAACGGCATATCGCGTGCGGTGGCATACCGCACTGTAGCCTCAGGACGCGTAGAAGACCTACCGCGCGGTGGAGCTCGTGGTAGAACTGTGAAGATGACACCAGAAGCAAAGTCCAAGCTGGAGGAATATCTTGACGACAATTGCACCTTCACCCTGGAAGCTATGCGCACGATGCTCTTTTTAGATACGAACGTGCGGGTCTCCACTTCAACGATCAGCCGCCACTTGCTTGGCATGCTGTTCACCGTCAAACAAACACGCATAGAGCCCATGACATGCAACAACGAGATCAACAAGACCAAGCGGCAGAAGTTCGCAAAATCGCTGAAGGACCATCAAAAGAACGGCGACTGTATAATCTATTTTGATGAGACTAGCTACAACGTTTACTGTACGCGAGGTCGAGGACGTGCACGGAGAGGTGAGCGTGCAACGCTCGTGATGCCGCCGTCCAAGGGTGCAAACTTGCAAGTCCAGTGCGCTGTAAGCTCGGCCATGGGTGTGGTTCTCCACCGTCTGGAGAGGGGAAGCATCCGAATGGAGCAGAATGCAGCTTTCATTGAGGAAATCGACCGGACGGTTAAGGCATCCTCCGTGTTTCATGACAGCTTCGCTGGGAAGAAGGTCATTATTGTCCTGGATAATGCCCCCGCTCACCGCCAAACCGAAGAACGTGTCGAAGCACGTGACGACCTCGTACTCCTACGACTCGGACCCTACTCACCGATGTGCAACCCAATTGAGGGTTGCTTCTCCGTTTTAAAAGCTCGAATCAAGGGATACCTAGCATTGTACCACGAAGAGATCTGCGACCGGAGTAACATGGTGGAAGAAGACGGCACCCCAATGACGATCAAGGAGCGCACTATGCGCTTCTTAGAGAAGGCTGCAGAATCGAGTATGAAGTATATAACACCTACGTTAGTGACGAAGATGGAGCTTCACGCTCGCGATGCGGTGAACGCGGCCGAGGAGATGAAAGACATGGTCTATAGAAAGTAGCTCACTGTGTCGTCTCGGTTTGAATGAGATTATTCTCTGATTCACTGGTAATTTTGATCCCGTAATCAGATATTTGTAATAATCAAAAACATATTGTCCACTTTGCTTGAAATTATTCTCTGTTTGGACGGGCAAAGGTGTAGATCTAAAAAAAGCGTGCAACCGGCTTGAAGCCTTCTTCACTCGGCATATTTGGTCCTACAAAGTCGTTGTGGTCGTCTCGACAGGTGGACAATAGGAGTGTGTCTTCGAACATTTGGTGCAATTGAACGCGCAGTTAGCGACGGATGTGACTTTCGATATGTTTCAGTGCTTCTTTCTCCCATTTCTTTTTGTGTGCTTCGTTTGATTTGACCGCTTGTCTCGCAATGTACGCCTGGATCTTCTTGATCCAGGAGAATGACAGTCTCTCTTCGTCTTCCACTTCGTCAGGATTACTCTTCGAATCCGCAGCCACATTCCTAGTCTGAGCTAGGTTCTCAGCCACAACGATGTTATTACAGCATGCCACGAAACCGGCGAAAGCCAGCAGCAGAAAGAGTCCAGGGCGCATATTTCTTGATCGACTTTGGAGCTTTAGGGATTCCGGTCGGATTGTCTACTGCTAATGCACCTAATGAATGTGGGGGAGGGGGCGAAGATTAAATTGTGGAGTTAGTGGTGAAGAGGGCATCCTCAGCGTGATAGCCGAGACTTCAACACGTATATTCTGGTTAGGATTGCAAATATACTGCTGCTCGTAAGCAATGACCATCGTCATCGGCATGGACAATCCTGCCGTGACTAATACTGTACCGTAGAATTAGTAAACGGTTTCTGTCACAGAAGTGCAGTTACGGTACAGAAGTCCCCCAAGTTTTCATAAGAAAATCACAGAAAACTTTGTCAAATGTACCGTCAATTTTTGTGATCCGATATAAAGGGGTATATGACGTGCGAGCAACGCGTATTCAGGGGGGACTTCTGTACTTGGAATTATTTTACTATTAATACTTGCAATTTGTAAGTCGGGCAAATCCTTTCGATACCGGCCGGACCTGCAACTTGCACCTTGCAGTGCAAGGTGGTGACACCGCGGGTGATGGCGAATGTTCGTGGATTTGAATTTGTAATACCGGTACATGTACACTAAACCACGGTGATGGGCTTTCATAGCAATTCCTGCCGCAAGTGGGGGTGAAGGTCAGCGAATACGGTTTTTTAAAAGATTGGAAATATATCTGTGAGTAGAGTAAAAAACGTTTTAAATGCTCCAGAATGTTTTAAACACTTTAGAAGTATCCAAAAGTCTGAAAGTCAGTGAGGATTTCCCAAAGTCGAGATCTCAAAGGCACAGTAACTAGTAAGGAAAACTTTTCGCGCCCATGACTACAACCGAGGAAGCTGCGATCAACTCGCCACCTTAATTGGAGAGCTTGCCGCTCCCGGTAGCATCACCTGGGGTGTATCCAAGCAGCCAACGCTCCGTTTACGGCAGGTTTCCATCGCCTCCAGGCTCGTCACGACAGAGAGCGCTTCGTTACAGCCCCTACCAGAGGGATTCATCGCCTCTAAGACCTCTCGAAGGCCGCCCAAGGTCACCAGCAAGCTCACGTAGAGTGATGTTCTCGCCTCCCCCCAACTCCTCACCCTCAGTGCAATTCCCCCCTACCCCAACCCCGCCGAACTTACCACGAGCTGTAGCTTCATCTCGATCCCCCCGCACTTCAACGCCTGTTCGATCTCCCCTTACACTCCGTTCCCCGCGTACTCTCCGAACGTCAGCGCGCTCACCCCGTACTCCAGGGTCGTCACGACGACAACGAGCGTCTCCTTTGAAGACAGGACGCCCGCGGGACGACATCTGGAAACACTACACTATCGAACGTGAGAATGGGAAGAAACACGGGCGGTGTAACTATTGCGGCGTTCTGAAGAAGAACGGTAAGCCGAGTGGCAACTTGTTGGACCACCTGGTGAAAGCCAAAAAGTGTTCTAATGTCCCGAGAGATGTGCAGATCTCTCTACGACCACCACCACCTTCTGTACCAGCGGTGACACCGTCACAACCGACTGCAGAGTCGGCGAAAAGGGAGATTGATCAAGACACGTTCGAAATGGCACTTGCTCGGGTGTTTTTTGTGTGTGCTCTACCATTTATTCTACTTGAAGCTCAAGTATTTCGCGACTTTATTGCTTTGGTAGCACCGTCAGTGAAGTTACCTTCGCGTCACAAGTTGAGTATGGTGCTGTTGAAACAAGTACGAGATGAAATTCGTTCGAACGTTATTGACCTGATCAGCGCACATACCTACGTGTCACTCGTTACGGATGGTTGGACGGATACGAACGGCTCCAGCATTATAAACTTCATGGTGGTTGCCCCAGGGATGCCTTCCATGTTCTGGTCGTCATGGTCCACGAGATCAAAACAGCACACGGCCAGGTACTTTGCTGACGAAATCGACAAAGTTATTGCTGATATCGAGCAGGAGACGACTGCTCAAGTGGTTGGCGTCGTCACGGATAATGCTAGTAACATGCGAAGTGCGTCAGGGCAGGTCCAGACCAGGCGCCCAAACGTTATCAGTGGTGGTTGTGCGGCACACGTTTTAAATTTACTGATGCAGGACGTTTCTCGCTTTACCGCCGTTAAAGCTGTTGTGTCAAGAGCCGTGACTGTCACTCGCTTCATAAGGGACCATCTTGCTCTATTTGATGAGTTCAAGCGTCTGCAACAAGGGGTCCGAGAGGCTGGAATGAGGGCCAGGATTCTAGTGTTGCCTGTACCAACACGTTGGTACTCTGTCCACGCATGCATGCGGAATGTGCTAAATAGTCAGGAGATCCTGGAAAAACTTTTTTTGAGCCCCAGTTACGAGACGTTTAGAGACCGCTATCGTGGAACCCCATCAAAGCGAAAAAAATTACGCTACGTTATTGGATTGGTCCGTGACGATGGCTTCTGGAGCAGTTTAAGAACTATTGTGCGCATGTTTGACCCCATTATAGAGGCCCTGCGCGCGCTGGAAGCGGACAGTGGATTTATTTCAGGAGTCTATCAGTGGTTTCAGTGGCTGCGGTATCACACAGCATACGGTGTGACGTCGCCTGAAGGAGAACAGCCGCAACCAGAGCCAGCAGAAAGCGACTTGGAACAGGAAGGCCATGACCAGGACGGTGCTGGGATCGGGGTGCTCAGTGACGCGGTTGAAATTCTATCTTCTACTTTCCACACTGAGAATCAACACGAAAGTGGGGCTACATCGAATCCAGACTCCCGTGATGATGGCGAGTATACAAGTATTACGTCAGTTCCACTTGATGAAGTCCAAACCTTTTTCCGCGGGAAGATTCAAAAACGGTGGAAATACGTCCACACAAATGCGATGGCCGTTGCTTTCTTGCTAGATCCAGCAACCAACCTTGACGACTTCGTTGGTGATGATGACGAAAATGTTGACGATCAAGTTTACAATTTGGCAATCAGGTGCGGTCTGATAACCCCTGCTAATGTGGCAAAGTTAACTGCTGAGGTTCTCAAGTTTAAATGCATGAAACGGAGGGGCGGTGAAGATTTACGAAGAAAGTATTCTGAAGCATGCCCGCGGGATTACTGTGGATCAAAGGATGAAAAGAACTACCCCCTTCTGAAGAAGGTAGCTGCGATTGTATTTGCGATACCGACATCTTCGGCAGCAAGCGAGAGAGCTTGGAGCATCTTTGATCATATTTACACCAAGCGCAGGAACAGACTCTCAGTCGAAAAGGTTGAAATGCTGGCATACATTTACATCAACTACGGTACAATTCGAAGTGGTGAAATCGACCTTGCTCGACATCAATCGTGCCCTGAGAGCATTGATAACGATCACGAAACTTTAACTTGAATACAATTCCTTTCACCTCCTTAGTTACGAAAAACTGTACCAGCACCACGTCCCTTCAAAAGACATCATCTCAAGTCGAGACTCTCGACTTCACACGTAATCACGAACGGTGCTGATTGTTTTGCCGGCGGCAATCCTATCGTTTTCCGCCAGCGTCGATATTGCCAATAAACTAATACTGCAAAGTAGCATAAAGAAAAACAACAATTCGTCTTTCGCATTGAGTGTATCTCCTGCTGGTTTTTGCTTACTCCAGTGCAACTAGCAGTATAATAATGATACAAGTAGTAAGTAAGCCACGACTTACATGCCTTTATCGTCGTTGTGACAGCTTTTGTTCCTACGGCAGTTCTGAATGGCCTTACAGCAGTTTTGGGCGGTCATCTTGTCTATCCATCAGCTCTGGAAGCCGTTGTTCTCCTTACAGCAGCTCTGGGAGGCGGCCGCCATCCTTCCAGCAGCTCTGGGCGGTCGTAGTCGCCCTTTCACCAGCTCCAGTCGGGTTCTCCATTCTTCCAGCAGCTCTGGACGGTAGTCGTGGCCCTTCCAGCAGAATCAGGGCTGCCGCCGTCGCTCTTACTGCAGCTGGGGGCGGCCATCAGTGTCCTTCAGCAGCCCCGGAGTCCTTGCGGTAGCTCTCAGCGGCCGCTGTGATCCTAATGGCAGCTCTTGGTGGCCGTCGATGCAGCTCTGGGCCTGCTGATGTCCGCTCGGAAGTCCAAAAGTGTCTAAAACTCTGCACCTCAAGTTGAGAATATTCTTTCTGTTAGTTTTGCATGCTTTTGAATTTTGAACGGAACATTGGACGTTTTCTGGAAGTGTTTTGGATAGTTTAAAAGTAGTCCAAAACCATCCCTATCTGTGAGCGTACCGTACAGTACTGTACATGCACTTTATTACTACGAGGAATTACTTAATCGTACTGTACATGCACTTTATTACTACGAGGAATTACTTAATCTAAGTGGAAAAACACTTAGATTTGACGGCATCTGCTCTCAATTATTTTGTACTTCACTTGTTTCTTCTCTTGTGCTTCGGCTTTTTACCGGGTTTCAGTCCGCGTTTACCTTTGAAAACCTGAAAATGGAACCGCGCAGGAACCAAGCTAACTCTTAAAATGATTTTTCACGTGTGAATAAATGCCGGTGTACACCCTAAATAGTCAATCGAACTTAATGAGCTCAGAATGCAATCTTTGTGCACATTCAAAGTTTGTACTTATTATATAATACATAGATCAGCTTTTCCACTTAAATTAGTTACTACGCTCACAAATCTTCAACGGCCTACAGCACGCAAGGCTTTTGTATACTTCAAGTATTAAAACATGCACCGTCGTGTAGTCCGAGGACAAACCGTTGCTACCGGTACATGTTTTTAATACATGTATTTAAAACACCGGTGGTATTAAACCGCTTGGCATTGAACAGTGCTAACAGGGTTAATGCGCAGGAGGATTTGTCTGTAGGATTCTTCTATTACCGACACCTATTTTCGGATATTTGCAGTTTATTTGACGATACCGGTATCACCGATACCAGGACCGGTGCTAGTAGCTGAATACCGATTTTCCAGCATTTTTTTCTGACCAATTGTGCTGGAAACGAGTTTACTGTTTTTTTAATGAAGCATCTTCGCCACTTTGTCCGTCAAGTCTCGGCTAGATATAGAAGGATGCCACGAGAATACTTCATTAAATAAAGTGATGTTTCGTATCGGTGGCTCTCGACGTATCCGGTCGTACAGCTCCGGCGACTTGTGAACTTGCAAAACAAATGATGCACAGTTTTCCAGGTTCTCAAAGCGTCCGCAATCGATAAAACTGCCAGGATTAAACAATTGCGAGGCTGTCGTCGAGTTCCCCAAGTAGATAGGAATACTACCCGCAAGCAAAGGATTGACGAGTTTTTCTGTCACGTAGCCTGGTTCTGCTGAATTTTCGAATGCGACTACAAACTTATAGCGCTTGTACGACATTACCGCTTCATCATTAAACCATTTAGAGTACCGTGACGGTTTATATGATTTGTCGGGGGGCCTTGAAGAACCAGCGCACATTCCGAGAGCGTCGACAGGTTCCATAGCGTTCAACAAATCAAACATGTACTCTCGATTTAGTCGATCACAGCGTGCGTACAAGTACGCACAAAAGCGGCGCTCGCTGGGTTCAATTAGTGACGTCGCCACTGGGGAGAGCAACTCTATCGGACTGCTTTGCAGTCGTTCGGCGAACGAAATACTTACGACTGGCAAGTAGACATGTTGCCGTCGCGATACGCTAGATACAGACGATAGTAACGAGACCCGCTCGTCCAAGTCCTTGGTATTAATCGCCTCACCCGATATCATCATTAGTTTGCTTTGTTCACCAGGATCGTGGTACTCTTGTATGTAATAGGCGATCATTTCAGCACATCCAGAGTTCGTCATTGGCTCACAGTCTGCATCGAAAACGGAGAAGATGAAGAAATCTGGCTTATTTGCATAGTGCAGCCTCAGTACTATTTCAGGTACAACCAGAATGGGACGATTGTGGCGCTCGAATATGGTCTTGAAGACACACTCAAATACAACCGAAGCGTAAGAAGACTCAGTTGTGTATCCTACAATCAAGGGCGAAGCATCTTCATCCGCGACGAAAAGATTATGTCGCCACAGCTCTAGAAACGCGGGTCCGATAGATCCTGATGCCTCCACATTAAGGAATTGCTGCTGGACCCGAGTTCGTAACTTTTGAGTTATGCTACGACACATCCACGATTCCGAATATCTAGTGTAAACTAGTGTCCGCGCCTCTAGACATACTCGTCTAGAAAAAGCACGAAAGGTCTCGGCCGATGGATAGTAAGACACCTTGACACCAGCATTATCCTTTGTTGAGACCACGGCTGTGACGAATAAGTATTCTGTATCTTTGAGGTTATGCACGCAAGTCTGGATTTCAAATAGAGACGCAAAGCTGAGCTGGGAGGGCGAGTCAATATCCAAATCGAAGTGGTTCATTTGCCACGCTACTTTATCAAAACCGTCACACAACTCGCGGCTCTCAACCAGATTGGCATGAGCCGATCGAAGTCCAAATGGTGACAAACCTGCCAATGATATGAGCTTATTCTGGCATGTATCGGTTGTTAAACTTGAAAATGCCACGGTGCTCTCCACATGCACTTGTATAGCCAGTAGCCACAGGGCTACACTGATATCGTCCACTCCACCTAAGCCACGTAATCTCTCACTGTTCTGGGCGATGAAGCGAGCGCAATCCATTGAGAGCAAATAGTGCTGACCGAATGCGTAAGGAGGATATGTGTCCAATGGATAAAGCTCCTTTGGAACATTATAATCATGCAGTGCACCCCGCACTTGTCCGATGTAAAGTCGCGGGGGTCGGTCCTCCTTGCTCAACTCGCTTCTCAATCGATCAGTTCTGAGATAAATAGTATCGTCTGCAATCATGACAAAAGGTGCTGTCGAAAATTTTCGTGTAGCAAGGCGTAGAAAAGACTTGACTTTTTTTGGCTGCTCGTTCAAGTCTTCACAGTCCAATTCATCCGTTAGTAAGTCGCCGTACGTTTGTTTCTCCACTATAACTTCAGCACGTAGTCGCTCCCGCTCGTCAGCGTTTTTAATACCAGTTAGGTCTAGTGCACAACCCACGAAATAAACTTTCACATCGTGTGGAAGAACATTTGGATTTGCCCAAGTTTTGCGAATACTCTGTCGAAATTCAAAATTTTCCACCACCGCTGTCTTGATTCCAATGATAAGAAACGTTTCATTAGAAGCAGCTGACTTTGATACATTGACAGTCGGTGGGTATTTTGTCAATAGTTGCCAATAAGTCGCCCATTTCAAGAGACCTCGCCCATTTCGAGCATTATCGTTACTTATCTCCGTCATCGCAGCACTGTATACATCAAACTCTTCCTTTGTTACAAGTGTAATAGCTATCGCTGATGTTTCATGATATCGAATAATACCTTGCTCATCGGTAATGAAGGCACGAGCGGAATAACTTCCAAGCGGGAGACTGCCAAATCCAATACTAGCGTCGGCAATCGACCCGCACTCTCGCCACTTCCCGTTCAACTCGACACAAAGGAGTTTATTGCCATATTTCGCATGGTATCTCTCGACACTTTGTACTTCAACGCTGACTCGAAAGACGAGAGGGAGCGTCTCGATATCTCCTTCAACCGGGAAAAGGACACGAACCTTAGAAATGGGATCTTCTTCCTGAACTTCGAAAACGTCCTTAAGGAGCGACTCAACACGACAAAACCGATGTTCTCCTTCAGGAGTAGGAGACGTCGATGCGGCAGTAACGCATATACTAACGCACAAGCAATAGATCGTCAAAAATACCACATGACACCCGATCATGGCCGAGAAAGATACATTATCAGATTTACTTGCCTGATTCCAGCAAACATTTTTTTAAAAAAACATGAATAATATTACTAAACTTCAATTTTTTTCTTAGAAGGAGGTCTTCATTTGCCACAATGCTCGGTTAAAGTTGTAGCACATACCACGTTTTCGAAAAAGGTTGCTGTGGATAGATTGGATCCCGTACGGTGACAAATCTGCAAATGAGGTCAGATCATTTTTGCAAGCCCCAAGGCGTAAATTAGCAAACGCAGGTGTGTGTTCCACGTGCACTTGAATCGTCATTAGCCACAGAGCAACGCTGACATCATCAATCGCACCCAAACCACGCAGCCTCTCGCTGTTCTTGACTATAAACCTTGCGCAGTCCATAGATAGTAAATAATGTGGGCCAAACGCGAAGGGAGGATACGTGTGCAGAGGGTAGTATTTCTCCGAAACGTAGTAGCGTTCAGTTGGGTCGCGCACAGGTGTTTGACTGCGGCCAATAAGTTTATCCCACACTTGCCCGATATAAAGCCGCTGCCGGTGACGTACCGCCCGTAGTTCGTCGGCAAGCTTGTCCACTCTCAAGTAAATATCATCGTCTGCGATCATAATGAAAGGTGTCGTTGCAAATTCTAGCGTGGCAAAGCGAAGAAATTCTGTGACTTTGTTTGGTAAATCAGCGTATGAGTCGTCGCAGTGTAAATCATCCGTGAGCAAATCGCTGTACGTTTGCTTCTCTAAGCTAATAGCGTATCGAATCTGCTTTCGCTCGTCAGCATCATTAATTCCACTCAAATCTGCTTCACACCCGATAAAAAATACCTTGATGTCATGCGGAAGGGAGTCTGCACTCGCCCATGTCTCGCGAATTGCTTGTCGAAGATCGAAATTCTTTACCACCGCGGTTTTCACTCCAATCACGAGAAAAACATCGCTGGCATTCATTGTCAATGTCGTATCCTTGAGTGCAGCATCTTCATCACCCAGTCGCCCGATTCCAGCAACTTTGTTGTCTATATTCTCCAGTTCGTTTTGCCTTTGCGAAGCCCACTCCAAGAGACTCGATTCCTTGCTATCACGACTCAAGTTTGCAGTATACGCAGCGAATGCCTTTCTACTCACAATAGAAAACCTCGTCTCCGATGTTTCGTGGTACCGAATGCTGCCAATGGTATCTGAAATGAACGCTACTGCGCTGTAGTTTCCATCTTGGAGGTCATCAAAAATAATCCTCGGGTTTGTCATGGAGCTGCATTTCCTCCGTGCCTCATCGACTTCGACGCATAAGAGTTTGTCGACAATGTATGATCTGTATGCCGCTATCGTCTTGATACCAATTTCAACGTGGAACTCGAGAGGTAGCGCCTCTATGGCTCCGCCGATTGGGGAAATTACTTTAAAGTTCAGAACAGGACCTTCACGTATTGGCAATTCTCTCTGCTCCATTTGGCTTTCACCAGAAGTCGAAGTTGCAGCCAGCGCAAAAGCCCATAAGCTAAACAACAGCAGCATGTGGCGGTTTGCTCGAAAAGATACGTTATCAGATACCTAATTTTGATTATCTGATAACGAATCTTTTTTTAAGCGAAGCGATAATGTCTGATTCGAATCATACACTTAATTGTCAGATCCTGTGACAGATTCTGAATCAGCAGAATTTCTGATTACATTTCTAATCGTCATACTTGTTATGGCGGAACATGGGCCAGCAACCTCCACACGTGAAGATCTACTTTGTGGGATGCACGCCAGGGAGGGACGCCAATTTAGACGCCCTTGACCACCAACGAGCTTTGGTTGCAGTAAAACTTGAGCGAGAGACCTGCTAACGGATCAACTAGAATGTGACGACAAGTATGCACTTCTAACAGAAAAAGTGGGTGCGTTCATGGAGTGGGTAGCTGCAGAATTACCGCGAACGGAGTTCGTCATGATTACAGACGACACATAGTTGATAAACTTGTTGAAGATCTTGATTCGTTGCCGCGTGAAGGTGTATACATCGGTGAACAATCAGATACGCTGCATTCTGCTCCGTTAACTCCAGGCCGAGATATAACCATTAATACTACACGTCGAGAAATCGTTATCCGCTCGAGCAATTTCCGCCGTACGCTGGAGGGCCACACTATCTATTATCCTTGGACTGCGTTCGCTTCATTGACAAGAACAACAGGCGGCTCAAAAGTCTTGGTGGGGAAGATGTCACGGTAGGCGTGTGGCTTTTGGCCATTTAGATTCATGTCCGGTATACTTCAGAATTCGCTACTGTAGTCTGCGGTAATGGCCTTGTATGGACAACCTCCTTTCGTTGGCAGATTTGTCGCCTGTGGGTATGCGGGCTATCCACGCAAATTTGCTTAGCAAGCGCAGCTTCTGCCACAACTTTGACCGCTGGATTTGGGACCAAAGGCCTGTTCTCGTTAAGTTCAGTATACTTCTTGGCGCTTCAGCACGTATCTCCCGAATAAAAGCCCTGAGTCCACTAATATAAGCATGTTTGTCACTAATCTATTTATGTCACTTTAGTGACTTCCACACCGCCGCGTGGCTGAAGCAGCAAACAATAGATCGACGACACTCGGAGGAATTGAAGCGACTGAAGCGCAGAATGCAGGTCAAGTATCCGATTATGGGGTTGTCGTACGCCCGCGGCCTGTTCGCCATCTGCGGTGGCGGCGGCTCGCTCAAGTCCGGCATCAAGAACACTGTCGTACGTTCCGCGATGTTCCAATCCTCCTGTTTGTTATAAACTTACCTCTATATTACAATACAATCACTCTGACAGGACATCTACAAGCTCTCGGATACGAACCCGACTGGTTTCAGCAAGGAGATCACTGCTGACACCGGTCTGGAGTTGGCTTCGGGCGTAGCATTCTCCCACGACGGCCAGCTCATCGCTGTCTCAGTCAGCGCTGGTTGCTGGGTCTACGCATTGAACCTAAAGGAAAAGACCATCACTCTGCTCGTCAAATTCCGCACGGATTTCCACGATGAAGACAGCTCGCAGTCTTGCGCTCGCTTTGTAGGCAACTCCACCATCCTAACAGGCGGAGAAGACGGCGTGGTTCGTATCTGGCGTCTCAGTCGCGACCCGTCCAAGCCTGAGAAAGCTGCGGGCTCCGCCAAAGCTCTGACTGTGCCAGACGAGAGAGATCTCCATGCCAACGTGGTGACAGAAGAGCAGCCTAAGCTGGGAGACTGTGTCATCAAAGGAGCCAACATGGTCACTCTAACGAGGGAATACCGTGGTCACTCGAAGAGAATCCGAGATATCGACGTGGATCTTTCGCACCGCAACCTCGTGGCCTCCAGTTCAGAAGATCAATCGTGTCATCTGTGGAGACTGACCGAAGTGACGCCGATCTGCAAGTTTTCCAAGGATGACACCTTGGATATTGCTCTCCAGAGACTGCCCATGAAGCCTATTGTCGGACCACGCAAACATGTGTTCCGCTGTGTGCGCTTCTCCAATAGTGGACGTCGACTGTATACGATGTTGACTCCTGCTCGTGGAGACTCGATTTTGATTAAGTGGAAGCCTGGGACTATTGCACAGGAGAGTGAAGAACAGTGGACGTGGGTGGTGGAAGAAACGGCAATTGCCGGTGAGAAACCAGTGGCGAGTCTGTGCGTGAGTCAGGACGACCGCTTTGTGTGCGCTGCAGCGGTGACAGGAGAGATCAAGGTGTTCCTGACGTCCACTCTGCGGCAGTACACGATCAAGTCGACGATGCAGCACTCGTTCGCTATCACTGGTATGAGTTTTGCTCCTTCGGCGGACAAACAAGCTCCTTTTTATCACTTGCTGAGTGGTGGCGCCGACAAGAGTCTGCTGCGTCATGAGATCCCTCTGGAAGGTGGCATTGTCAAGTCGGGGATGGAGATCGTCACTGGTGGCTTAACGAGCGCTGTGGGCGCTACTGTCGGTCTTGGATTGAATCTCTGGATGGCCACCACGCTGCTATTTATTCTCCTGCTATTTATTCATGCAAAGACGGCGATGCTATTGGATGGCCCACTGGCAGGCTTCAATGTGCGTGTTGGAATATGTGAGAAGAGGTTTGCGAGCTCACTTGACTTAACTATTGGTGTCTTTGTCACAGGATCTGACATCGCTAAGCTTTGATTCGTCCGATGGTCTGGTGACCATCGGCGCTCTCGTGGCCAGTTCTGTAGTCACGTGGCTCCTTGCAGCGCACAGTTCGGTGACGAGCCGATTCTTCTGGAACGGCCTGTTGTGCTTGCTGTCGGGTCTTGTGGCGTTCTTGGTGGCCATTTCAGCAGACCTCGAGGTGAACTGGCAAACTGGTGATGCTGCCATTGACGAGTTGCTCGGTACGTCTATTGAAGTAACTTTATTATTCTGTCGTCAGCTATACTAATGACTGTGTGGTGGCTGCCCTACAGAATACAAGATCGCTATTCTCCTCGGCGCGTGCTGCGTTGCTTTCTTCTTCTGCCATTCGCTGCTAGTGCTGACGCTGTGAGCTCAGCGCAAGGTTGAGTCAGGAGAAATGCGTTAACTCGTCTTGCATAGTCCCGCCCATACGATCGCACATTAGCTACGAAGCAGATAGAGACATTGGCGTACAACGAGCGACACTTTAACCATCTTACAATGGAAGATGCGTTCAACGTTCTCATGACTACAATTTTAAGTATTTTAAAGGAATACTGGTGCGTAAACCTTTTGTTACTTTAAGCCGCCCTCAATTAAAATACACTGCGTTTTGCAGCCATAGAGTGCTTCCCATCAGCTGAAGCCTTCAAGCAATCATCGCCACCGAGAGTATTTCGCGAAAACAGCTTAGACAGCCTTTCCTGAAGCAGTCATTTAAGGACTAACGTTTCGTTTATGGGTTTCTAGAGGATTCAACACTCTTAATCCAAAAGTCAATTGGTGCAATCAATAGCGTATAATTTGATTAGCACTACATTAAAGAGGGTTTTGAGCTGACGACCAGCTACCAGCAGGTTAAGCACGTGGTCTCAGCTGGTGGTGATCTCTCGACAGGCCAAGCGTAGAAATCAACGACGGATGCATCGGCACATGGTCCGGCAATCGGTGACCTCGATCTCTGTTGAGTTTAACGACTTCTTTTAATCGATCATTAAGCATTTTTCGAGAACGAGCGATGGTTGTCCGAGTTACTGCTACCTTTGCCTGTGCACTTGCTAGCTTGCAGTACTTTGCTGGAGCCTCATCGTCAAGTCCAATAACCGATGGTGGGTTCACGACAGGGGCCTGGAAGCCACTGGATTCCTCGAAATACACGATCGATGCACCGTGTGAACGTCAGCAATGGAACTTCACGCAGGACTCGGCCAGTGCAATGTGGCTCCACTTTTCGTCCGTGAATCTCGCTTCAGGTTCTCATCTGGTCGTCTCGCCACTAAATGGGTCTCGAGCGATAACAGTGGCGTCACCGTCCTCAAGTGTCACCACTACTCCTCTTTCCGGGAGTGGAATCTCTGTGCAGTTTGAACCTCCCAGTAAAGGGTGTTTGCCCAACAGCAACTCAACCTTCGTGTTGGACTCGATTGGGTACTCATACTCTGAATCTGAAGACTCGACGGTTGAGAACGAGGAGAGAGCGATTTGCGGCTCTGCTGATACCATGAAGAACATGGTGTGCTATTCAACGGGCAGTGAAGGAGACAAGACCATAGTGTCCAAGGCTAAGGCTGTGATGCGCACCCAACGTACGCGAGAAGACAACGCTATCGTCACGTGCACGGCATGGCTCTGGGGTAACCAAGGACACCATCTAGAACAATCACTGTTTCTCGAGTCAGGAGATGGTCGATGCAGCCAAGTTCGAGTTTGACGTTCAGACTACCGGGTGTAGCGACGATTGCGCGTTTGCTACCTGCCCCATTGGCAAGACGTTGGTCGGTAAAGACAACGTGAAGTTCATCAAGTCCAACGCTACACTCGACTACTCTGTGCTGCAGATTACCAACGACGCTGCGTCGTATGTGAGCAGCTATGGATTTCTGCAGATCCGCAATACTGCACCGAGCAGAGGTGAAGAGATCTACATCCCACAGCACCCGAAGGGAGGTGCGAAGAAGATCACGACAACCCAAGATGATGCCGGTTCGAAGGCGGCTCTTGTGCTCAACCTCGACTTCTCAATCGCAGTGGCAGGAGTCACGTATAACCATCTCATCGCGTATTCTGCTGATACAGAAGTGGGGAGCTCGGGTGCACCAGTAATGTCACGTGGAGACAACTCGGTGGTGGGTCTGCACCGTATTGGAGACTGTAATTTTGCGGCCACCCCATCAGACCAGCTAATTAGTGCGCTTCAAGCCGTTGTGTCTGGCAACGATGGCATCAAGACAGCTTGATCCATCTACTTGTACAGTAGAGTAAGTAGACTGTATTTGTCGTGAGTGTGAATGGGTGTAAATCTGGTGTCAACAATTAGAAAATGTACTACCGGGTGGTTCGAATGGTAGAACTCTTGAAGATAGCTTAATTGTTTGAAGACGCCGCGTTGCTCAGAGATGTTGAGCATCCGATAGCGGCGCATTCTAATAGCTCTGTCTTGGGGTGGTGCCATACTGTCGGGATCGGAATACGAAGACTGAACCTGGACGAAGCTAGCAATCCATAGCGCATCGAATCACTTAAATCGATATTGGGGAGACTCCGGCAGACCAAAGCGGCCAAACTCCTTGGCATCCCCCCATCACAATGAAGCGTTAACGAGCCTATAAAACTCATCTAACAGCAGCGATAAACGGGTTTCGTCGGACATAGTAAAGAAGATATCTATAGAAACAAACCATTAGCCAACGACAAATAATAACGCCCACCTCATTACGTACGCTTGGGAGTTCGTGACTTCCTCCGCTGACACCGTCTTGACTTCCACGTCGTCGAACAGTATCCACCGCTGTACCTCATCCCGCACATACGAAGTGTAGTGACCTCCATTGACTGACTCTCCGTGGTGGTTAACCACCGCCATAAGATCGTACACGTACTCGCTTGGGTCTTCAGGTCTCCCATTCTTACTATCTCGCTTCTTTCGGCCGCTGGCTTCATCGATCCCCACTGATGTAAATGATCTCATATTGAGCCCCGTTAAGGGGAACTGGACCGTCTGCTTCAACTTCTGTTGGCGGTAGAAATCGAGACGGCGGATGTGGAACACCAGTACATTTGGTAGCGTATGCAAGTTGAGACTCTTGTAGTGCGTCTGGTAATTGGAGCACCTTACACAGTAGACTTGATTAGACCCTCGAAGCTCTTCTTCGACTGCGAACTGACGCACTAGGGACTCGAGTGTTAACTCTGTCGTGTCTTTGCCACCTTTCGAGCTCTTGTTCTTCTCGTCATTGAGAGATAAAGACACATCCAAGAACGGATCGAACTTATGCGAAGCATTGTCGCAGTTCCCACAAGCCAATTCAGACCGGAGTACACCGGAGAAGTGTTGGTGCACTGCGCAATCGCATAAACTATGTCCTCGTGGAGTGAATCTCGGAGACGCACCTCCATGAACGAATACTCGAGGGTGAGTGTGAGAGTGGAGGCCGCCTAGAAGCGCGATCAGCAACTCGTGTGCGTCGTGTTGCGCTGTGCCAATAAACGAGGGAAACGCGTTCCACATGGCTTCAAGAATCCCTTGCGGCGCTATGGGTGACGCTATCAAAGTCTTCTGACGTAGATGTGCAGAAGGAGGGACCAGGAGCGCCATGAACGATGCGAGTTCGCAGCCCAGACACACAGTGATCGCAGGATCCGGGCCGCGTTTGGTATGTTGTTCTTCGTCGTTGCTGTTTTCTGTCTCTTTCTCCGTCTTCAGTTGTTCTTGCCGCTTCGAGAGCAGGCGCTGTCTTTGCTGCTGGCAGATTGTGGTATCATGGCTTTTCGCCACGAAAAAATAGTGTTGTAGCATGGGATTATGGGCCAAGGCTTGTAACACTGCGCTCATGAAGCACGTATTGCCCATATTCACCAACCCTCTTCGTAGCAGTTTATGATAACTCACAGCTCCCCGAATCTGCCTCTTGCGTCGTCGTCTGTCACCCACAGCTGCGTCAGGGTAGATGAAGTCCCGACAGTTCGCACAATAGAGCTGTTTCTTCCTCTCCATCATTGCTGTAGCCACAATACAGCACTTAAATAATCTTTAAAACTTGTAAAAATATCCCCGTTCACCTACCGATGTTATGACTGTGTAGTATAGCGTGCGCCATGAAGCTGCCATCGTCTTCGCCGTCCTCGATCTCTTGCATCTGCAGCTTTGACGGCTCCCGAACCCCTCGGAACTTGCACGACAGACAGCGATACAGTTCGCTCGATGGGTCAGCACGCGCTTCCTACCGACAAATGTCATATAGTAAGTAGAAATGCTAATTGTGCCCGCGATATCAGCCTTTCGTACTGGATCCTGCACGTAATGCTGCAGTTGTGCGACATCTGCGGCTTTTTCCGCCACTCTCTCGTCGCGTATATCATTCCATGCTGTCATATTCTCCTTGGTGACGTGTATACACACTGCACCACTGCACACCAGACGTCCGCGCTTCTCCCCTGGTCGGGCATCTTCCTCCTTCATTGTCATTTTCGGTAAGCTTGAACAATGTACCCAGGAAACGGTACCGCTCTTCTCTCTCCCTATTGGCTAAAAAAGAGAGCAATATTAATCCTATACTCACCAATCATATCCAACAATTCCTCATTTGCTGATCGAGTAATGGAAAGCCACTTCGAGCGAGTGCTGTCTGCGGAGACGGCCCCCAAGCGCCCCGCAGCGTCTTCCTCGCTTCCTGCCAGTGCAAAACGTGCTCGTGTATCTCGTGAAGCTGATGCCGCAAAGATCAGTGCGATCGTGGACGGCGCCGAGGCGCAGGAGGGTGATGCACTTGACGCCCGCGCACTCAAGTCTATGGTTAATTCCCTTAAGAAACACGTGCGTCGCAATGCGTTGGCGCGAGAAAAGCACGCGGATGATCCAACCAAGTTCTTAAAGTCGGAATTGGCACTCGACAGCGAGCTGACGCGCTGGAAGCAGGTGGCAGCCAAGCCGGAGCTCTTCGCTGTCATGATAGAACTGCAGGTGCCGCGTGTGCTGTTGGGACTATTTGCACACGAGAACCTCGACATCCGATTGGCTGTATTATGTCTACTAGGCGAGCTCACAGACGTAGACGACGCTGCGACGTCCCTGGAGCCCGCGAGATTGCTAACCAAACACTTGATGGACGAGAAACTGCTCCCCTTGCTAGTATCCAATTTGTACCAATTAGCAGCAGCAGTGGAAAACACACAAGCGGAAGAGGAGACGACGGGGATTTATAACTCCTTACAGATTCTAGAAAACATGGCCGATCTGGAGCCCCAAGTGTGTGTCCAAGCGGCGGAGACCTCGATCTTGCCTTTTCTTTTGCAACAAGTGTCGCCTGGGAGGAAATTTAGTGAGAACAAGCTGTATGCGAGTGAGATTCTATCTATTCTACTGCAATCTGGGGCGGAACCGAGAGAAGAGTTCGTGGCGTGGACAGGAAAAGACCGACCGAGTGAGGACAAGACGACGGAGAAGCAAGGGAAGGTGGATCTCATGGACGATCTGCTCCAGGCTCTTGCGCCGTATAGGAAGAAAGACCCTGACAGTGAAGAGGAAGAGGAAACTGGTGGGAAACTTAGTGAACTCGTTGTGTAGTGTGCTGCTCGTCCCCGAAGCTCAGACGCAGTTCCGTCGCTTGGAAGGCCTCGAGCTGCTGCTGCGCTTTATGAAAGATCGAAAGCGGTTCGTCTTCAGTGGCGCGCTGCGTGCTATGGATCATGCTCTTATGGCCAATGCCCGTAACTGCGAACGTTTGATTGAGATTGGCGGTCTTCGTAGTTGTGTTCTCAGTCTTTATGGGACGCCATGGCAAGTACAAGTCCTGTGGCAGTACAAAGGCGAGTCAGGCAAGTGAGAAGGCTAAGGAAGAAGAGAATGCCGCCAATTTAGTGGCGTCCATGTGCGCGTGGGTGAGTGAGAAAGCTCCGGCGGATGGGTACAGCCGCCTGCACGCTAAGTTTGTGGAAAATGACATGGAGAAGGTGGATCGATTGGTGGATTTGTTTGCGAAATATCACGAACGAGTGGAGCGAAGCCAGGACGAAGAGGAGGAAGAGGAGGATGACGACAGTCGATATCTACGACGTCTGGATGCAGGTCTGTTTGTACTGGAGAGAACTGCGTTTGTGGTGGCGCACTTGTGTCAGTTCTCAAAGAAAGTGCGAGCTTACGTTGATGGTCAAGTTCCACGAACGCAGTATCGACAGTGAGAGTCTTGTGGCGGTTCTAAGAGAGCAATTGGATCTTCTGGCTACCGACGAAGCAGTCGGGGAGGAGGATGAACAAGGTCCCTCCAAGGAGGTGAAGACCGTTGTGAATGATGAAGCCAAGAGAGCACAGAAGGCGCAACTTCGAGAGCTACTGGAAGCGCTTGAGGCCGACGATACACCGGATACGAGCGGACAGGATGGGGCTAAAGAGACGACCGAACGTGACGAATCAAAGGTGGAACATGGCGATGAGTAGGAATTAGTGTCGTCATAGAATAACTGGAAACTTCACAAGTCAATGTTTTATTGTTCTTCATCGATGTAGCCAATGTCAGGTTACGCTAAATGGTCTGCGGTACAGCTGCAGGAATCACAAGAGCTAGTGGTGGTGACGATACTGCATCATCATCTCTAACATTAAGCATCATGTGCTTCTCTTCTTCATTGTACAGTGCAGATAATGGTGTGGGTACGTCTTGTAAAACTGGTGCTGATGTCGCTGCTGATGAAGTCGGTTGTAATACCGAGACGCAAGGTCCTTCCTCTTTTGTTTGAGCATCTGACCGGGCACTGGAATCTTCTTCTTGCTTCGTGTCTACCGGTATCTCCACAGCTTTAGCTGAATTTGTAGAAGGAACTATACCGTCAGTGGATTGTTTCCGCTCTCGAAGGTGTTTCGTATCGGTCGGTATATCCTCTTGAGGCTGGTCGTGGCCTTCGCCGTAAAGCATCGCTGCAAGCATCGGTGAAGGTCCCGTTTCGGCTGCCGGTGGAGGTTGGTATTGCTCCTCCCAAAGTGTCTGAATGGGAAGAAGAACTTCAAGTCGAAAGACCTTCCACCGCTCGAATGCTGAGTTCCCCAATAAACAATTGAGAGGAATGTGCAAACGCGCTTGTGAGCGCTTGATCCAGCGAGGATAGCGACGTCCAGGAACGCAGGAGGTGGTGATGGTTTCTTAACTTCACTTGCAGTAGTGTCGGGTACTGTAGTCCAGCCGTAAGACTTCAAGACGAAGTCAAGTGCTCCTCCAAGTAACAAGTGGATACGTAGAGGATCTGTAGACGATCGAAAAGCTGGCAGCTCCTTGCCAAACATAAACGGAGAGTCCTCAAGAGCGACAATGAACAAACGTGCTATAGAGCAGTGCACAATTGACGCTTTGGGGAATCGTGTGATCAGTTCTAGAAGGGTATCGAGCGTCTTGGTGCGAACGATCAGCGTATCCGCTACAGTGCACGACACATTTAATACTGGTAGCATGAGATAGATCAGCTGAACATGTGTGGGTTTAAAACGCCACTGTAGCGATGTTGTCTCGGTTGAGAAGAACGATAACACTGTAGGCAAATGCGACAGAAAAACTTGCCAAACCAGAGGCAAATCTTCATGAGGACTGCCTTCTGTACACGCAGCAGTGACGGCATCGTCGCCTTCTTTCGAGCCAACGTCGTGTGTTGCAGCGGTGGTAGCTCGGCAAAAAGCCTGCTTTCGTCACACAACCACATTGGTTTTTGCTGCAGTAGTGAGTTCAACACTTTCAAGACGTGGGATTCATTCGCAAAGACGTCGGAGTTGACGTAGATCACGCAACGCAGCTTCAATCAACTGTTCAGCATTTGACTTAGATTCACTAAGCGACGTCACCATTGCAAATCCCAGACTGCCTTCCCGTTTCTCGTGGATGAGGTCTGTCAACAAGTCACAAGTGAAAATCATTCGCGAGAATTGAAGCGTCTCGATATCTTTTGCCACACGTTGGTGCAGTTTTTCAGACACGCGGTCATTAATCTGCTGGAGAGGATTTATGGGTGAAAGCTGTAGTAGCGAGGATACCACCAGTGTCTCCCACTTCGTATTCAGAGTTGGTTTCCAGGAAGGTCATTGCACATTCGAATCATGACATCCCGCAAAGGTTCATAGAATATAAGCAAACAGTAGTGACTCGAGAAAGTTTTCTGCTGTCGAAGATTTTTTGTCAAAAAGTGCCATGAACGCTAGCGGCGAGTATTGATCCATAAAGGCTGCAATAAAGCGAGCATAGGCTTCGAGCGTCATGCTGTCACGTGAGTTCAACTCGGCCAGAGTTTGGGCGATCAAAGCTCGTGGTTCGCCTTTTAGAGCAGTCATAGCTGCCAGTAATTGGTGAGAGAAACCTGATCCACATAATACCCAATGAGCGCGAAATGCGGTCGCGTATTCCTCGTATGACGGTGGGTCTCCGGGCTGTCGTGCTGCTGCAGCTGTTGCCTTAGCGGTTGGTGTAGGCTCTTGGAGCATCGTGCTGATCAGACACGTTACTAGGTAAGTAGGACAGACTTGTTAGCTCGAGATCTACATTTTGTTTTCTTAAGATATTTACTCATCATACAATTGTCTGGAGCCATGAGGAACTGAAGCAATGGCAGGTACTCATCCGAGAGAACTGTGACTTCACTCAACACCTGCACCAAGTCTTCTTGCTGGAAAGCGTCGACCACGCTACGCAGCGCCAGTATTTCGGCTAGGCGCTCTTTCATGCCACAACGAAAAGCAGGAACAACCAACCACCAATCTAACAGCAAAGCCAAGCCGCACAATTCGTCACCAACTGGGCGATGATATATGGCGCTGACCAGATCTAAGTAGGAGACTAGTTGACAACTCAAGACTATAAATATCCCGTCATTTTATGACCAAATTGTAAATGGACAACATTATTCGAAAAAAAGGCTCGTTGAAGTCAGTCTGCATTTTTGACCTATCAAAAGCGTTCATGTTTGATAAAAAACTTTATGCGTCATTTTCGATTTGGAGACAAGAACCCCACGAGACAAATCCGAGACTTTCCAACACGGTTGTCTACAGTCGCTGACCATAATGGAGAAAGCCTTCACGAACGCCAATTGGTCTGCGCACGCTAAGACTTATAGCTCGGTGTTCAGTACGCTGACTGCTCGTTGGGCTGCGGATTCGCTGCAAATTGCGCATCATGCGATCCTCCAGAAGCTGCAGCAGCACGAGGCCGAGAGCCTCCCCACTCCGTTCCACTTCTTGGATGTCGGTTGTGGCCCTGGAGTGCTCAGCTTCGATTTCGCACGTCGATATCTCACTTCCCCGACGGAAATCAGCATCACGGCTTCGGATCTTTCCGAAGGAATGCTGCAACAACTGAATGACAAATTCAAGGACGATCCGACACTGAGTCCGTTCGCACCCAAGTTCACCACGTTGCAATGCGACGGAATGGTGTTGGAGGAAATCTCTGACGGGTCCGTGGATGTTAATGGGGTCAAATTTTGGCTTGGGGATCTTTCCGAATCGCGTGAAAGGGTGGAAAACAGCCCACCGGGTGCTGAAGGAGGACGGACTATTGATCGTCACGACCTGGAGCGACAAGAGCTCGCAGATGCGCTGGTTCGATACGATAACGGACATGTTTAACGCCACAGAAGGTGACGGAGAGCCCCTAGACCCTCCGTCGTTAGTGGCAGGTACCGACAAGAAGCGGATCTTGAAGGAACTACAAGACGCTGGGTTCAAAGACGTTAAGACGTTCTGTACGACGCACACCATTGTGTTTGATGACCCCAAGATGGTCATTCAAGCGAATATGAACAACCCATTTACTACCAAGTTCTTGAGAGAGACTGACGAAGGAGCGAATGGAACAAACTCTGACCGAGTTGATGCAGAAGGACGCACAAGATAACTATTACCAAGAAGAGGAGCGAAGATTGATAGCACCGATCCATTTGCAGATAAACAGCCGCGTCTGATTCCGTTCATCGGATTTACTGTAGTTGCGCGCAAGTGAGTGAGCTACCAGTGACATCTAACCACGTATGTGTCTGAAGGGGCAAGCGTGCTCTTACAAGGCCCTTGTTACACCTAAATCTTCTTTAAAATAATCGTATGGTAATGCGGAATTCTGCGGTTCAGATTATTCCAGTTTCCGGTGTAGTTTACTCGACGAAAAAAAGAACTTTTTTAACAATGCTCGTCAGTATTTGTAACGCGCGGACGGCAAGACAGTCGTCTCGAACACTGTACGAATAGTACGAACGAGCGCACGTCTTGCAAGGCTTTCGATGAAGATGGAGACAGTCTATTCGCATAATACTGAACTTTAACTTTGAGAGCTGTCTCGAGATTTCTGCCTGGTTGCTCACTGTTGAAACGCCTGACCAGCAGGTACCAATGCCCAGCGCATTATCACTTCTTAAGTATGTCGCTGTGACCACTGTATTCTTCACTTATCAAGCGACTGCTACTACATCGACGGACTTTGTGGACGTGTATTACCAGATCTACAAGAGCCAGGCGAGCCAATTCAAAACCACTACCGTGAAGTATGAGATTAGCCAAGATATTCCAGACGAAGTGACGAGAAACTGCAGCCTTTTGGAGTGAACTTTAGTACTCTTCCTGATCTCCTCCAGCGTGCGTTGATTTGGGATAGTGGCTTTGCATTTGGCGACAAGGGATCGCTCGCGAAAGTCTACACACTGTGTACATCGAATAACTCTAGTGCCTCCATGGAAGATCTTGCTCTCACGCAGCGACAAGTGGCAAATACTAGTTGTGGTATTCGAAAATGTTTAACCGATGACTCTACAGCAATTTATTCGAGTTTTTCTTCGGACTGTGGCCCCAGCCAGCTTAACAATATCGCACAGTGTGCATGTCCTCAGTTAAGACAACGGCGAACTCTATCCCCGTTTGGGCTACTGGCGAAATATCTCAGTATTAAGCGGCAGTGTGATACCGGAGACGATAATTCGACGCCACACATGGAATAATTATACTGCAGGGCGTTCAGCTTTATTATTCGCCATCCATACGAGTAGCGTGCAAATCGAGGACGCAAATCCAGATCTATGTGACTCCAAAGATCAGTCTTCTTCGCTAACAATCCCATGCATCGAATATCGCGCTTCAGATGATCGATGGTGTCGTCCCAAGAGCTCTCCGTTAGTACGGAAGTGGCTGAAAGAATATGTTGCTGCTCTCCAGGCTTCACATTCAGCAGAATATGAAGCAAAGGACTCAGTTATTAGCGCAGATACCGATTTCAACAACGATGACAACAAGAACACGACCTCATTACAGCTCGATGCCAGAGCATCACACTGGCGCAATACAATTCCCGTGATTATTGTAGGAGCAGCAGCGATGATAGTGACGGGGATTGCGGTCTTCCTTTATCTACGACAACGTTCGGAGATAAGTAAAGCAGATCTGCAGAGCTCAGGAGCAAACCAACTAAGTATGGGCAGTACCCAGAGCAGTCACGGTTCCAGAAAACCCCAACAACCAGCTCAATGGCAGAGAAGATATCTTCGGGAATCCACATATCCTTCGCGATTGTATCGAGATATTAACGTCATCACCTCTTTCACTATCTCAGACTGGAACTGCGGAAAGTCACGCGTCTAATAGTCCCAAACCGGATTGCTCCAAGGACACTGATGTCCTCAATACGTTAATAAACGACCCGCAGTTGAAGCATGCACAGATCCCCTTTGATCGCCTACAATTCCATCATCTCATAGCTCGAGGATCATGAAGTGTGGCTTTGTGTACTGCGCGATCGTTGCGTTGCCGTTAAGAGACTACCAAAGGACGAGCGGAAAAATTTGGACGAGATACGAGCGTTTATCAAGACTATTCGATTGAGTGCGTTTCTACAACATTCGAGTATTTTGAGCTTTATTGGCGTCGCATGGAGCTCCTTACAGATCTCTGTCTTGTGACGGAGTATCTGGAACTCGGAGATCTCCAGGACTATCTCCGGCAATCGAATCCTAACCGGGATCAACGTGACATTTACGAAGATTTCATGAGCTTCTCCTTGTCATGGAAAAGCGAGAAGATGCAGCTCCTTCTCGATATCACGCGAGGTCTCGTCTACTTGCACCGTAAGCGTATTATTCACGGCGATCTCAAAACCAGAAACGTGCTGCTGTCGGCTGATCTGGATGCCAAGTTGACTGGGTTTGGAGCGTCGGCTATCGCAGTGAAAACCAGCTGGACAAGTCGCACACTTCTCGGCCAAATACTCCGTTCTGGACAGCTCCAGAGGTTTTGGCGGGTGGAACACCGTCACGGAAAGCTGACATCTATTCGCTCGGCATTCTAATAACTGAGCTGGATACACATCGGTCGCCTTACGCGACCGCCTTAACAGCTCGAGGTCGTCGAATGCCACCGAGGCAAGTGTTGCAGCACATCATGTCGGGTCGTTAAAGCCCTGTTTGTCTCCGACTTGCCCGAATGAGATCGTGGACTTAGTAGAAGTGTCTTCAGCATGACCCGGACGCGCGTCCCAGCGCTAGTGATGTCGTACAAGCCATTCGAAGCATTCCTGGTTTTAACCTCGATGAGTTCAGTCTGTAGATTGTTTATCCGCACGTTTAAAAAAAAAACTTAATAGAATTACGGCGCAACATCGATTGAATTAAAAAGAGAGAGAAAACGTCCGAGGTCTCGATACAATTCAACGTGAAGGGTACCTGCTTCGCGTCGATCGAGAAGAGTAAAAGGCAGGCGCGATATTACGGCGGGCCTGCACACCCCAACGCCACTCAACCCTGTTAAACGACAGCATTTGATATCGAGCATGCAGAATTACTACGTCGTGAGCTCGAAACTGTTGCTCTCCTGA